>JARPSG010000010.1:22570791-22958291 GCA_029955605.1 Quercus engelmannii
TATATATGAATTCTATAAAGGTAAATGCTTCTTACCGACATGATACAAAATAGACAAATAATTAGTAGTTCTGCACTTGTGCTTGTTTACTAGTGACTTTTTTAAAAGCAATGTTGAGATGATTTGAAACTTGAGTAAATTACGTATTTGGTTCTTCATCTTTTACATTGTGTGTCAATTTGGTACCCGACCTTTCAAATATGTCAATTTAATATCTAAATTTCTGTTATTGAATCAAAATGGTATTTGTCATTAATTAGGTGATTGATGGAAAATGCTTATTTGGCTAACTATTAAATATAAAAATTATTTTTATGACACTTCAAATCAAATTACACGTCTACTACTGCATGAAATAAAAATTAGAAAAAGATTCCCACGTTTGTTGAATATTTTTTATTTTCAAAAAATCACTTCTCATTTTCCTTTCTTTTCTTTTCTATCAAACACTTCCAAATATCATAAAATTTGCAATTAAATAAAAACTGACCCCAGAAACATGATTGCACCGTTCCAACATGAAAAACTTTCACCAGACTATTTCAATTGAAAAAAAAAAAAAAAAAAAAAACGAACAAAACGAAACACCAGTATAAACTGTAAACCACAAATCAACCATTGATATTGGAAAAGCCATCGAAAGTGAAAAACAAGGCAAAGATTTGACGTCCAACTCCGACCTTCCGGTACAAAACGAGTCCACCTTAATGCTCCATGGGTTCAAGCATATCTGAAATCTGGAGATCAACTCCATTCCAGCAACCCCAGCGTGGTTGATGTCTATTCTATAGTGACTGATTTTGATTTGTTTGGTAGCCAAGAAAATAAATTAATTTTTTTTTTCATTGATGATCTTACACATTTGCAATATTTTTTATTTTGAAATATTTTAGGGGATTTCAATTGGGTTAAATTTCTATAAGCCTCCCATTTTCTAAGCCTTGTTCGGAAAGAAAAAGAAAAATACTAAAGGTATAACAAAATGTTCATAATATGATGTAATAATGACTGTGATTGATAAACTTCAACAACCTAATTAATGAATATTTGAATTACTTTTATTATAATTGGTAACATGTCAGTTTATAAGTTAATTTTAAAATTGGGATACTCTTAGCATCTCTTGTTAAGGAAAAAAAAAAAGTGCTCAATCATTTATAAAATTTTAGGTGTTTTACGATGAGAATGGACTCTTTTTTTCCTCAGAGAAATTTTGTTTTTGTGGTGGGGCCACTTTGTTGCCAAGAAAACAAAGGAAATGAGAGAGAGAGAGAGAGAGAGAGAGAGAGAGAGAGATTTTATTTTCATAGTTAGTCACATAAGCTTTTTCCATCTATATATCACTTATAGATGAAGATTATTTTGCCACAATAACAAAATCCTAAGGACTAAACTAACACATATAAATGTTGGGACCAAATTAACACATATTCCAAACGTTAGAGATCAAATACATATTTTACCCTTAAACTTTGAATGGTTAATTCTAGAGATTTTATAAAGTTAGTTGATTGTAGATTTGTAGTGTAGTGTTGTGTGCATATTGCTATTTCTAACAAAAATAATTAGTATATTTTATAGATGATTATTAAACGTAAAATAAGATGATAAATAGTTAAATACAACTTTAATTTGTCAAAGGTCTTATAGTTGAATTGGCACCTCCCCATGTACAAAGTGCTTGGAGATTTAGGAAAGAAAGTGTTCGAACTATAGAGTTAGTAACATATTATAATTATTTCTCAAAAAAAAAAAATTACAATTTTAATTTTATATGTCGACTTTTAACAGGTGCATATTGCACCCATTAAGATAGCAATTAATACAAATTTTGTCAATCTATTCCAAAAAAAGAGTGCCACTTTTAAAATGTTCACAAGAAGTTCACATTTTTTTTTTTTTTTAATGAAACCAATTGACCTTTGTTCCATTTCCCTCCCCGGCAAAACAATATTTTTGTCTACTTCTATGAGCACATTTTTCTCTTTATTTATTTATTTTTTTTTGTGTGGAGATATTAAAATCATTTTGAATTTTTATTCTATATATATACTAAATAAAAGAAATGATTTATTAATTTTTACAATCTCAAATAAAAATAATGATTTATCACTAAAAGAAATGAACGATATTAAATTTCTCTGTAAAAATATAAATATATTTTTAATTATTAAATCTATGATAAAAAAATAGATTTTTATTTTTGCTTTTTCGGTTTTTGTTTGTTTGTTTTATACTTTATACTTCATCCCCCTGAACCCCAAGTCCTATTTCCATCGATCGACATGAGTGATGATAGCTCTCTAGAATAATAAATATTTGCTACCTCCTTTTGGAAATCTTATTCATGATACCCAAGCTTAAGACGCATCTTTCCAACGATACAAACTTTCTCTTATCCGCGGAAAGGGTAACACCACAGCTCATCTCCAAGCTTGCAAAGCTAAAGAAATAGCAGATATTGTTATTCGGTTGGATAGTATTCTTCCTGATGTATCTGTTTCAGATCAGTTAGTGTTCCTTGTATTTTGTTTTATTCTTCATTTGATTAATACAGAGTCTTGACAGTTTCTAATAAATAAATAAATAAATGAAGCAATTTATTTGTAAAAGAGATCCCCCTTCCCTTTCAAGTGGTCACTAAACGGGCCTGGTATTCTGAGATGCTTTCCTTCCTTTCATTGAAAGATGATCATGAAGAGAGACGTGTGGGCGCAACTAAATAAATTTCTACACTTTTTTAGCAGTTGCGAAAGGCAAAACTCTTTTAGCAGTTGCGAGAGACGTGTGGGCGCAACTAAAAGTAAAAACATTTCTTTAAATTGCTGGAAATATGATTAGATCACAATGAAAATAAAACCTTTTTTTAAAATTTAAAAAAAAGAAAAGATAATTAAGCTATATTTTATAAATATAAGTTGGTAGGAGTATATTGATCGTATAGGTTACATGAAAGTGGCCGCAGACTCTACAGTTTTGTGCAATCAGTCGGCTTGAAGGATACCATCCTTGTTTCCAAGTCATACCCAATCAAAAAATTTGCTTGAACATAGTTGCCATATACTCCTGTGCCATCCGAAAATTCATTATATGTACTTGCAATATTTGTAATTCCAAAGCAATAATATTCATATCTTTTAATTGGTCGATTGAAAGTTTGTATAGGTTTTAACTCCACATCTGCACCTTCAAAATGGATAGTCAATATTGGTCCATTTTCATTAGTAATTTCAGTTCTATAGCAAAGCCGTGTCCCCAATAAAGTGTCATTCTTAATGGGATCAATTGAAATTTGCTTCTTCACTTCCACCTCTAAGCGATCGTAAAAATCTGGTGGCAAAGACAATGTTGGTGATCCTGAATCTATTAACATGTTGCCCTTAGAAACCTTACCTGAAGAGTTAAAGGGCACATATGTGTCTCCAACACTAATTCCTTCTAGTGTCACATAATATTCATGTCCAGATTCTCGATCTACAAATGGTGTTGAAACCACACCATCACCCACAACTTCACTGCCATTGCCAAAACTTATCCTGCTTGTAACACTAGGATCAGTATATTCAGTACCAAATGGCAACAAGCAATAAGAAAACCTCTTGCTACCAATTTGTGAAAGAAAGGACAAAGGCCCTGATCCTAACCCAATGATTCCCGTTACATGGCCATCGGAATGGAAGTTACTGTTGTGTGAACATCCAAAGGCAATGTCAAAAGAAACTGCTTGCCCGAAGGTAGAAGTGATGGTGGCTTTTTCTTTGGCCAGAACACCTTGGGATCCACCATTTACATATCCACTGACGTAATTGCAACTATTTTGAGGAGAACAATGGACTTGGTCCCATTCGTGACATTTTTCTGAATGACAAGAAATTTCACTGTATGTGCAGGACTTTTGAGGATCGAACTTGGGATAAGTCTGATTGAAGCAGTCATCACAAGGTACACATTGTGTCCACACAAGGTTACTACCTGTATCGGCAACGCCATAGATGTCTACTGGTGGAGTGCCAATTGAGGCCTTTATGAGATGCTGACCGTGGTATGGTATTAATTGTGCTTGGGGGACATTATTAGCTGTAGCCAAAAGGCCTATAAGATAATATGAGAGAAGGAAGCATGGATGAAATATGACACCGCTTGCCATTGAATTTGGAGAGATGAAACAGTACTGGCTACACTATAGGCTTTTATATACATGATTAAACCAAACTTTCCATGTCTGGCCTAACGAATACTTGATTGCACCATTAAGTTAACATAACAAAAAAAAGAAAAAAAGAAAAAAAAGAAAAGAAAAGAGAATTCTCCATCCGTGAATGGCATCAAATGTACTATTATAAACTGAAAATTTTAATAAGCACCAAAATTTGCTTCTTTTTAACAATATTTAAAACAGAGATTGTAATGAATGAAATAATATCAATATATCATAACAAATCTCTTGTTTCACTAAAGAATAGGTCATCAATCCTTATTTAATTTTCCCAAACAAAAAAAACCTTATTTAAGAATAAATTTGTTTATCTAGGCCTCTCGGTTTTGCATGGCAAATGCGTCTTTTTTTATTTATGAAAATAGGAATTATTTTTTTGCTTGGCTTTGCGATTTAAAAGCAACAGCTTCACTTTGTTTATTTATTTATTTTTTTAGAAACTAGCAAGACTTTGTGTTAATCAAATGAAGAACAAAACAAATTACAAGAAAAAATTGATCTCAAACAGTAACATCAGAAAGAAAACTATCCAACCAAATAACAGTATCTACTATTTCTTTAGCTTTGCAAAATAGGAGATGAGCTGTGGTCTTACCCTTTCTATGGACAAGAGAAAGTAGGTACCGCTAGAAAGATTCGTCTTAAACTTGAGAATCTTGAATAAGATTTCCAAAAGGAGTTAGAAAATCTTAATTATCCTAGAGAGCTGTCATCACTCTTGTCTAGAGACGGAACCGGGACTTGGGGTTCAGAGCGACAAAATGTAAAAAAAGAAAAAATAAATGCCTACCTTTACTGGGTCTCATTGCTTGAAGTGGTGTCATATTGTCTACCTTTATTGGGTCTCATTGCTTTGCCTTTGCCTCATGAGTCATGCCTTACTACCATAGTTGGTCAGCCATTCTCACAAGTAGTAAGTGCCCTTGCTCAGTTTCCTATTTATGTTTTTTTTTTTTTGATGGAATGGTTTTGGGAATTTACTTTGTAAGATCAATCTGGTTTTGGTTAAATTTTTTAAGGGCCTGGTCTAATTTGTTGAATGATTGGGCTAAATTTTCTTGAGCTTTTCTCTTGGTGATTTTGTGGTTTGGTCAATATTTTTTGGGCATGTTCATTTGTTTTTTATGGGAATTTTGCTTTTGTTGAAGATGGTCAATGATGTTGTTAGGGGGCCAAGTGTAATTTTATTGGACAAACTTTCTAAAATTAATTACACACATATATATACATATATATATATATATATATATATATATATTAGTATCTTTTTTTTTTTCTTTGTTTTTGGGGGGTGAGGGATCGGAGAGGCAAGGAAAGCCCCCTAAGGCCAAAGCAAGCCCCAGCCACCAGAGAGGCACGATATTTTTCCCTCTAATATAATGAGAATAAGAAATCAACTTTTTTAAATTTAAGTGAAGTTGAGCAACAAATACAAGTCATTAAGCCTTATATGTAATTTTCCTATTCATTTATTCTTGTTTAGCACCAGAGAACTCTTATTTATTTTTCCACTCTATGGTAGTTGATAGAGCAACTCAATGAGCATTAAAGAAAGCGGTCACAGAAGCTTTGGAACAATCTGCAGAAAAACATATTTTTGGAAAAATATTAGCAAAAAAGCATGTGGAGGAAATTAATTAGTTAGTTAGAATTTTTTTTTTTTTTTTTTTAATGGAACTCGAGTTTCTGAAACTCGATTTCCAAGTTTTTTCACACGGAACTCGAGTCTAAGAAACTCGAGTTCTGTAAATGGAACTCGAGTTTCTTAGACTCGAGTTCTACCTTTTTTTTTTTTTTTTTTGGTCCATGTCAGACTTCATTTAAAGAGGGAATGGGTTGGAAATCGAGTTTGTTAAACTCGATTTTCAAAAACAATCCAACTAACTAAAATGTTTCATCCGTATGCTATGCAACAAAATTTTTTCTAAAAATCTACTATTTGGTAAATTTTGCCCAGAAGCTTTAGTAAAAGTTTAAATTCATATAATGTTCTGGGAATGCCTTTAGGCAAAGTTGCATTCCTACTATTTAGAAAATCTTGTTTTTTTCTAAAAAAGAAATTTAGTTCCTTATAAATTGCAAAGCCAAAAAAAAAAAAAAAAAAAATCCTATTTTTTGTTTTTGTTTTTTGTTTTTTTTTTAAAAAAAAAAAAGGAAAAAAGAGGCACATTTGCCATGCATAACCGAGGGGCCTAGCTGTTGCTCATGAAAAACATTATCTTTATTGTTTGTAAACAAGTCAAGTTTGGGATATTTATTTCCCTTTTATTTTAGACAATTGAGGTCACATGTTGAAGATGGTACATAAGAGTAGGCCCACACATGTAGAATCTGAATCTGTATGTTAAAAGTTAAGAGACCATGCTGTCTAAATCTGATTCTAGAATGACATTACAGTAGCTAATTTCCGCACGCACTGTCTAGACCATAATGAATTGATCTAGGTTCTGATGTGTTATTGTTTCCTAGGTGTAAAGAGTAACCTCTTAACCAATTCTCTTCCCAATCCCTGACGAAACCAAGTCCCGGATTACCGATTACACTTTCCATCTGTTTTGAGTTTAATGCATGGGGATTGGTGGGCTGTCCAAAATATATGGCGGTTCACGTTTATAATTTTATGTATGCACCTTGAAGGAAAGGAGATTTTTTAAGACAGAATATTAATGCGTTCATAGATAATCATGACTGCCAAATAGTGTAGGCTACCAACAATGGCGGCTCTAGGAATTTATCTCAGGATGTTCCTTAGGAAGCATAAATTACAAAATCTAATAAAAAGAGAAATTTATATATTGACAACAACAATAATGAAAAAACACTCAAATACATAAATTATTATTGTTTAGTTGTTTCATTATTTTTCTTTACTGACTACTAGCAATCTAGCACACACCCCACTGTGCAGTAGCACACACCCCATGTGCATTATCCATGGCTCAACCCACTGGCTAACATAACTTAATTTTTTTTCTTTTGTAATGTATTGGTTAGTTACTTTTATGCCTTTACTGCCTCTGCCTGTCCACTTATATGCATTTACTGCCTATACTTGTCCACTTCAACAATTCAAATATCCAACCCCATGGCCCCATGGCCCCCATACACCCCCCACTCAATAGACGAGTCACAAGAGTCAATCAAAATTACACAAAACATTAAAGATATAAAACATTCACAACACACAAAATTCACAATACACAAAACGACAAACTCACAAACCAATAAAGTCAAAATGTCAAATAAAGGCAATTACACATAAGATAAAGCAATTCAATTCCAAAAAGAGAATCTCATTTATCAGTTCAAAGAGAAACGGAGAGAGAGCTCCGCTCTCACTCTTAGAGCACAGCATAGAGAAAAAGAGAGAGAAGTAGAGAATTGAAATACCTTGAGGGGCGGCGCTGCGGCAGCACGTCGAGGACTCAAGGCCAAGCCAAGGCAATCTTTGATCCGATCTCGCCGTCGCTGATGTCGATGTGCTCTGGGACTAAGGGCGGGGCAGGGTTTGTTGCTGTTGCTCGAGGCCAACGGCGCAATCTCTTTCTCTTATATCCGATCCGATCTCACCGTCACCGATAGCCCGATGTGCTCTGTTGCTATTGCTGTTGCTGAGTTTGAGGTGGAGGCGCTAATGCGCTTGGTCATTGATGAGCTTCTTTTTCCTGTAGGTTAGGATTTCAGTTATGCTTAACCATTTGATCAATCGGCATACGTGTATTGGGTGTATTGGGTTTGGGTTGGGTTGGGTTTTGTTTTTGTTTTTGTTTTTGTTTTTTATTTTTTATTTTTTTTGGAGAATCCGTTTAGGTTGGGTATTTAGTTAATAAAAATTTAATTATTTTGATTTAAAAATCTGTTTGGGGTTAGTTTTGTTTATGATTGATGTTGGGCTTTTTTTCCCTATGGTTTAGGCTTGCTATGTTACAATTTTTTTTTTTCAAATTTTAGTTCAAAATTTTTTTTTGGGCTTTTTCTTTTTGCTTGAAAGTAGAACAAATTATGGAGCAAAATTTAATTTCACTGGCATAAAAAAAAAACTAAGGGTGTTCCCAATTTTTTTTTGAAGGGTAGATAAATAAAAAATTTTAAATTATTACATATATATATATATATATATATATATTTTTTTTTTTTTTCAGGTTGGGGTGGTCTTGGGACCACCCTGGCCTTAATGTGGCGCTACCCTTGGCTACCAAGGCACCCCTTGGGTTGTAATAACATGTTGCATGCAAGGATCATTCTCTCTTTATCCTCTCTCGTTTATTTTATTTTAACATTAAAAAAAAAAAAAACATTAGAATAGAATTGGGATCACAAAATCAAGGAATTATCTGAATGAAAATATCACGAACAAGAACAACGCACAAAAAGTGGGGCACAAGATTTCTATTTGTAAGTTGAGATGCTGAGTTATTTTTTCCATAACAATAGATACTTTGTCCACACAGAGAGAGAGAGAGAGAGAGAGAGAGAGAGAGAGAGAGAGAGAGAGAGAGAGAGAGAGAGAGAGAGAGAGAGAGAGAGAGAGAGAGAGAGAGCATGTTGCATTACTCAGATTTGGTGGCTATAGCCTGAACTGGTCTCATGTTGCCAGCCTTTACTAGGTCTCATTGCTTTGCCTCACGAGTCTTGTCTTACTACCTTAGTTTTTTAGCCATCCTCACAAGTAGCAATGTTTTTGCTCAATCTCTCTCTTTTCTTTCGTTTTTGATGGAATGGTTTTGGGAATTAATTGTGTGAGATCAATTTGGTTTTGGTAAAATTTTTAAAGGACCTGGTCTAATTGGTTGAATGATTGGGCTAAATTTTCTTGAGCTTTTCTCTAGGTGATTTTATGGTTGGGTCAATCTTTTTTGGGCTTCTCATTTGTTTTTTAAAGGCATTTTTTTAAAGATGGTTAATGATGTTGTAAGGGTGCCAAGTGTAAATTTATTGGACAAACTTGCTAAGATTAATTACCTTTACACACACACACACTAGTATTTATTTATTTATTTTTTCATTTTTTTGGAGGACAGGAAGAGGCAGGGAAAGCCCTTTAAGGTCAAAGAATGACTTTGTTAGGTTCTAAGACTTTAGGAACTAAATGTATTAGAACTTCAATGTGTAATGTGTTGGCAAACCATGATCAAAACTTAGAGTCTAGATTTAGGCTGCTCAAAGTGTGTTTATTTCTAAAGTTGGAATCGAGTGAATTGCAGTATTTATTGGCTAAATCTGCAGGGCTTGATCGATCGAACCTCATGTAGATTAATATTCTGTAGATTTTTTCCAACTCAGCCTAAGCCCGGTTTGACGTGTAGGGTTTTATATTTTACTCTAAGTATAAAAGAAAAAACCCTAGCTACGTTTTAGATGTTGTTGATGTGCTGTGTGTTGAATCTCTTGGGAGATCTAGAGGTGTTTACCTTCTTACACACTTAGGGTTATCAAGATTCACTTAGGGTTATCAAGATTCATGTCAAGAACTTGGTGATCATTTCAGTTGCTGCATAAAGAACTTTTAAGAAGATTCAAAACCTTTGAGTGGATTCTCAAAGTCACAAGTAGGAGAACTTATGGTTGCAGTGGATTAAGGAAAGAAGTAGTTCGTGGACTCAGAGCTGTCACGTGGTCGTGGTAGTAAGTTTTTTACATGAGGTAGCAATAGGATGTTAGTGGTCTAAGTTCTATTGTAAAAACTTCAATTCTTTCATAGTGGATCTGTTTTACCTTAAGGATAGCTAGGTTAAATCCTCCCTAGATTTTTTACCAGTTTGGTTTTCCTGGGTTATCATATCGTGTGTTATTTATATTTCCGCATTACTTATATGATATGATTTGATTGTGTTAATTGACCTAGATCTAAATAATTTATCTAAATAATCACTTGGGTAAATAACTAGGTTAAACAGTTTGTGTTTTAAGAGGTCTAAAAATGTATAGACTTTGTCCTTAACTCAACATTAGGAAATCAACATAATGTGATTAGGAAATCAACATTTAATTGACTAAACAGGGATAATTGAAAGAACTATATTGGTAAGTAGAACGATATTTAAGTGACTTATGTGCTTGACCATCACAAAGATAGTGTAATGAAGTTTCATGCTAGTCACATTTTTGTAAATAGAAGAATGGGTAAAGATGAGGTTCCTGGTCAGGAAGCGGTCATGTGTGCATTTCCATACAATATATTTTAAATTATTTGGGCAACAAATGCCAAATCCAACTCTAACATTTGGAAGAAGTTTTTGAAGGAAGTTGTTGGTATTAAAAAAGGTATTTGTTGCCTTGACGGAACAAATTCCATCAACAGATGGCCATATTTGGGTTTACTGGATTCCAACAATTAATTAGTTAATATGAAAACGTAATGAAGCTTTTTAATTAAGAATCTTGTTCCACTAGTGGGCCAATAAATCGCTGTCTTAGAGGACCACCAAGCAGCCAATTATAGTGTAACTTAACTGTTCACTAATATTTGCTTTAATGCATATTGATTGGTAATTTCTTCAAGATCCTAGTTTTATAGTTGCATGGAAGGTTGTGTTAGCCACATTTGGGTTATACCTTAAAAGGATTAATAATGTGCTTGCTAGTTAGGGCTCTTTGTAATCTCTTATATACACAAAATCTGCCTAATAAACACCCCATGCAGCAGCAGGATTCAATACACAACAACATATCTATCTTAGCATACCCATCTTGTGGCTAATAACATGCTTGCTATTTAAGTGCATATTTAGCATGCAGAACAACACTGTTGTTGATATCTCTAAAAAAAATGAATATCTTCTAAAATGTGCAATTTAAGGGGTTTACAATTCAATTTGCCGTTGATAATTTGCAAAGAGTCGAGCATGCTCACTTTGTTCTTCTTAGTTCTTATTACTAAGCAAGTAGACAACACTCTTGCTAAACTTAACGTATATATTTAGGTGCTTAAGGCAAAAATTAGGTACATAAGAACCTCAAAATTTGCAAGTTTTAGCTTAATTGAGTCAAAGGTGCTTCGGTCCAAAAAGTGAACAACATCAAGTGCAAGATTACAGTAAACTTGAACATTGAGCGTCTCCAAATTGGCATGTGAAAGTTCAAAAACGTGTATAAACACCCTTGAACATTTAGACCCCCAAATTACAACTTAACCAATTCAAGCAATATGTCAAACAACAAGTGTGCGGAAACTTAACATAAGCTATAATATGGAATTGGTTAAAAACTATCTAAGCCAAAACAAAACATAATCCACAGCAGATAATAAAAAGGCAAAGATAGAGAGGAAGGAAGATGCAAACACAAAGACAACACGCGATGTGTTATCGAAGAGGAAACCGAAGCCCTCGGCGTAAAACCTCTCCGCCGCCCTCCAAGCGGTAAACAATCCACTAGAAAATACAGTTGGGATACATGGACAGCAATAGACCCTCCAAGCCTAATCTACCCAGTGCACCTAAGCCCTCCAAGCTTCTTGCTCCAACGAGATTGCGCCGAACCTTTTTCTTTTCTAGCTTCCCGGATTCCGCTACTAGACCGTAGCATCAACCAATGAAGATTGGTTCCTCCCTAACTGCTTCCCAGAAATCCAAACAGTTGTCTCACAGTGATGATGATGGTGAGAACCAGGGTTGGTATAATGCCTCTCAAGGATTTGACAATGGAGAGGAAGAGAGTTGAGGAATTTGGAGAGACTCTAAGGTATAGATTGTGGGTGAATCAATCTTGTTTTTCTTTAAGGTTTCTCTCTCAAAATTCTCTCTGGAAGCTCTCTCACAATCGTGGGTAAAAGGGGTATTTATACTGGAGTGGGAGAGGAATGTGAAACGTCAGGTTTTACAAAACAGGGGTGGCTCGCGGCTTGACCAAGTCGCGAGATCCAGTCGCGAGATAACCGTATGGCCAGTTGTCCTGTTTTGTCCTATAGTGCTCCAGCTAGCATGACTGTTCATCTTCCAGCATGCTTGGCACGTGTGCTGCGTCTGGCGGCTTGCAGCCGCGAGTCACCCGCGAGTCCCAGCCGCGAGTCTCTATTTTCTTGCACACTCTTAAGCAATCTTCACTCTATCTCACTCACTACCCTTACATCAAACCCACCTAAATACAGGGTTACTAAATGCTGAATTACAAGCAAATTTGGCACGGAATAAAGCCAATTAGATGGTTGAATAAATTCAACCTTACAATCTCCCCCTTTGGTTATTCCGTGACAAAACCCTAAAACAGACTCTAGACTTAACATGTGAGTTGGGAACAGTTGAACAAAACTTACTCACACCTAACTCTAGAAGCTGTGAAGCACTTGAATCATATGAACATAAGACTCCTGAAACACAACAATACACCATGATCATTGTTAAGCAGGAAATCGTGAAATGCATATGAAACATGCAATATGTGATCAAGCAAAGATGGAGTTAAGAAACAAACCATGGCTTGATCAACCAAGTGAACACCACAAGGTAGTGATCACAGTGCTCATTCACACTTGGAATGAACACAAGGACATACAAGTTAACAAGCACAAGGCAAGACACTTGTATGTTCAACACTCAACCAATGCATAGTACACAAGGTATATGCATCTAGGAACAATCCTACAAGGGCACAAGAGTGACAGTACATAAATCAAAATGCAAGACATTTAGATTAAAGTACTGATTTCAACATAGCATAAAGGCTGCATTAAGCAAGGTACAAACCATAAAGCCTACAAACTATGCACAAAACATTAATCCTAAAAGCTTACAAAAGCACATGGGTACAAACACAAAACTTCCTGAAAAACATCATCAAAATATATTAAAGTTTAAACCAAGAGAATAGGTTAAGAGTTAGAAACAACTATACACCAAAAACACAGTGTATCAAACCCATAAAAACATTAAATACCCAAAACATAAGCATATAGAAACAAAGTCTCTGATTTTGACAACTTTGACAACTCCCCCTCAACACATTACTCCCCCTTAAGAGTTGCTTTTCTGCTTCTCATCATCAATGTCATCTCCCCCTTTTTGACCGGAATGGCCAAAGGGTCACTGTTCATGCTGAGTGGTGAAGCTGTCAAGTTTGGCGGACAAAACATCAATCTGGTCCTACATGGCTCTCATCCTCTCAGAGTGCTCAGTCTGGACTTCTCTGATCCCATCAAGTCGTTCCAGAATGATTTGGAAAGCATCTGGAGGTGTATCTGAAGAAGTTGATGCTCTAGACCTTTTGCCACTCCTCCTGGGTGTTGAGGTTGATGCATGCCCTGCTGCCTCTGCTTCAGTCTCCATTGAGACACCCTCTCCTTCATCACCTTCATCTTCTTCTCCTGGAAGCCTAACACTTATCCTTTTGCAGGTAAGCTTGTTAATTGCAGAGGGTGTGGACATGGGACTGATGTCTTGAGGGATTGGAACACCCTTCCTTCTAAAAATCCTCATTAGCAAATTGGGAAAGATCAATTTTGGCCTAGAGGTTGTTCTTGTCTCATCCATAATGGTGTCATATATGTGGGAACTTATGTCAATGAAATTCTTTTCTTTGAGATCCATCAGAAAAATTGCTCTAGCACAGTTGATTGTAGTCAACTTCTTTATGGGATAGAGGTTAAACATCATGATTATTGTTAGACACCTCATGTCCACTGGAAAGGCAGTGGTATTCAAATATTTCCCTTCTCTCTGCCCACGTATCCTTTGTTGAACTGTTTCAATAGAAACACTCCTATCCTTGTAATTGATAAATTCCTCATCTTCTAATCCTTCAAGCCCTAGCACATCATCTATGACATGTGCATCCAAAATGAATTCTTTACCTCTAACCCAGCAACTTAACTCATTCTCCTTTATCACAGCATTTGAATAAAATTCCCTAATCAGGGGTTCACACACTACAGGGAAATCACTCAGAAGCTTTTCCCATCCTCTTCCTTCAAAACAGCTGGGGATAAAGGATTGTCTTAAGTCCTCCAAATCTACAAATCTTTCTTGAATAATTTCTGCTTTCAAGAAGATATCCTTGTATCTCTCAAAGTGATGAACTGACCTAAACAGTTTAGAATCCATTTTCAATCTTTTGTCAGCCATCTTTGTAGGAGTTTTCTTCTTTGGAGGTGAGGGAGCCATCTGTGAACAATCAGAAGAGGCCACAACAGCATAGAACAATATATGTGTAGACCTAGTCAGTACCATGTAATTAACAAAGAGATTACAGCCACACAGATGAACTTAAACACTTAAACAATAAGCTACTTAGATCATCCACATGGATAAACAAGCCTAAAATAGGAAACACAAGAACAACATGGAGAAACTATCCTAAAGGCAGATATATGTCATTGAGACATATAATGGAAAAATGATATGACTCACAATCAGCATTTTGAAACTAACAGATGCTCCCAATAGATTAACAGAATAGAACAAGCACATTCAGCACAGTAAAACACATATCATCAAACAGAACATTTTGAAACAACTCAACAGCTCAAGATCAGATAAAATAAAAGACACACTTAGCTAAGCACAGGATGAAAACCAAAAATGAAACAACCAAGATCAAAACAAACTATTAGCAACAGCATCCGCAAGCTAAGCATGAACAAAGAGCAATAGCTGAAACACAAACCCATTTCTAAATCATAAACATATGCGAAAAATCAAGTAGAAATGAGTTCAAAACTGAAAACCCATACCTGTGACTTGAAGAATTTGAGCAGAAAAAATGCAACAATGGAGATTGGAAATGGGAGCACGGAGTGTTTGGGAGGGAGATAGTTTAGAGAGAAGATGAACAGTCACAAATGTTCAAGGGAAAACTGAAAAAGATTTAAAAATTGCTCCTATTTCTGCCAAACACGCGTTTTTCGCGACTTGATTAAGTCGCCACACAGTCGCCAGTTCAAGCCGCCAAGACACTCAAGGACAAAAATTTGAAAAATTCTTCTAAGTGTTTTTCGCGACTGGAAGGTCTACCCGCGAGTGAGTCGCGAGCTGAGCCGCGAAAATCTCTGAGTAACCCTCGCGACTGGACCTTCCACTCGCGAACAAGTCGCCAAAAATGACCCGCGAAGACGCGACTGAGGCTCGCGACTTGACATACCCGCGACTTAGCCGCCAAAACAGGGCAAAACTGGATTTTTGAAATTTTCAGATTTTTCAAACAAAATACTTTCCAAAAACACCTAAAACACTCAAAAATCTTTTTGTGCTTGAATTAACAAAGATTGAGCATGTGAAAACACATTTCATCAAGTACAATCACACAAATGAATATGGCATTTATTGAACATAAACTTGTGTGTTGTGTGTGGATATCAACAATGAGATAGTCCTTAGTCTAATGTGAAACTTCAATGATCAATTCAACCAAGACATACACAATTAGCATTAGATCATGTGACCCATCTCAATTATAGAAATATGTATATATGACCTCCCACAAAACTTGATAACATAATTTGGAGCTTTACATTTGACTCCACTTTCAATCATAACATTTGATCTTTTTGATCTTTTGAGGCAATCACCTCTCATTGTGAGAGTGATATTTGATATTTCTCTTTAATGAACAAGCCTTTGGCCTTTTGAATAAACATTTTCTTTAATATAAAGTCGCTTACCCTTTTTCCTAGTCGAATACTAGAATGTGCGACAGGCTTTTGCAGCTCAATATCTCTTTTCATTTGGAGATTTACATTTGGTGAGCTCTTTTTAGCAAAAATATAAATAAATAGTGGGAAGATATATAGACACAAGTCTATGCATGTCTCAAGATCAACATAACCATTCACTAATCATTCATGACAAGTTTGAAGATCTATTTACAACAATCACATAGATTTCAAGATTTTTCCCACAGTGATATGAGTGCATGAAAACAAGCAATGCTCGAAAATGCACAAAACCATTAGCACAAAGGTACAAGGCAAAACAAGTTTTGAGACAAAAACTCAACAAAGTCAATCAAGCTTTTTGATTTTCTAATTTTTATGTGATTTTTGGATTTTTGACACAAGAAACAAAAAGATTGATAAGACAAAACAAAAAAAATGCACAAGTAGACAAGCAAACAACCAACAGCAAAAACAGCAAGCAAACAAACAAACATCGTCACAAAGCATAGGAAGTATTAATGCATGGACATGTTGTAATGCTTATGCATGAGTACCCTTTTTCACCCACACGTCACTTGCGTTTGGGGTGATTTCCTTATAGGATTGGGTACGGGAGTTAGGGCTTTCAAACCTTCATGAGAAGCTTTCCAAGCAGTTGGTGAATGCACCAATCATCTTCATCACGTTCATCATTCCGGGATCACCATTCTGATCTCTAGATTGATCACCTGCCCAATTTCTTCTATCATTTCTAGGTCCTCCTGACCTTTGAGGAGTTGCACTATTCTTTGCTCTCAGCTTTTGGCAATTTGGTCGAGTATGTCCTTGAAGTCCGCAATAATGACATACATAAGTTGCTCTAGGACCTCTTTGTGGTCGTGGGCGTGACTTGGCACGAGGTTCAGACCTGCCCACAGATTGATTACGGGGATTCAGCATCCGTTGGTTCACCACATTCTTCTTCTCCTCCACCTTGAGCTCCTCATCAGTAAGGTCAGCTACAACTGGATCTTTGGCCTTTACAAACTTCACTTCTTTAGTGACATTTCCAGATGAACTACTTCCTCCGGTATATCCCAATCCGGATTTGTCTGAAAAGCTATTTTGAGATGAAATAACATCATCTAGCTTCTTGGTGGTGACCCTCTCTATTTTAGCATTTGCTTGCACAACTTCATTCTCAAGAAATCTCACTTTTGTGTAAGTTTCGGACAGCTCACCATTCAGTGTTTCTATCTCATATTTGACCTCCCTATATCGGATTAGGAGACTTTTGTAGTCCTCCTCAGCCTTCTTCATTTTTTCTCACAGCAGCCTTGGCCACCCTTGTGTACTCACCCGACTTCTCCAAGAGTGAGTTATAATTCTCTTGAAGATTTGCTGTGCTTTCATCTTCTTCGGCATCTGATTCTTCAACAATTCCTAGTGATTCATCATCACTATGTTCTCCAAGGTCTCGTACAAGCAGATTCAACTCATCTAAAGACTCAACATGAGCAATAGTCATAAAAGCCGAATAGTTCCCTTCTCCATCACAGCTCTCTTCAGATTCTGAGTCAGACGAATCCGAGTCACTCAAAGTCGTGGCATACACTTTACCTTTCGATTTCAAATAATTTGGACATTCCTTCTTAAAGTGTCCATGCCCGTTACATTCGAAGCAAGTGACACCTTGTGTGGGTTGGGATTCTTTTCCATCTTTCTTTTTGAATTCCCTTTTCTCCCTTCCAGAACTTTGGAATTTTCTTTTATCATCGAATTTGCCATTATTTTTGAATTTCAAGAACTTTCTGAAATTTTTGACAAGGTATGCAACATCTTTGTCAACCACATCTTCTCCCGATGAGTCTTGATCTTCCATCTTCTCATTAATGGTCTTTAGAGCAAGAGATTTACTCTTCCGTTGATTGGGCAGCAACATCTCATAAGTCTGCAGAGAACCAACCAGCTCCTGTACTTTGATGTCATCAAGGTCCTTGCTCTCTTCAATCGCTGTCACTTTAGCACGAAAACTTTCTAGCAATGATCGAAGGATCTTCCTTACAATTTTTGAATCCTCCGTTTTCTCCCCCAAGTTGAACTTACTGACAACCACCTCATTTAGCTTCCCATAGAAAGAGTCAAAAGACTCATCCTCACTCATTTTGAGCTCCTCAAACCGAGTGGTTAGCATTTGCAACTTGGTGTCTTTCACTTTCTTGGTGCCTTCATAGGTGGTTTCCAAAATCTCCCATGCTTTTTTGGCAACGGTAATATGAGAAATCCTGTGAAATTCATCTGGAGACACACCACAGAAAATAGCATTAAGTGCTTTACTGTTAGCATTAGATGCAGCAAGTGCTGCCTTATCCCATGTGGATTTGGCTGCCTCAGGTCTGGTCCAACCAATCTCAACAGCATCCCAAACAGATTCATCAATAGAACACAGAAAATCTCTCATGCGAACCTTCCAAAAAACATAATTACTACCATCAAAATATGGAGGTGCATTTAGGGATTGAGACCTATCCATCTCAAAAGGGAGTCAAGGATCACACAATGGTAATGAAACCAATAGCAGTGTACCTGCTCTGATACCAATTGAAAGTTCAAAAACGTGTATAAACACCCTTGAACATTTAGACCCCCAAATTACAACTTAACCAATTCAAGCAATATGTCAAACAACAAGTGTGCGGAAACTTAACATAAGCTATAATATGGAATTGGTTAAAAACTATCTAAGCCAAAACAAAACATAATCCACAGCAGATAATAAAAAGGCAAAGATAGAGAGGAAGGAAGATGCAAACACAAAGACAACACGCGATGTGTTATCGAAGAGGAAACCGAAGCCCTCGGCATAAAACCTCTCCGCCGCCCTCCAAGCGGTAAACAATCCACTAGAAAATACAGTTGGGATACATGGACAGCAATAGACCCTCCAAGCCTAATCTACCCAGTGCACCTAAGCCCTCCAAGCTTCTTGCTCCAACGAGGTTGCGCCGAACCTTTTTCTTTTCTAGCTTCCCGGATTCCGCTACTAGACCGTAGCATCAACCAATGAAGATTGGTTCCTTCCTAACTGCTTCCCAGAAATCCAAACAGCTGTCTCACAGTGATGATGATGGTGAGAACCAGGTTTGGTATAATGCCTCTCAAGGATTTGACAATGGAGAGGAAGAGAGTTGAGGAATTTGGAGAGACTCTAAGGTATAGATTGTGGGTGAATCAATCTTGTTTTTCTTTAGGGTTTCTCTCTCAAAATTCTCTCTGGAAGCTCTCTCACAATCGTGGGTAAAGGGGTATTTATACTGGAGTGGGAGAGGAATGTGAAACATCAGGTTTTACAAAACAAGGGTGGCTCGCGGCTTGACCTCGCGGCTTGACCAAGTCGCGAGATCCAGTCGCGAGATAACCGTATGGCCAGTTGTCCTGTTTTGTCCTGTAGTGCTCCAGCTAGCATGACTGTTCATCTTCCAGCATGCTTGGCACGTGTGCTACGTCTGGCAGTCAAACCCACCTAAATACAGGGTTACTAAATGCTGAATTACAAGCAAATTTGGCACGGAATAAAGCCAATTAGATGGTTGAATAAATTCAACCTTACAGCATGCATATTCATCTTTGTATCTATAAATATGTCAGCATATGTATTTATTCTAAAGTTTGTTCATTGGTACTAAGGTGCTAGTATGTCAACAACATGAATGTGATAGAACCTTCTCCTTAAGAGATAGAGCATTTTGTATTTAAATAAAACCTAATGTGTAAATTTACAATGTCAAGGCACCCACTTGAACCAAAGTAGTCTAACCCTTTTTTAGCAAATAAAAAAAGACAACAACATTTAGTAACAATTTATTAAACTTGAGTTCCATATTTCATTTTCCCCCTGGCCTATATATATATATATATTTTGTGTGTGTGCACGTGCTGAATATACAAATTTCAGTTTGGACCATAAGTCCAAAACAGGATGTATGATTCTCTCTTCTTCTTCTTCTTCTTCTTCTTCTTTTTTTGAGCAAAGGATGTATGATTCTCTCAATATACCTGCCACATATTATTGAAGCAATTTTGGTTACACCTAATTCAAATCTCCAAATCACAATGGGCATATATGCTAAGAAATGGTTGTATGTGATGATTTCTTTGGTATTAATTTCATAATATTAACATTTTTGTTATATATTTTGTAATCACAAAAGTTATACAAATGTTATAAATTACCTCAAACCAAAGCCAATTAGTTTTTTCCCTTCTTCTTCTTTGTGGAAGGAAATGATTTTTCTTGGTGTGGAAGAAAAATATTTTCTTTAATATGAAAAAAACAATTTCTTATTGGAAGTAATAGGGTATTTCTTGTTCATCAAGTAATACAATTGGAGCCATTTGAATATATATTGTTGTAAAGGGTTTGACTTTTTGTCCAATGGCCCTCCTGCATAGAGAAGAGAAGACTCTTTGAAAAACATAAGTTGGATTTCTTTAAAGTTGTTCGAGTGTTTGTTTGTTTTTATATAAGGGAATTATTAGGTATTGGGGCTTTGGGTTCTATTCCCCACAAAACAATGGGTAACATAATGTTGCTTGAAAAAACTAAAACTCATTAACATGTAAGAATAGAAGATAGAGGAAAAAACTTTCCTATCAAATACTAATAATTTAGAGAAACATCTCAAGAAAATGTCACTTGTTGAGTTTCACAGATTCAATTATTGATACCCTTTTGCATGCTTCTAATGAAGGTAGACGAATATCTTATATGAAATAAAGTTAAACCCAAAAAAGAGTTTCATTGTTTCAACTTTAAGATTTTATTTTACTTAAAACAAGAGGAATAAATAAATTTCTAATTAAATAGCTATCCCAAATTAAATGATAACATCCTGTAATAACATGTATCTTGCATGCAAGGATCATTCTCTCTTTATCCTTTCTCATTTATTTTATTTTAACATACAAAACATTAGAATAGAATTGGGATCACAAAATCAAGGAATAATCTAAATGAAAATATCGCGAACAAGAATAACGCACAAAGAGTGGGGCACAAGATTTCTATTTGTAAGTTGAGATGTTGAGTTAGTTTTTCCGTAACAACAAACTAACTCAACATCTCAACCCCAAAACTGGATTTTTTAATATTATTATATATGTGTGTGTACTAATTTTAGCAATTTTGTTCTATAAAATTACATTTTGTTTCCCTTTAACAATATTATTAATTCTTTTATGAGTAATGTTATATTCAAAAACTTTTCTTTAATATTTTTATGAACTGTTTTGGTTGCAAATTCTTATTTGTTTGCATATGGGCACACCACTCATATCATTTTTTTACTCACCAGTAACCACTTATCACATTAGTAATTTATAAAAAACTTGTAACTCTAACATTTTCCTCATTTTAGTGACCATAAAAAAATTTAAAAATCTAAAATCTAAAACAAAGTATACAAGACCGAAAAAAAATAGCTCAACAACAAAAATTACCTGTAAAACTAAAAACAAAATTAATGTCGATTAAATAATTTTATCCCAAATAAATACCCCTGTCCTTTAAAAAATTCAAAAAAAAAAAAATTGTTTTTACCCACAAAAAAAGAAAGAAATCTCAGCAGCTAAGTAGCAGAATCAAAGGTTCAAACAACTTAAAGTTTTGGCTTTGTATCTAAGAGAGAGAGAGAGAGAGAGAGAGAGAGAGAGTGTGTGTGTGTGTTGCTTTACTTAGATTTGGTGGCTAGAGCCTGAAGTGGTGTCATGTTGCCTACCTCTATTGGGTCTTATTGCTTTGCCTCACGAGTCATGCCTTACAACCTTAGTTGGTCAGCCCTCCTTATAAGTAGCAAGTGCCTTTGCTCAGTATCTTTTTTTTTTTTTGAAAGAATGGTTTTTGGAATTTACTATGTAAGATTAGTTAGGTTTTGGTTGAATTTTTAAAGGGCTTGGTCTAATTGGTTGAATGATTGGGCTAAATTTTCTTGAGCTTTTCTCTTGGTGATTTTATGGTTGGTTCAATCTTTTTTGGGCTATTCATTGGTTTTTTAAAGGAATATCGGTTTTTTTTTCTTTTTATTTTTTAAGATGGTCAATGATGTTGTTAGGGGGCCAAGTGAAATTTTGTTACAAAGCCAAATAAAAAAATAATTCCTATTTTTTTGTTTGGAAAAAAAAAAAGAGGTGCATTTGCCATGCATAACCGAGGGGCCTAGCTAACCAAATTTATTCTTAAATAAGGTTTTTTGTTTGGAAAAATATATTAAATAAGGATTGATGACCTATTCTTTTGTGAAACAAGAGATTTGTTATGATATATTGGTATTATTGCATTCATTACAATCTCTGTTTTAAATATTGTTAAAAGAAGAAAATTTTGGTGGTTACTAAAATTTCCAGTTTTTAGTAATACATTCGATGCCATTCACGGATGGAGAATTCTTTTCTTTCTGTTTTTTTCCCCCCTTCTGTTAGGTCAAATTAGTGGTGCAATCAAGTAATCGTTAGGCCGAACATGGAAAGTTTGGTTTAATCGTGTATTTAAAAGTCCTTAGTATAGCCAGTACTGTTTCATTTCTCTAAATTCAATGGCAAGCGGTGTCAAATTTCATCCGTGCTTCCTTCTCTCATATTATCTTATAGGTGTTTTGGTTACAGCTCATAATTTCCCCCAAGCACAATTAATACCATACTACGGTCAGCATCTCATGAAGGCCTCAATTGGCACTCCACCAGTAGACATCTACGGCATCATCGATACAGCTAGTGACCTTGTGTGGACACAATGTGTACCTTGTGATGTCTGCTTTAATCAGATTCATCCCAAGTTCGATCCTAAAAAGTCCAGCACATACAGTGAAATTTCTTGTCATTCAAAAAAATGTCAAGAATGGGACCAAATCCATTGTTCTCCTCAAAATAGTTGCAATTACGTTAGTGGATATACAAGTGGTTTATCCAAAGGTGTTTTGGCCAAAGAAAAAGTCACCATCACTTCTACCTCTGGGCAAGCAGTTTCCTTTGATATTGCTTTTGGATGTGCACACAACAATACCATCAATTACAATGACCACACAACGGGACTCATTGCGTTAGGATTAGGGCCTTTGTCCTTTCCTTCACAAATTGGTAGCAAGATGTTTTCTTATTGCTTGTTGCCATATGGCACTGAATATACTGATCCTAGTATTACAGGCAAGATAAGTTTTGGCAATGGTAGTGAAGTTGTGGGTGATGGTGTGGTTTCAACACCATTTGTAGCTGTGGGAAATCAATATTATGTGACACTAGAAGGAATTAGTGTTGGAGACACATATGTGCCCTTTAACTCTTCAAGTAAGGTTTCTATGGGCAACATTTTAATCGATTCAGGATCAACACTATTCGCTTTGCCACCAGATTTTTATAATCGCTTAGAGGTGGAAGTGAAGAAGCGGATTTCAATTGAACCCATGAAAAATGACACTCTTTTGGGGAACCGGCTTTGCTATAGAACTGAAATTACTAATGATAATGGACCAATTTTGATTGTCCATTTTGAAGGTGCAGATGTGGAGTTAAAGCCTATACAAATTTTCAATCAACCGGTTAGAGGATATGATATTTACTGCTTTGCAATTATAAATCATGCAAAAACTGAATTGGCAGATTTGGGTGACCAAGGATTATATGGCAACTATGTTCAAGCTAATTTTTTGATTGGGTTTGACTTGGAAACAAGGATGGTCTCCTTCAAGCCGACTGATTGCACCAAACTGTAGAGTTTGGAACTTTCATGTAACCTATACGATCAATGAATGATATATACCTACCCGTGTATTAATCTATGTAATATGTTTCTGAAAGTGGACCAAATTGTATCTCCTCTCCAGATAAACAGGGGGTGGAGGGTGAGATCACCAGTTTGGTTCTATATGGTCCATGAGTTATATTTTCCTATTAAATGAATTTGAAAAAGAAATGTTGAATTTTATTGTGGGGCATGTGTGATCCAAGGTTCAAAGATTTCATTTCTTCTTATGTCCTATAAAATAGGAAAAAGAAGTTTGTGTGTGTATATATATATATATATATATATATAAGTCTTCTATATTTCTTCTTTTGCTTAGAGCATCTGGGGTGAATGCGTCAAGATTACTCAACTGGTTGGTTTTCTTAGATGGTGTTAGTTGTATTGGCTAGAGGCGAGTTCAAAGGGCTTTCTTTAGTGAGGTTCACTGTGTTATCCAAAAAAAAGAAAAAAAGAAGTACTTTTATATTTCAAAATAAAATTATTTCTAATAAAAATAAACAAACACAAAATTTTGTATTTCTAGAAGAAATTGTAAAAGGTCTTTTGAGTTCATCTCTCTTTTTTATTATCTAGGGCTGGAGATTCTTTTCTTTTTACAATTTCAAGAATACAAAAACCGCTTGCTGCTGATAGAAATTGAGCTGAGCCCAATGGATAGAATTGAGCACAGGCTGAATGTCTTGAATGTTTACACGTGTACTTAAACAGATCACAAGCTATCCCCTCTTGTTTATTTTGCCTCAAGTGGCATACATTTCTTGCTAAGAGCCTAACAGTCATCTTTTTGTCTTTCCATTATTAGTTTAGTTTCAATAAGTTATTTTGGATGGATTTTGGACAAGATAAAGAGAGAAAGTAGGGTTGTAAATGAGACAAGCGGAGTCAAGAATTAAAAGTTTTGGCTTGTTCTTATAATTTTTTTAAAGATTTTATGTTCAAGCTTAGCTCATTATCTTGTCAAGAAAGCTTGAGCTTGTTTAATAGTTACTTGATTAACTTATTCTTTTCCTATATATTTTGAAACCATGACTAAAATAATGTTTTATTTTTGCACAATATTATGATTTTTTACTACAAATAGACTGTTTATACAATCAATAAACTAAGAATAATCATTAATATCACACGAACCTATTAACAAACTTATACAATCCAATTTCAAGTCTATATAAATATATTTTTAGACATGTATACATATAAAAATATAATATTATATATAGTTAAATCGAGCCCTCATGTTCATGATTTTTTTTTTTACGAATACATCATTATGTTTGAGGTTGACCCGTTTAATAATCGAGCCTAATCTTAAGGCTTGAACTTTGTTAGGTTCTAAAGTTTAGGATTTTATGTATTTAGAACTCTAATTTGTATTGTTGGCAAACCATGATCAAAACAATGTGTTTAGAAGTGTTTAAAGCTAGCTCAAAGTTGTATGTCAATGTAAAGTTGGAATCGAGTTTAAAGCAGGAAGTACTGTGGCTTTCGGCCTGGCTCGATCGATCGAAGCTTAGGCTCGACCGATCGAAGCTCGAGCAGATTGCTTTTCTGCAGATTCGTCCAACTCAGCCCTATTTGTTTTAAAACGTTTTTAGGGTTTCTTATTTGTCCTAAGTATAAAAGGCAAACCCTAGTCACGTTTTAGTATTGCTCATATTGCGGTTTGTGTAAATCTCTTGTGAGATCTAGAGGAGCTTTCCTTTACACAAACTTAGGGTTTTCAAAGAGGAGATATTTTTTACACCTTAATGATCAATTCAGTTGTTGCCATTAAAGCTTAAAGAATACACAAGCGGGGGTGCTTGTAGCTGGTGGGAATCCAAGAAAGAAGGAGTCCGTGGATTCGGAGCTTGCACGTGGTCGTGTCAGTAAGTTTTACTGGTTGGTAGCATTAGGAAGTCAAGCGGGGGTGCTTGTAAGTCTTTTTGTATGAACTTCGATTCTTTCAAGATAGTGGATTCAAGTTTACCTTGAGGATAGCTAGGTCAAATCCTCCCCAGGTTTTTACCGATTTGGTTTCCTGGGTGATCATATCTTGTGTTATTTATTTTCCGCTGCTTTGCATGATTTGATCTTTATTATTGTGATAACCTAGACTTGTTTAATTGAACTAAGTAACAACTTAGCTAATTACCTAGGTTTAATCAATTGTTTAAGGGGTCTAAAAACTGTCAAACTTGACTTGTTTTCTAAACAAATGAACATAAACAAGTTATTTATCGAGTCGAGGGGTTGGGAAGAAGCTGAAGGGGAAAATTAAAATTTCAACTGTGGGGACAATGTTCCAAGTTCATTATCTTAATTTTTACGTATAAAAAGAAAAAAAATATTCAGTGGTTTGGCTGAGAAGACGAGGGAGAGGAAAGAAAGTGGCATGGCTAGGTGCTTTCCACTTGGGCTTGCGAAATTTCATCCATCAAATTTGAAGAGAAAAATGGTGACAGAAGCCTCAATTATAGTTACGCTCCTTTACACCTGTTCCCAACATTATAGAAGAAAATGGTGTGTCCAGGTCGGTGGGCACAATGTACCCATCCTCGTTCAAATCTTTCTAACACTTGCTTCTTTACCTTCACCACCATTATGGAAGTTGTGTTCAGGGGTGTAGCCAAGATTTTCCACTTGGGGGGGCCGAATTATATATTTATATGCTAGTCATAACTCATAATTATTACAGTAATTATATTTTATATATAATAGTCAAATTTAACATATCAATGTTGGTACAACTTATAAGGCACCTGGATTCAAAAGGAAAACAAAAATCAACTAAAAATATATAAAAATGAGATGATGATAATGAGAGAAAAACATATGAGGAAAAAAATTGGAAATATGAGAAAGGATAAATTTTGTGAGAAAATGACGATGATGAGACCTAAATAAATGAATTTGAAGGCTAAGAATGAAAAGAAAAACACACCAACTCAAGCAAAGCTCATTGCATTTAAAAATTGAAAACAATAGGAACAACGTCCTTTTTCTATTCTTAGAAAAAATAAAAAGAAAGACACCTGGAGATTGGGGATTTATAAGATTTTGGTAGAAGTGTGTATTGTTTGGGTGGAATCCACTTGAGAAACTAACTACATATTGGAATTGTAAATGGCTAAATGTAGTCATTGTTATATTTTAAAGGGAAATAACATAAAAACTAACAATGAACAGATCTCCATGACATTTTTTTAAAGGAAAGTCATTATCCAAAATTAGAGTAAAGAGAAAACTAAGCAAAACAACAGTAAAAAAATATAGCATGAATTGTGAAGATGATGAATATTCATAGCTAATTGGAACTCTAAAACCAGAGACTATCTTCCGTTCAATAGTTTGGAAACTCCAAGTTCTTGACATGTTCTGCAAGTAGGTGGGCCACTTGGTTACTTTCTCTTCTATTATAATTTAAATTGAGTTAAAAGTAGTCTAAACTCATGTATTAGGTGGCCTATCCAGCTATGCTAGACCAATTTTCTTCCATTGACAACAAGAAGGTTCTATGAAATTTTTTGGAGGGGCCAATCATTATAATTTGTAGGGGCCCAATTTATTTTTATATAGCACTATATGAGGCCCCCCCAAGACTATGTGTATCTCCGCCCCTGGTTGTGTTGCTAAAGTTTCTGGAGGTGACGGTGTGGTTTGCTTCCTGTTGTCTCCATTGAGCCATCCCCTTATTCAAAGGTGGTTTGTCGACTGTTCAACCGATGCCATTGTCAGTGCCCCTCTCTCTGTTTATGTGTATCTTCTTTTTTTTTTGGTTGAGAAAATGATTGTGCATGGGATTCGACTAATTGTTGATTCTTTGGGTCTTAAAGTGTGTTTTTTCACTAATCTGTTGTTTTTTTCCTTGGGTATTAAGGTATTTATTAAAGAAAATAATTGTGTATGTGGTATTTGATTAATCTCTTATGTTTCTATGGGTCTTAAAGTGTTTTTATTTTTATTTTTATTTTTTATTTTTTTTTTTGCGGCCGCCGTGGCGCGGGCGCCCGAGGGGGGGGGGGTGTTAAAGTAGGTTGTGTATATTATTGATTAATATGTTTTTCTTTTTTTTTGGGGGGTCTTAAAGCATGTGCCCGCTTTTTTAATAAGCATTATTTAGCGATGAGGTTTTCTGATAGATGCTTGTTATGAAGATATCATATTAAAGCGTATGCTGGTATACTGATTGGTTTGTAACTTCTCTATTTTGTGCTTGATAGGAGAGATAAAGGGTAATATATGATGAACAGAAGAAGCTAGCTCAACAGCAAGCGCAAACAAAATCCCAAATTGCTCAGTATAAGGATGAACTGGCAAGGGAGAGGATGCAGGCAAGTACCTTAATCTGATTTCTTGCAAATATATTTTTGGTGGAGAATTTAATTTGCTATATTGCTATGGCAGGCAATAAATGAGTTATATAGATCCAGGAATCAAGAGCTTGTAAAATTGCAAGAAGAATCATCCGTTAGGCAGGAGCAAGCTCGCAGAGCAACTGAAGAACAGATTCAAGCACAACGGCGACAAACAGAGAGGGAGAAGGCTGAGATAGAACGATAAATGATCAGAGTGAGGGCTATGGAAGCAGCAGAAGGGAGAGCCCATGAAGCGAAGTTAGGTGAAGAAGTCAACCGGCGGAAGTTAGTAGATCGGGCAAATGAAGAGAGAGAAAAATGGGTAGCTGCCATAAATGTTAAAATTATATGCCCTCGCAAATAATACTATGCATGTTTTATCTGATAATAAATTATATTTTCACATGCATAATTATTATGGGTATATTTTGTAAGGTTGAATTTATTCAACCATCTAATTGGCTTTATTCCGTACTAAATTTGCTTGTAATTCAGCATTTAGTAACCCTGTATTTAGGTGGGTTTGATGTAAGGGTAGTGAGTGAGATAGAGTGAAGTTTGCTCAAGAGTGTGCAAGAAAACAGAGACTCGCGGCTGGGACTCGCGGGTGACTCGCGGCTGCAAGCCGCCAGAAGCAGCACACGTGCCAAGCATGCTGGAAGATGAACAGTCATGCTAGCTGGAGCACTACAGGACAAAACAGGACAACTGGCCATACGGTTATCTCGCGACTGGATCTCGCGACTTAGTCAAGCCGCGAGGTCAAGCCGCGAGCCACCCCTGTTTTGTAAAAACCTGACGTTTCACATTCCTCTCCACTCCAGTATAAATACCCCTTTTACCCACGATTGAAAGAGAGCTTCCAGAGAGAATTTTGAGAGAGAAACCCTAAAGAAAAACTAGATTGATTCACACACAATCTATACCTTAGAGACTCTTCAAATTCCTCAACTCTCTTCCTCTCCATTGTCAAATCCTTGAGAGGCATTATACCAAACCTGGTTCTCACCATCATCATCACTGTGAGACAGTTGTTTGGATTTCTGGGAAGCAGTTAGGAAGGAACCAATCTTCATTGGTTGATGCTATGGTCTAGTAGCGGAATCCGGGAAGCTAGAAAAGAAAAAGGTTCGGCGCAACCTCGTTGGAGCAAGAAGCTTGGAGGGCTTAGGTGCACTGGGTAGATTAGGCTTGGAGGGTCTATTGCTGTCCTTGTATCCCAACTATATTTTCTAGTGGATTGATTACCACTTGGAGGGCGGCGGAGAGGTTTTTCGCCGAGGGCTTCGGTTTCCTCTTCGATAACACATCGCGTGTTGTCTTTGTGTTTGCATCTTCCTTCATCTCTATCTTTGCCTTTTATTTATCTGCTGTGGATTTTAATCTGTTGTGGCTTAGATAGTATTTAATCAATTTCGTATGATAGCATATGTTAAGTTTCCGCACACTAGTTGTTTGACATATTGCTTGAATTGATTAAGTTGTAATTTGGGGGTCTAAACGTTCAAAGGTGTTTTTGTACACGTTATTGAACTTTCAATTGGTATCAGAGCAGGTACACTTGTTGTGGTTTTATTACCTAAGTGTGATCCTAGACCCCTGTGTTGTGATTGATTGTTTTGGAATATACCATGCTGAATTGTAGCTTAAGTGTTTGTGAAAATGACTCTATGCATATGTCTGAAAGGTGTCTTACTGATGTTTTTGTAGAGTTGTTAAAAACTAAGAAACATGTTAGAGCTTTTATTCACATGCTGGAATGTCTTGAAAATCAGAATTATGTCTTACACAGTAGCATATCTGAATCTAAATCATTGATTAAGAAATATAAAAGAAAGAATAGAATGTTGTGTGAAATGATTGAGAATCTGAAAATGAAGAATCAAACTGAAAGAAGCATGAAAACAGATGATGAGTTTGTGTTTGAAGGTCAAGAATGTCTATCACATGTGAACCTATTTGTGCATACCTCATTGAAGGTGTTTAATGCGTGTTTGTGGTATCTTGACAGTGGGTGTTCTCGCCATATGACAGGGGATAAGTCTCTGTTCAAGACACTCAAAGAAAAGGTCGGTGACTATGTGACCTTTGGTGATGGAAGTCATGCTCAAGTCCTAGGCAAAGGAACCATTGAGATACCTGGTTTGCCGCTGTTGAAAGATGTGCTGTACATAAAAGGGCTGAAGGCGAATTTGCTGAGCATCACTCAAATTTGTGATGATGATTTTCTGGTACAATTCTCTAAGAAGGGATGTTTGATCATCAATGAAGAGGGGATTCAGGTTTTGGAAGGAAATCGGACTACTGATAACTGTTATGGAATTGTTCCCACGGCACCCATATCGTGTAGAAGTGCTCGTGTGGATACGTTGGAGTTGTGGCATCACAGATTTGGGCATGCCAACTTCAAACAAGTAGCGAAAGTTTCAAAACTTGAAGCAGTCGAGGGACTTCCTAAGTTTGGAAAAGTGAAGAAGACCGTTTGTGGTGCGTGTCAAATGGGGAAGCAAACTAAGGCAAGTCATCACAAGGTGAGTGTGATAGCCACCTCTCGGTGCTTGGAGTTACTTCATGTTGATCTAATGGGGCCTACCAGAACAGAAAGCCTAGGGGGGAAGAGATACATTATGGTTATTGTGGACGACTACTCAAGATACACTTGGGTTGATTTCCTTAGAGAAAAATCAGAGGCTTGTGAGAGGTTGGAGATTCTGTGCAAGAAACTACAAAACGAAAAAGGGATTCCGATAGCCAAAGTTAGAAGTGATCATGGGAGGGAATTTGAAAATGCAAGATTCGAGTCCTTCTGTGAGAAGAATGGAATTAAAAGAGAATTTTCAGCTCCCAAAACTCCACAACAAAACGGAGTGGTAGAGAGAAAAAATCGTGTGATTCAGGAGATGGCAAGAGCCATGTTGCTTAACAAGCAAATATCTCAAAGATTTTGGGGAGAAGCTGTCAACACCTCGTGTCACATTGGCAATAGGATTTTCTTTCGAGTTGGTACAAAGAAGACTGCCTATGAGATATGGAATGGGAAGAAGCCAAAAGTGAAGTATTTCTGGGTGTTTGGAAGTAAATGCTATATCCTAAATGATCGAGAGAATCTTGGGAAGTTTGATGCGAGAAGTGATGAGGGTATTTTTCTTGGCTACTCTACTACAAGTCGAGCGTATAGAGTGTTTAACAAGAGAACAAAAACTGTGATGGAGTCCATAAATGTCAAGATTGATGATGCCTTACCTAAGGTGGAAATGATTGATGATGTAGAAGGGCCGAGCACCAAAGAGGCCGATGTTGAGGTAGAAGCTTTGGATATAGAAGGTGAAGAACCTATACCAGAAGTAGAATCGACTCCCATCAACCCAAGAATGGAAACGAGATCGATGTCTAGAACATCAAGCCCTCTTACTCCTCCGGAAGTCCATCCTCCTATCTCTCGTAGTGATGAAGTTTCCACTTCAAAAAGGCCATCTTCAAGAGTTATCAAGAATCATCCGGAAAGTAATATCATAGGATCTCTTGATGACGGTCTTCGCCTCAGGAAAGGAAACGTTCTGCTAGCCAATCATGTGACATATCACTGTTATCTTGCACAATTTGAACCAAAAAGGGTTGAAGAGGCTCTTCAAGATGAGAATTGGGTTGAGTCAATACATGAAGAGCTGAATCAGTTTGTAAGGAATGATGTGTGGGAACTTGCTCCACGGCCCGAGAACACTCATGTTATAGTCACAAAATGGATTTTTAAAAACAAAACTGATGAAGATGGAGAAATAATTCGAAACAAATCTCGGTTAGTAGCCCAAGGATACACTCAAGTTGAAGGAGTGGATTTTGATGAATCTTTTGCTCCGGTGGCAAGACTCGAATCCATTCGCATCCTCATGTCCATTGCGTGCACCTTGAATTTCAAACTTTATCAAATGGATGTAAAGTGCGCGTTTCTGAATGGATATCTAAATGAAGAAGTATTTGTTAAGCAACCAAAAGGATTTGAAGATCCTCATTTTCCAGATCATGTACTAAGATTGAAGAAAGCCCTTTATGGCTTAAAACAAGCGCCTAGAGCCTGGTACGATCGTCTTACACATTATCTTCTAGACAGAGGTTTCAAGAGAGGGTATGCAGATCGAACTCTGTTTGTCAAAAATGATGAAGGTTATCTCCTTGTGGCACAAGTCTATGTTGATGACATAGTGTTTGGGGCAACCATCGAAGATCGTGCTACTGAATTTTCTGAAGAGATGAAGAAGGAGTTTGAGATGAGTATGGTGGGGGAGCTCACATTTTTCTTGGGTCTTCAAGTCAAACAACAGAAGGAGGGTATTTTTGTATCTCAAGAAAAGTATGCCAGAAACATTGTCAAGAAGTTTGGACTAGAATCCAAAAAACATGCCTCCACCCCCATGAGCTCTTCCACTAAACTGAATGTGGATTCGTCGGGAGTTGAAGTAAGTCCTACATTGTATAGGAGCATCATAGGAAGTTTGCTCTACCTTACAGCCAGTAGACCGGACATTGCTTTCAGTGTGGGCGTTTGTGCCAGGTACCAAGCTAATCCGAAGGAATCTCATCTGACTGCTGCTAAGCGAATCATTCGATATGTGAATGGTACTGCAAACTATGGTCTGTGGTATTCAAAAGACTCAAATGATTGTCTTGCTGGGTATTCAGATGCTGACTGGGCTGGTAGTGTAGACGATCGGAAAAGCACTTCAGGTGGCTGTTTTTATCTTGGTAACAATCTTGTCTCATGGATGAGCAAGAAGCAGAATTCAGTGTCTCTATCTACTGCAGAAGCAGAATACATCGCTGCTGGAAGTTGCTGCACTCAGCTTCTTTGGATGAAGAAATTACTTCATGACTATGGAATTCCTCAAGAAACGATGTGTGTCTTCTGTGACAACACCAGTGCCATCAATCTTTCCAAGAATCCTGTTCAGCATTCTAAGTCTAAACACATAGAGATACGCTACCATTTCATTCGGGATTTGGTAGAGGAAAGAGTTGTGTGTCTTGAGTTCATACACACCGACAAAAGGCGGACATCTTCACCAAGCCTCTCGATGGTCCACGGTTTGAATCACTCCTTAAGACCATTGGTGTCGGTACAATTCCTTGATTCTCTTGTGTGTTGTGTGCTTCACATATTTATAATTTGATATATTTGCTTGTGATGTGGCACACACTTCCTTGTTAGCCCTTTGTGCAATATGTTTATTGTTTGTTTGTCCTTCTGTTAATTCTGTTGGTTCTTTCTTTGATTGTTCAATCATTTTTCTTCTTTTATGTCAAAAATCCAAAAATCACATAAAAATAGAAAATCAAAAAGGCTTGATTGACTCTGTTGAGCTTTTGTCTCAAAACCTGTTTTGCCTTGTACCTTTGTGCTAATGGCTTTGTGCATTTTCGAGCATTGCTTGTTTTCATGCACTTATATCACTGTGGGAAAAATCTTGAAATCTTTGTGATTGTTGTAAATAGATCTTCAAACTTGTCATGAATGATTAGTGAATGGTTTTGTTGATCTTGAGACTTGCATAGACTTGTGTCTATATATCTTCCCACTCTTTATTTTTGTTTTGCTAAAAAGAGCTCACCAAATGTAAATCTCCAAATGAAAAGAGATATTGAGCTGCAAAAGCCTGTCGCACATTCTAGTATTTGACTAGAAAAAAGGGTAAGCGACCTTATATTGAAGTGAATGTTCATTCAAAAAGCCAAAGGCTTATTCATTAAAGTGAAATATCATATATCACTCTCACAATGAGAGGTGATTGACTCAAAAGATCAAAAAGATCAATTGTTATGATTGAAAGTGGAGTCAAATGTAAAACTCCAAATCATGTTATCAAGTTTTGTGGGAGGTCATATATACATACTTCTATAATTGAGATGGGTCACATGATCTAGTGCTAATTGTGTATGCCTTGGTTGAATTGATCATTGAAGCTTCACATTAGACGAAGGACTATCTCATTGTTGATATCCACACACATCACACAAGTTTATGTTCAATAAATGCCATATTCATTTGTGTGATTGTACTTGATAAAATGTGTTTTCACATGCTCAATCTTTGTTAATTCAAGCACAAAAAATTTTTTGAGTGTTTTTAGGTGTTTTTTGGAAAGTATTTTGTTTGAAAAATCTGAAAATTTCAAAAATCCAGTTTTGCCCTGTTTTGGCGGCTCAGTCGCGGGTATGTCAAGTCGCGAGCCTCAGTCGCATCTTCGCTGGTCATTTTTGGCGACTTGTTCGCGAGTGGAAGGTCCAGTCGCGAGGTTCACTCAGAGATTTTCGCGGCTCAGCTCGCGACTTACTCGCGGGTAGACCTTCCAGTCGCGAAAAACACTTAGAAAAATTTTCAAATTTTCGTCCTAGGGTGTTTTGGCGGCTTGATCTGGCGACTTTTTGGCGACTCGTCTCAGTCGCGAAAATCACGTGTTTTGGACATACAGGGGCAGTTTTTAAAATTTTTTTTCCCTCGATCTTTTTATGACTGTTCATTGTCTTTCTCATTTGCTCTTATCCATTCACACCATGCCTCCATTTTCGATCTCCATTGTTTGCCTCTTTTCAGCTCAAAATCGTCGACTAACAGGTATGGTTTTTCTGTCTTGAACTCTATTTTTCCTGTTGTTATGGTTTTCCCTCTGGATTTTTCACAATTGATTGTGTTTTTGTGATGGGTTTTTAGCTCAACTATTACTCTTTGTCCATGTTTAGCCTTTGGAAGCTTGTGTTTCTGTTTTTGAGCTAGTTTATTTTGGGTGGTTTTGTTCTTCATCATGTGCTTAGCTAGGGTTAGCTAATTTTTGTCTGATCTGCTGTTGATGTCGTGTTCTACTATGATCCTGTGTGGTATCCTGTTGATGTGTTGTTGATTGTGGGTCCTTTTTCAGCTGATTATGTGGTTCTATTTGGACTGCCTCTTCCGTGTAGTTCAATTTGAGCCATTTGTGTCCCTCATTGCTATTTTCTGTCCATTTCCATCCAGTTATTAGGGTTTCTTCATTGTCCCTATATTTCCACTAACCCACTGCTAATAAAGTTTGTTGGATTGTGTTCTGTCATTTCCCTTGTTCATAATGCAGACTGGTCATGTCACCATTCAAAAAGGCTGCTGTAAAAGGAGGTAGTTCCAAAGGGAAGGAACCAGTCATAGATGTTGATGATTTCTCACCTCAACCAAAAGGGACTCGTTCTTCATCGAAGAGATTCGATCCCGACAGGTTCAGATCATATGCAGCCTATCAGTCTTATGAGAATTTCTTTCTTCATGCCAAACCATTACTAGAGAGAGCTTTGGATCAGTCATCACTTCATGACACTGACATTCCGAAATGGTTTGCTCACAAGGATTGGAATTACCTTCTCTTTGATCCGGATGACGCGTATGAAGAGTTGGTAAAAGAATTTTATGCCAACGCAATTGTGGAAGGAGATGAACTTAAGTGCTGGGTTCGGAAAAAGAGCTTTTCTGTCTCTCCTGCATATCTGGCAGAAATTCTTCACATCAACAGACCCATTTTCTGACATTCGCCGGTTTACGATGATCTCTGCCCTGATGAGGAGCTTCTTAAAGAAAGTCTTGGTCAAGATTTGGAGTTCTCGCCCAATGGCAAATCCATCAGTGTTTCCTCTCTCTCTCCAAAGCTGAGAGTGCTTACAATTGTAATGTTTCACAATTTGTACCCTTTGTCAAGCATTGGGTATATGAACCTTGGACGGGCTTTGTTTCTTCATGATCTAATCTCTGATGTGGAAATAGACATCTGTGCTCATATCTTTCATGTTCTGCGCAAAACGGTTCTTCGAAATGAGTCTCGGATATGCGTTCCTTTTTGCAGTCTCATTTCCCGGATCTTGAAGCTCAAGGGAATTTATCCAATGGCTGATGAATCCCCTATGTCCAAACCAAGTCCAATCAACATGCGTACATTCAGTGCAAGCATTGGACATAGTCGGAAGAGAGCCAAACCAGAAACTTCTGCATCTCACAATGACTCTCAGTTTAGCACTCTCTCCCTGGATGAGAAACTTGATCGCATTGTCTCCTCTGTCCACGAGTTGAGTACAAAGATGTCTGGACTCACAGCTTCTCTACACCATCAAAACACTCGGTGGGATATGAAGTTTACTTCTCTTCAAACTCAACTGGATCAAATTCAGAGAAAACTGGAAGAGGATGACTAGCCTATTCCATGACAAAAAGGGGGAGAGATAGGCATGATCAAAGGGGGAGTGTCTTTACATTCTTCTTCTCTTTAAGTTGATATTATATTTTGATGTTGTTATTCAGGATGTTTGTGTTTTGTACCCATGTGCTTGTGTAAGCTTTTAGGGTTTATGTCTTTTGCATAGTTTGTAGGCTTTATGGTATGTACCTTGCTTATTGCAGCCTTTATGCTATGTTGAAATCAGTACTTTAATCTAAATGGTATGCATTTTGGTTTATGTACTGTCACTCTTGTGCCCTTGTAGGATTGTTCCTAGATGCATATGCCTTGTGTGATATGCATTGGTTGAGTGTTGAGCATACAAGTGTCTTGCCTTGTGCTTGTTAACTTGTATGTCCTTGTGTTCATTCCAAGTGTGAATGAGCACTGTGATCACTACCTTGTGGTGTTCACTTGGTTGATCAAGCCATGGTTTGTTTCATAACTCCATCTTTGCTTGATCACATTTTGCCTGTTTCATATGCATTTTATAATTTTTTGCTTACAATGATCATGGTGTATTGTTGTGTTTCAGGAGTATTATGTTCACATGATTTAAGTGCTTCACAGCTTCTAGAGTTAGGTGTGAGTGAGTTTTGTTCAACTGTTCCCAACTCACATGTTAAGTCTAGAGTCTGTTTTAGGGTTTTGTCACGGAATAGCCAAAGGGGGAGATTGTAAGGTTGAATTTATTCAACCATCTAATTGGCTTTAATCCGTGCCAAATTTGCTTGTAATTCAGCATTTAGTAACCCTGTATTTAGGTGGGTTTGATGTAAGGGTAGTGAGTGAGATAGAGTGAAGTTTGCTCAAGAGTGTGCAAGAAAACAGAGACTCGCGGCTGGGACTCGCGGGTGACTCGCGGCTGCAAGCCGCCAGAAGCAGCACACGTGCCAAGCATGCTGGAAGATGAACAGTCATGCTAGCTGGAGCACTACAGGACAAAACAGGACAACTGGCCATACGGTTATCTCGCGACTGGATCTCGCGACTTAGTCAAGCCGCGAGGTCAAGCCGCGAGCCACCCCTGTTTTGTAAAAACCTGACGTTTCACATTCCTCTCCACTCTAGTATAAATACCCCTTTTACCCACGATTGAAAGAGAGCTTCCAGAGAGAATTTTGAGAGAGAAACCCTAAAGAAAAACTAGATTGATTCACACACAATCTATACCTTAGAGACTCTTCAAATTCCTCAACTCTCTTCCTCTCCATTGTCAAATCCTTGAGAGGCATTATACCAAACCTGGTTCTCACCATCATCATCACTGTGAGACAGTTGTTTGGATTTCTGGGAAGCAGTTAGGAAGGAACCAATCTTCATTGGTTGATGCTATGGTCTAGTAGCGGAATCCGGGAAGCTAGAAAAGAAAAAGGTTCGGCGCAACCTCGTTGGAGCAAGAAGCTTGGAGGGCTTAGGTGCACTGGGTAGATTAGGCTTGGAGGGTCTATTGCTGTCCTTGTATCCCAACTATATTTTCTAGTGGATTGATTACCGCTTGGAGGGCGGCGGAGAGGTTTTTCACCGAGGGCTTCGGTTTCCTCTTCGATAACACATCGCGTGTTGTCTTTGTGTTTGCATCTTCCTTCCTCTCTATCTTTGCCTTTTATTTATCTGCTGTGGATTTTAATCTGTTGTGGCTTAGATAGTATTTAATCAATTTCGTATGATAGCATATGTTAAGTTTCCGCACACTAGTTGTTTGACATATTGCTTGAATTGATTAAGTTGTAATTTGGGGGTCTAAACGTTCAAAGGTGTTTTTGTACACGTTATTGAACTTTCATATTTCATTGTTTAAATGTGGCATGTGATGTCACATTTGTAGAAAAATCATGTTAATGGTAAAAGAACTAAAGACAAGAAGTAATGATTTTTCTTAGATTATTAAATTGTTCTAGGCTACGGATATTAATTGAATATCTCTTCTGAAGCCTACACTAGTTGTGATAGTATATGATAGGATGAGTTACTCCATCATTGAGGTAGTGACTTTAGGCAGACTAATGAGTGTAATGTAATAAGTACATATATTGAATCGGATCCAATCAAGAACATTTTATGGAGTGATCACTGTTAGTTAAAAGGTTGTTCTATCACAATTTTTCTATTGTCCTCAAACATGAGAGGTTTGTGTATATTTATTTATTATACACATAATTTTGACAATGTCAACTGGTGGTGCTATTTTTAATACATCGAATTAGTCTTAATGTAATTACTAGTATTAAATAAATTTATTTAATTAATGTTTACATATAAATAGCCTCATATAAATGTTTCATTTTAGACACCAAATTATGTTGGGCCGGCTTTACATTCTTGATTCTTCACAGAGAGAGAGAGAGAGAGAGAGAGAGAGAGAGAGAGAGAGATGAATGGTTATCCTCCACCTTAGAGAGAGAGAGAGAGAGGAATGGTTATCCTCCACCTTATTTGGATTTTTTAAAATTAAAGGGATGAGAATTATTAGCCTTTTTATAATTTGTAATTTTGTTAATATGATAGGGGTAAATTTGGTAATTCATTTGGTTAAGCATTTCTATACTCTACTCTCCCTCCAAATCTCTCCAATTTGGAGAAATTTAAAATGAGAAGTTAGAAATAGTTAGAACCCCTCCAAACTCCTCCAAATTCTCTCCCCCTTATTCCTTAAAAAAATCAAAACAAGGTAATTTAACTTACTCTCATTCCCTCTACTCTACTTCTCTTTACTCCCCATCCATCCAAACAAGATATAAATATTTTAATCACGAGCATTTGTTATCACTTAGTAACAGGAAGAGAGATGATCAGATCAGTTGCGAGGCATGCAGATAATAATGCAATGACCAGACCTACATTTGCAGTGAGGGATGTTACTACAGCCTACATGCATGAATCATGTGCCAAGCTTCCGCAAGAGGTGCAAAGCCCCTTTCACCCACCACACCCACTTACCCTACAACGAAAGCGAGTTTCCAACAATCACAAGTGCAATGCTAGTAATGAAGATTTTTGGACGGGGTTCAACTTCTGCTGTGATGAGTGCAATTTCAAATTTGTTCTTCAATGCACTTTAATTAGAATGGTAAAGGTATATGAAGAAGGGGACGGATGAGGGCAACTTCATACATAGGGTTTGTTTGGATACCGCTTATTGCTGAAAACTGAAAACACTGTAACGAAATAATTTTTAAATGTGTAAATAGTGCCGTAAACCCAGTTTTAAAGTTAGATTTACGTTTTTCTGTATTTGTGGGTCTCATGAATAGTGCATGGGACCCAGCCAAAAAAGACAAATGCGTTGCTATCCAAACCTAGCCATATCACTTAGTAACAGGAAGAGAGATGATCAGATCAGTTGCGAGGCATGCAGACAATAATGCAATGACCAGACCTACATTTGCAGTGAGGGATGTTACTACAGCCTACATGCATGAATCATGTGCCAAGCTTCCGCAAGAGGTGCAAAGCCCCTTTCACCCACCACACCCACTTACCCTACAACGAAAGCGAGTTTCCAACAATCACAAGTGCAATGCTAGTAATGAAGATTTTTGGACGGGGTTCAACTTCTGCTGTGATGAGTGCAATTTCAAATTTGTTCTTCAATGCGCTTTAATTAGAATGGTAAAGGTATATGAAGAAGGGGACGGGTGAGGGCAACTTCATACATAGGGTTTGTTTGGATACCGCTTATTGCTGAAAACTGAAAACACTGTAACGAAATAATTTTTAAATGTGTAAATAGTACCGTAAACCCAGTTTTAAAGTTAGATTTCGTTTTTCTGTATTTGTGGGTCTCATGAATAGTGCATGGGACCCAGCCAAAAAAGACAAATGCGTTGCTATCCAAACCTAGCCATATATTAACCACCACCATTCATTGCTACTTTTAATTCAAGTTTTAAAGAAACCAATATTTTTACCTTTATTGGTGTATATTAGTTCCAAACTACATTCCAAAAAAAGATTAATTCACTCATTTACACTTCAAATATAATATTTTCTATGAAACTCCACATAAAAATGCATTTTTTTTTTTTTTTTTTTCCATTTCCCTTGAGGTAGCACCTATTACTCATAAAAACATTATCTTTATTGTTTGTAAACAAATCGAGTTTGGGATATTTATTTCCCTTTTATTTTAGACAATTAAGGTTACATGTTGAAGATGGTACGTAAGACTAGGCCCACACATGTAGAATCTGAATCCGTAAGTAAAAAGTTAAGAGACCATGCTGTCTAAATCCGGTTCTAGAATGACATTACAGTAGCAAATTTCCACACGCACTGTCTAGACCATAATGAATTGACCAAGGTTCTGTTGTGTTATTATTGGTGTTTCCTAGGTGTAAAGAGTAATCTCTTAACCAATTCTCTTTCCAATCCCTGATGAAACGAAGTCCCGGATTACCGATTACACTTTCCATCTGTTTTGAGTTTAATGCATGGGGATTGGGGGGCTGTCCAAAATATATAGCGGTTCACATACACTGGTGTTCATTCTAATTTTAGAGATGAAAAAATGGAATTCATTAGCCAGGTTTATAATTTTATGTATGCACCTTGAAGTATAGGAGATTTTTTGACAGAATTTTAATGCGTTCATAGATAATCATGACTGCCAAATAGTGTAGGCTACCAAGGCACCCCTTGGGCTGTAATAAGATGTTGCATGCAAGGATCATTCTCTCTTTATCCTCTCTCATTTATTTTATTTTAACATAATAAAAAAAAAAAAAATTAGAATAGAATTGGGATCACAAAATCAAGGAATAATCCGAATGAAAATATCGCGAATAAGAACAACGCACAAAAAGTGGGGCACAAAATTTCTATTTGTAAGTTGAGATGTTGAGTTAGTTTTTCCATAACAATAGATACTTTGTCCAGAGAGAGAGAGAGCATGTTGCTTTACTCAGATTTGCATGTTGCTTTACTCAGATTTGCATGTTGCTTTACTCAGATTTGGTGGCTAGAGCCTGAATTGGTGTTGTGTTGCCAACCTCTAGGTCTCATTGCTTTGCGTCACAAGTCTTGCCTTACTATCTTAGTTTTTCAACCCTCCTCACAAGTAGCAATGTTTTTGCTCAATCTCTCTTCATCAATCTGGTTTTGGTTAAATTTTTAAAGGGCCTGGTCTAATTGGTTGAATGATTGGGCCCCATTTTCTTGAGCTTTTCTCTAGGTGATTTTATGGTTGGGTCAATATTTTTTGGGCTAGTCATTTGTTTTTTAAAGGCTTTTTTTTTTTTTTTTTTTTTTTAAGATGGTCAATGATGTTGTTAGGGAGCCAAGTGTAAATTTATTGGACATACTTGCTAAGATTAATTACCTCTACACACACACACTAGTATTTTTTTTTTCTTTTTTTTTGGGAGGGGGGGGGGGGGGGGGGGGAGAGGCAGGGAAAGCCCTCTTAAGGCCAAAGAATGACTTTGTCCCTAACTCTAAGCTCCAGCCATCAGATTTGAGTAGAGAGGCACGATATTAATTTCTCCCTCTTATATAATGTGATTAGGAAATCAACATTTAACTGACTAAGTAGGGATAATTGAAAGAACTATATAGGTAAAGTAGAACGAAATTTAAGTGACTTATGTGCTTGACCATCACAAAGATAGTGTAATGAAGTTTCATGCTAGTCATATTTTTGTAACTAGAAGCATGGGCAAAGATGAGGTCCCTAGTCAAGAAGCGGTCATGTGTGCATTTCCATACAATATATTTTAAATTATTTGGGCAACAAATGCCAAATCCAACTCTAACATTTGGTAGAAGTTTTTAAAGGAAGTTGTTGGTATAAAAAAAAGGTACTTGTTGCCTTGACGGAACAAATTCCACCAACAGATGGCCACATTTGGATTTGCTGGATTCCAACAATTAATCAGTTAATATGATAGCGTAACAAAGCTTTTTAATTGAGTCTTGTTCCACTAATGGGCCAATAAATCGCTGTCTGAGAGGACCACCAAGCAGCCAATTAGTCAGTAACTTAACTGTACTGTTCACTAATATTGCTTTAATGCATACTAATTGGTAAATGCTTCAAGATCCTAGGTTTACAGTTACATGGAAGGTTGTGTTAGCCACATTTGGGCTATACCTTAAAAGGATTAATAACGTGCTTGCTAGTTAGGGCTCTTTGTAATCTCTTATATACCCAAAATCTACCTAATAAACACCCTATGCAGCAGCAGGATTCAATACACAACAACATATCTATCTCAGCATACCCATCTTGTGGCTAATAACATGCTTGCTATTTAAGTGCATATTTAGCATGCAAAACAACACTGTTATTGGTATCTCCAAAAAAAAATTGGATATCTTCTAAAATGTGCAATTTGGAGGGTTTACAATTCAGTTTGCCTTTGATAATTTGCAAAGAGTCGAGCATGCTCACTTTGGTCTTCTTAGTTCTTATTACTAAGCAAGTAGACAACACTCTTGCTAAACTTAACACATATATTTAGGTTCTTAATAAGGCAAAAGTTAGGCACATAAGAACCTCAAAATCAGCAAGTTTCATCTTAATTGAGTCAAAGGTGCTTCGGTCCAAAAAGTGAACAACATGGTAATAGCAACAGCTTCGCTTTGTTTATTTACTTATTTTTTAGAAACTGGCAAGACTTTGTATTAATCAAATGAAGAACGAAACAAATTACAAGAAACAATTGATCTCAAACAGAAACATCAGAAAGAAAACTATCCAGCCAAATAACAATATCTACTATTTCTTTAGCTTTGCAAAATAGGAGATGAGTTGTGGTCTTACCCTTTCTACGGATAAGAGAAAGTAGGTACCGCTAGAAAGATTCGTCTTAAACTTGAGAATCTTGAATAAGATTTCCAAAAGGAGCTAGAAAATCTTAATTATTCTAGAGAGCTATCACCACTCTTGTCTAGAGACGGAACCAGGACTTGGGGTTCAGAGCGACAAAATGTTTAAAAAAAGAAAAAAAAAAGAAAAAAAGAGAGAGACTATTTTTATCATATTTTTAATAAGTAAAACTATTTTTTAGTAATAAATCTTTTTTTTTTTTTTTAATATTTGAGCTAGTAAAAATTGTTTTGACTAGGAGAGAAATGGAACAAAGGTCTATTAGTTTTATTAAAAAAAGAAAAAAAAACAATTAACGTGAACATTTTAGAAGTGACTCTTTTTTGGAATAGTTTGACGAAATTTGCATTAATTGCTATCTTAACGAGTGCAATATGTATGCACAATTCAAAAGTTGACAGATAACCACCGCACACCCTTGATGCGGTGGTCATTCTACAAGTATAAATACTTATGGGGTATGGGGGGTAACGGCCAGGGTTCAAGTCTTCAAAAGGGAACTTCACACGCATATACACTTAGATTAGGTTAAAGTAGAAATTCTATCTTGTATCAAAAAGTTGACTAATAAAATAAAAGTTGTATTTATCATCTTATTTATGTTTAATAATCATCTAAAAAGAAAGATAATAATTGTTGTTGTTAAAATTAACAATATGTACACAACACAACACTACATTCAACTAACTTTGTAAAATCTCATCGTAGAAGGCTCAAAATATTATAAATGATTGAGCATTCTTTTCCCCCTAATGAGTGATGTTAGGGATACTTGAAATTTAATTATAGACTTACAAATTGACAAGTCATCAATTATAAAATAAAAAAAATTCAAACATTCATTAATTAGGTTGTTGAAGTTCATCAATTACAATTATTATCACATCATATTGTGAACATTTTATATTTCTCTTTTTTCTTTTCTAACAAGGCATCCAAAATAGAAGAGCAATAGAAATTTAACCCAATTGAAACCATAACATGTTTCAAAAAAATTGTTGCAAATGTGTTAGATCATCAATGATAACTAATCTCTCCTAATTGTTTGAGAATCTAATTTTTGTTAAAATTTATACTTCAACTATGATATCGAATCCTTTATATAAAATTAACTTTACTTTAGTTAGTATTATTCATCAATTTATGAATTTAATACAACAAATTAGTCTTCATTTAATTACTAGTATTAACTAATTTTATTTAATTAATGTTTACATATAAATGGCCTCATATAAATGTTTCGTCTTTGGACCCAAATTTTGTTGGGCCGGCTTTGCATTCTTGACTTTTTTTTTTTGCATATTTAGAATATAGTTAAAAGCATATATGTGGTGAGGATAATACTTTGAGAGAGAGAGAGAGAGAGCATGTTGCTTTGCTCAGATTTGGTGGCTGAAGCCTGAAGTGGTGTCATGTTGTCTACCTTTACCGGGTCTCATTGCGTTGCCATGGGAGTCATGCCTTACTACCATTGTTGGACAGCCCTTCTCACAAGTAGCCAGTGCCTTTGCTCGGTTTCCTTTTTTTTTTTTTGATGGAGAGGTTTTGGGAATTTACTTTGTAAGATCAATTTGGTTTTGGTTAAAATTTTTAAGGTCCTAGTCTAATTTGTTGAATGATTGGGCCAAATTTTCTTGAGCTTTTCTCTTGGTGATTTTGTGGTTTGGTCAATATTTTTTGGGCTTGTTCATTTGTTTTTTATGGGCATTTTTCTTTTGTTAAAGATGGTCAATGATGTTGTTAGGGGGCCAAGTGTAATTTTTTTGAACAAACTTTCTAAAATTAATTACACACACATATATATATATATTAGTTTTTTTTTTCTTTTTTTTTGGTGGGGAGGGGGGGGGGGGGGGGGGGGGATTGGAGAGGCAGGGAAAGCCCCCTAAGGCCAAAAAAAGCCCCAGCCACCAGATCTGAGTAGAGAGGCACGATATTTTTCCCTCTAATATAATGAGAATAAGAAATCAACTTTTTTAAATTTAAGTGAAGTTGAGCAACAAATACAAGTCATTAAGCCTTATATGTAATTTTCCTATTCATTTATTCTTGTTTAGCACCAGAGAACTCTTATTTATTTTTCCACTCTATGGTAGTTGATAGAGCAATTCAATGAGCATTAAAGAAAGCGGTCACAGAAGCTTTAGTAAAAGTTTAAATTCATATCATGTTCTGGGAATGTCTTTAGGCCAAGTTGCATTCCTACTATTTAGAAAATCTTGTTTTTGTCTAAAAAATAAATTTAGTTATAAATTGCAAAGCAAAAAAAAAAAAAAAAAGAGGCACATTTACCATGCATAACCGAGGGGCCTAGCTGTTACTCATGAAAAAGATTATCTTTATTGTTTGTAAACAAATCGAGTTTGGGATATTTATTTCCCTTTTATTTTAGACAATTGAGGTCACATGTTGAAGATGGTACGTAAGAGTAGGCCCGCACATGTAGAATCTAAATCTTCAAGTAAAGAGTTAAGAGACCATGCTGTCTAAATCTGGTTATAGAATGACATTATAATAGCTAATTTCCACACACACTGTCAAGACCATAATGAATTGACCAAGGTTCTGATGTGTTATTATTGGTGTTTCCTTGGTGTAAAGAGTAACCTCTTAACCAATTCTCTTCCCAATCCCTGATGAAACCAAAGTCCTGGATTACCGATTACACTTTCCATCTGTTTTGAGTTTAATGCATGGGGATTGGGGGGCTGTCAAAAATATATAGCGGTTCACATACATTGGTGTTCATTCTAATTTTAGAAATGAACAATTGGAATTCATTAGCTAGGTTTATAACTTTATGTAAAGGAAAGGAGATTTTTTGACAGAATATTAATGCGCTCATAGATAATCATGACTGCCAAATAGTGTAGGCTACCAAGGCACCCCTTAGGTTGTAATAGGATTTTGCATGCAAGGATCATTCTCTCTTTATCCTCTCTCGTTTATACATAAAAAACAATAGAATAGAATTGGGATCACAAAATCAAGGAATTAATCCAAATGAAAATATTGCGAACAAGAATAACGCACAAAAAGTGGGGCACGAGATTTTCATTTGTAAGTTGAGATGCTGAGTTAGTTTTTCCATAACAACAGATACTTTGTCCACAGAGAGAGAGAGAGAGAGAGAGAGAGAGAGAGAGAGAGAGAGAGAGAGAGAGAGAGAGAGAGAGAGAGAGAGAGAGAGAGAGAGAGAGAGAGAGAGAGAGAGAGAGAGAGAGACCATGTTGCTTTACTCTAATTTGGTGGCTAGAGCTTGAACTAGTGTCATGTTAACAAAATAGGAAAAAAAAAAAAAATTGGAAAAAGGGCTGATATTTTAATTTTTTTATTTTTTATTTATATAAGATAGAATTCTACTTTAATCTAATGTAAGTGTATATGTATGTGAAACTTCCTCCTAGAGACTTGAATCTTAGCTCTTGTCTCCCACACCCCTCAAGTACTTATATTTTTGAAGTGACCATCGCATCAAGGGTATGCGGTGGCGGGACTTTTATTTTTTAAACACAAAGGGATTGGGCTTTTATTTTTTAATAATAAAAAAGGATTGGGATTGAGTTAATGAAGATGTTTATGGTATTGACCAACACTACAACATAATTGTACAGATTGACCCAATAATTATTTAAAGACTATATATTAAATTTATTTGTTTTAAATGTTAATAAAAATTATTATTATTATTATTATTATATTAGCGGTAATCTCGAAACGATACACTGGTATTAACCGGTACCGTAATATATTGTTTTCATAGCTAAACCGAAACAGTCTCCAGTACGGTATTGACTCCTTTGGTTTGGATTGGGGTTGCATTTTGCATTTTAAATTACCTTTAATTTAAAACATCTACAAAATAGAATAAAAAATATTAAAACGTCTACTTGAAAGCTATAATATCCTTCACCAAACTTGAAAACATAAATATTGGAAGATCAATCATCATTTGAGTCAGTATTCTCCTTTTGAGATCCATCTGAGTCATCTTCCTCCTTAAAGTCATCTTCTGTGTTTTCATCCACGTTTTGATTTCCTCCTCCAGCATTGGTCTGCAATATTTTGATTTTGAATCATTACCATGAAAATTATATTTACAATACATAATAAATATATTGAAATGTATTTCAACAACCCCAAGAAAATAGCAAAAAATATTAATGTTGATTATACTGAAAAATATATAAATATACCTGTGTAGTAGGTTCCTGCATAGAATTAAAGCCCATCTACTCTCGTTCATCTCATCATCTTCTTCATTTGCTTCGGCCACATGTGTATTGAATCTTTGAACCTCTTCTTCTTGATAAGGCTCTTCTTCATTTGCGGGCATGTCATAAAGATTTCTTGGCTTGGTCTCAATCACAACACTCCATGCTAGATCTTTTATATGATTTACATAGTAAACTTGTATTGCTTGACACGCTAACACAAATGGCTCTTGTGTGTTTAGCTTACGTGTTCTATTAATACTAGTGATCCCATGACGATCTAGCTTATAACCAATTCCTTCTCGAGCTACATCATACCAATCACATTTAAACAAAACAACAAAATTCCCCTTTGTGTAACGGAGTTCGATGATGTCTGTTATCAATCCATAATAAGACATATTTTGATATTCCCCTTTCAACATTACACCACTATTTTGTGTTTTTTTACCATCATCACGTAGTTTAGTATGAAACCTAAACTCATTGACATTGTAACAAGGGTAGTGTGTAGCTCATTTATCTGGACCCCAAGCCAATGATCGCACATGCTCGTCAACTTGCTTGTTTCCATCATTATAAAGTTTTGTGATCTACAAAGATATATAAATAATGTAAGATTCATGCTTAAGTAATTAATTTAAGAAAAAAATTGGATGAACCAATGTGATTGTACCCTTTCTTTGAACGAACAAATGAACTCATGTCTATGCATCTCGTCAACATTGACACCCAAGTCTACAAGGATGTTCCTATGTTTTCTACATATAAGATATCATAATAGTCAATCTTCAAAGTTTATACAAGAATATTAAAGAGTTGATGTACAAGAAGTAAGTCTTACTGAACAAAGGGCTCGATCTCATCACAATTTTGTAGGACATAAAGCGATGCTGCATAGTAATTAGTGTTGTTTAACTCTCGTACTGCACTCTTCCCAGAAGGGTGGCTTCTCCTAGAGAATATGGGTAATCGAGGGGTATCATCACATGTTGCTGGACATTGACTTCATTTCGCTCAGGTCAATTAAATATTGTTTCGATCCCAATTAGATACCATGAGCAAAATGTTAGACATTCATCCGCCACATACCCTTCTGCAATCGACCCTTCTGGGTGTGCCTTGTTACGAACATAACCCTTGAGCTTACACAAATACCTATTGATGCATCAAATTAATATGAGTAATTAAAAAAAAACTATATTGTAAATAATATCTCATTTAGCTTTCACTTATCAAAAAAAAAAAAAAAAAATCGTTTTACCTTTCAATCGGATACATCCATCGATATTGCATTGGACCAGCAACTTTAGCTTCCCAAGGTAGATGAATTGGCAAGTGTAAAATTACATCAAAGAAAGCAGGTGAAAAAATTCTTTCTAACTTACAAAGAATTATAGGAATTGTGTGCTCCATATGCTCCAAGTCCTCCAATCGTAAAACTTTAGAGCATAATTCTTTTAAAAAATTGCTAAGCTCGATCAAAGCATCAGATACCTTTTTAGGTAATAATTCACGCACTACAAGAGGAAGTAATCTCTCTAAGAAGACATGACAGTCATGAGTTTTCATACCAAAAATCTTCTGTTCTCCTACATTCACACACCGAGATAAATTTGCGGAGTAACCATCCAGAACCTTTACATTTTGCAAACTCTGAAACACAACCTTTTTCTCACCTTTTTGAGAGTGTATAACAAGCACAAGGAAAAGTAGTCTTCCCATCTTCAGGATGAAGTTCCTTTCGTATACCCATCATTTTTAGATCGAGCCTAGCATTTAAGGAATCTTTACTTTTCTTATCAATATCTAATACTGTCCCCATCACACTATCACATATATTTTTTTCAATGTGCATCACATCTAAATTATGACGCAACAACAATGTTCTCCAATACGGCAAATCAAAGAAAATACTACACTTCTTCCAATTGTGGCTCTTTCCATGCCCAGGTAGCCTTTTCCTTTTAACGGCCTTGCCTAGTGGTACTGGTGGCAGAGTACTAAGTTGATTCAGCACATCATCACCATATAATTGTTTTGGTGCCCCTTTTCTCTCTCTCTCTTACCATCAAATTGTGCTTTTTGTGATCGCCATTTGTGGTCAGAAGGAAGAAATCGATGATGACCCATATAGCACATTTTGCTACCATGCTTTAACCTACGATGATAAGTCTCACTACCACAACAAGGGCATGCAAGATTCCCTTGTGTACTCCAACCTGAGGTATAAGCATACGCAGGAAAGTCATTGATAGTCCACATTAATGCAACTCTCATTTGAAAGTTTTCCTGCGTTGAAGCATCATAGGTTTTAGCACCCTTTTCCCATAATTCTTTTAACTCATCAATTAATGGCCTTAAAAATACATCAATATCATTACCAGGACCCTTTTGGCCCGAAATAAGTAGAGACATGAATAGGTAAGGCTCTTTCATACACATCCATGGGGGAATGTTGTAAGGGAATACGACAACAAGCCAACAACTATAGCTAACACTCATGTTTCCAAAAGGATTAAAGCCATCGGTAGCTAACCCAAGCCTTACATTGCGAGGATCTGAGGAAAAGGACTCATGAGTTCGATCAAATGATTTCCAAGCCTCAGTGTCTGCAGGATGCCTTAGTACTTCATCATTAGAATGATTCTCATGATGCCATCTCATGTCTGGAGCTATTTTTGATGGCATAAATAATCTTTGTAGCCTCAGCTTAAGAGGAAAATATCGCAATACCTTCCATGGGACTTTTTTAGCATCCCTTTTACCACCCTTGCTATTCAACTTCCATCTTGAGATCTAACAAATTGAGCACTTATCTGATTCCGAATACTCCTTGTAATATAGCATACAATCATTTTTGCATGCATCGATCTTTTCATAGTTTAGACCAAGATCACTCACAATCTTCTTTGCCCCATAGTGGGATATGGGCAATTTTTCGCACATTGGAAATGCATCCTTCAATAGCTCCAACAAAATCGTGAATGAGTTGTTGCACCATGAATTCTTGCACTTTATGTGCATTAATTTGACAATAAAATACAAATTGGAATACTTTTTACATCCCAAATAAAGTGGTTGGTCTGCCTCTTTAACAAATCTATAAAACTCCTTTGCTTCTTCATTTGGATCTTGCGATTCACTCCCACTTGTTTCCTCAACATCTCTCATATAAGGATAAGCATCCCGTATCATATTATGGATATCATCAATATTTTGTTCATCATCACTACTATTATCCTCATCTTATCACTACCTTCCTCATCCTCATCACTATTTCCCTCTCCATGGAGATGCCATCTAGTATAATCATGCCTCATCCCTTTCCATAAGAGGTCTCTTGTAACCTCAACTCGTGTTCTTCTATATCTATTACAATCATTACAAGGATATTTTATCTTCATATCTTCATCTTTGATATGTTGAAATGCATAATCAACAAACTCTATTACTCCATTTATATATTCCTCACATGACCTACTAGAAAGATTGATCCAAGATTTATCAACCGGCATTATATCTACACCCTTCAAAAATGACATAAATATTAACAATTATTCTTGTCTAAATTGTGATAGATAAACTTATTATAAAAGTTAAAAACAAAAGCACTAAATTAACAACACTACCTTTGAATATATTGTAAACTAACTAACATGAAAAAATTAATTAAAGTTTAGAGGTCCACTAATTTAATTAAATAATTATATACAAATAACATGTGATAGGCCAAAAACGAATTAACTCCTTGTGATAAATTAACCAATTAATTTAGCCAAGTGAATTAATTAAGTTAATTAACATGCGAACGCGTGGTAGCACAAACAAATCACCAAATAACTAAATATACAGCGGAAAATAAATGACACGGTGTTTTGTTTACGAATGGGGAAAACTTCATGGCAAAAACCCCATCGGGTGATTTTCAGGTCACCACTCCCGAAATTCCACTAATATCACAACAAGCGGTTACAAGTAAAGGAATCCCAGTATCTTATACCAACCTACAGTTGAACCCTTACCTCAATACCCAATTAGACTTATTCTGTAGTGACAATTTCTCCTTTTGATGCACGGCTCCCAAGTACGTGACTAACCAATGCACGTATCCAGTACGCGACTTCAATCTCCAACTAGAGAAGGTTGTTGGCTGCAAAATTCTTCAATTCATCCTAATGATGAAGATCAAGAAGATACTTGGTCACAAAACCCTACGGTGCACATACACAGCAACTTCTTCACAAGAATGATGAACTAGGGCAAAATTTTGTCTCCGGTTACAAATTGCTTGAAAAAATTTTGTTCAACACTTGTGCAACTTGTGTACACTTTGACGGCCCTTAAAATAATCCTTTTATATATCTAGGGTTAGAAGAAAAGAAGGCCTAAACACATAATCACGAATTAAAGTCAAAACAGAACTAGAATTCTATTTTTCATAAAGCTCGACAGATAGCTGTCTGTCGAGGTGCTGTCGAGCAGCTGTTGAGCCACGGGGCTGGAACAACTTCTTAAGCTCGATGGATAGTTAGCTGTCGAGATTTAATGAACAACACTTCTTCAACTTGAATCTTGGATAGACTTGCATGTCTTCAACACTTGATCATGAAACACAGTTTCTTGAAGTATTAAATACATCCTAGATCTACCCAAATACAAGTAAAGTGCGTTTTGTCAAAAGATAAGCCAATTACATAAAATAGTGACATATGTTCCTAACAAGTGAATCACATATGTCCTAACAACATGCACAAATAACAGTACCCGGCCAGAAGAGAGACTACTAAAAAAAACTAATAATTTCTTCATTATTAACTCACACAAAAAATCCACATATTCAAAACATATATATATATATATATATATACACACACTTTACTTTCTGCCACCTGCCACCCTTAGTTCACTTTTGAGATAAGGACAAAACTAAATATATGACAATATCATCTAAATCAAATCACTTGGGCTTTTATGGATACCATTTTTTGTTTTCCTACCACCATTATCATCTTTTGAGATGATAACTCCAAGTACAGTTAAACCAAAAAAAAAAAAAAAAACCTCCAAGTACAGTTAGGCACATGGCCTTACGGGAAAAACAACCATTATTTGTTTTCTTTTCTTTTTATTTTTCCTTTTCATGATGGCATGTCAGAACTCAAGCCTAGGTGCAAAAGGTTTTTTCTTTTTCATCAAGCCCCCTACTTCGACACTGTTATTGCATATTTTTCTATGCTCAGTAATTTAGGGGGTGTTTGGTACACCATTTTAAACAACAATTTTCAGTTTTTAAACAACATTACATATATTTTTATACATTTTTTCATTCACACGTATTTTCACACATGTTTTTAAGTACATATACCAAACACCCCTTCAAAAAGGCTGTACTAGTTTGGCCAGCGGTACAATATATTTCGAGCACCGGTCACTACCGATGTACCGTTTCGGATTTACCTCTATTTTTTACAATTTTATACAATATACAAAGTTATAATGATTTTTTTTATTTTTTATAAACATTTAGTTATAATGATTATTTTATAGGTATGTTTAATGTTTTATATAATACTTTAAAGTAAATAAAGTGAGGTTTTTTTTTTTTTTTGAGAAAAAGAAAAGTAAATAAAGAATACTCTTCAAGAAATTATATAGAAAAGTATCTACTCTAAAATCAGAATCAACAAAAATAAAAATATAAAATTCTCAACTCATTACAATCAAATGTCTACTCATTGTCACATCATCTAGTTCAAGTCTCAGCATTGGCTTTTTTAAATTAAAGGAAATTTAAATAAATAATGAAAGAAGCCAACTCATTTCCCACTAAAATTATGGTTTCTAAGCAATCTGATACAGTTTTCCAAGCAATCTAATAAACTATTTTCCAGTCCTTTACTTTGTCTTCCCAACCCACTTCTCAATTTTTGTCTCTTCCTCTCCCTGATAACGCCTTAAAATGTATACTTGTTTTATATTTATATGGGCGTTATCTCCTTATTAGTATGCTTGATTTGTATAATTAAACCATGATTTGCATTAGTCCCTATTATTTATCTTTACATAATTTCTTGAATAAGATGCTATTCATTGTGTTTAATTTTCTACTTTCAGGAAATCATGTGAGAAAGATGAGTTTACAGGAATTTGTGAGAGAATGGAGGCCAAACTAGAATTAAAGTGGAGCTAAAGGACCATGCTTAAATGTCTAAGGAGGTGCAGCTAGAGTGCTTGGATTGTCTATCATGATTGGAAGCCCCAAATAAGGAAAGAAATCAAAGAGGCAGAATCTGAAAAGGGAAAATCTAATTTGAGCACTGATCAGTATTTTGGATGTATCTCTCTCCTCAAAAATCCAATTGATACAAGGCCAGATGGGTTGGAACCATGATTTAAATATCTACAACTTTCCAGTTTTGAGTTTTGCGAAATTCTCAATTTTTGATGGCCGAAATTAACTCACAAGTTACTGCTGTAAACCTGGACGGAAATTAAAATAGTAAATGTTTTATTTTCTTTGGACACTTAGACATTAGGGTTTAGAAGGAGGCTGGGCAGAACGAATTTTGGAGAGAAAACCTTGTATTTTCCTTTCTCTAATGGCAGCCTAAACTCTTTGCTAGGGCTAGGGGTTATGTTTCTTTTATACGGTATGAATATTCAATGTGATTCTTTCTAGGATTTTATCAACAACATATTTGATTGTTCAATTAGATTTCTTTTGATGTATTAGTTCTTCCATGCTTTCAATAAGTTCAATCATGTTTTTCTTATTGTTTAGAGGAATTTCTAATAGTTTCAAATAGAAATCAGGTTTTAAAGTGAATGGGTTTTTCTGAAAACTTTTCTAACCGCATTATTAATCGAGGTTATCATGCGTTCTTGAATTGTCTCAGTTCAACCGAATCATAAGTTTTTAATTGTATAAGAACAATCAATTATGAAATAGATATTTTCTTAGATCACAAAGAATTTCATATCGATATAGGGAAACACCCCAATGCCCTAGTATTTACATTATTGATTAAAATCAGTTTTTATTATTATTCTTGTTTACAATCACCAAGCAAAAGTATTTTTCTTCTTCACTCAAATTGTTATTTAATTATATTGTCTTTGAATTTACCCTGCTCCTTGTGGTTCGACCTCGGTACTCCGAGAAATATATTGCTAAGATCTCCTGCACTTGGGAGTGAGCAAGCAATTTTGGCGCCGTTGCCAGGGAGTTGCTGTGGATTTAGAGGCAATTTTTTTTTGGGAGCAAAGCATAGGTAGTGGAAATTCTTCTATTGGTAACTTCGTTCCATTTTTTCCCTTATTTTGTTTTTATTTTTCTGTTTGTTTTTATTTTATTTTATTTTATTTTATTTTATTGTGCATTCATTGTTGCATGAGCATTTGGGTTAGAAACAAGAGAGACAGATTAGAAAATTTTGAAACTTACTTTGGTAATCTTTTTGACACACCTTTGCCTTCACCTTCTTCATCAAGCATGGGTGATGAAACACGTAATAATCATGAGGAGAATAGAAGAACTATGTATGAATTGTTGCATCCCACACAAAATTCTGTTCCTTCATGTATCATGTTTCCACCTAATGCACCACATGTAGAATTGAAGCAAGGTTTATTAGCAATACTTCCTGACTTTAGGGGACAAGAAAATGAAAATCCTTATGTCCATGTTAGAGCTTTTGAAGAGGTAATTAGTAGTTTCTATGCACAAAATGTTATTGAGACTGCTAAGTTACGTTTCTTTCCCTTTTCTCTTAAGAATAAGGCAAGAAGTTGGCTTTACACCTTGAAACCTAGGTCTATAGGTAGTTGGGGGGAGATGGCCAAAGAGTTTTTTAAGAAACATTTTCCTCCCCACAAAGTCCAGCAAGTAAAAAGAATGATAGCTAGTTTTGTCCAAGGAGAAAATGAGACCTTATACAAAGCTTGGGAAAGGTACAAAGATCTTTTCAATTTCTGCCCAACTCATGGGTATGAAGATTGGAGGTTGGTTAGCTATTTTTATGAAGGACTTACACCTAGGGACCGACAGTTTGTTCAACTCTCATGCGGAGGGGACTTTTTACAAAAAGAACCGGAAGATGCAATGGATTATCTTGATGAGATAGCTGAAAACTCTAACAAATGGACTAGACCTAGCCCTATGGACTCCACTAATAGGACTAGAACTAACACTACCACTTCTAGTGTAAGTGTTTTCAAGTTGAGGGAAGATGCTAACATGAGTGCAAAAATCAGCATGTTAACTAAAGAAATTGAGGCACTCAAAATGAAAGGAAGTAGGAATGTTAGTGCTACCTTTAGAGAGGACCCAATGGAGGTGTGTAAAATCTGTCATGAGATAAACCATGCTACAAATGAATGTGCATCACTTTCATCATTCTTGAATGTGCCAGAAGAACAAGTACATGCATTTAATTCACACTGGCTGAATAATTCTTCATATTCTAACAATTATAACCCAAATATACGAAACCATCCGTATTTGAGTTATAAGAGTGACAATGTGTTGAATCCTCCTGCTCCAAGGAATTTTAATTCACCACATGCATCATCATCATCTAGAACTTCCTTGGAGGATGCACTTAGTACTTTCATTCAAAGGCAAAGTGAGCAAAATTAAAAGTTTGAATCCATGCTCACTAGGCTAGATGAAGAGGTAAGAGAGACAAAGAGTCATATAACTAGGCTTACAAATTCATTGAGTGGGATAGAGAGAGGGAAGCTTCCTTCCCAAACTCAACCTAATCCCATCAATCAAAATCTAAAAATTGGCTCTAAAGATAAACATGAGGAAGTAAAAGCTGTGACCATTTTGAGAAGTGGTAAAGAGATTGATAAAAGTTCTCCTTTAGTAACTAAGAAATCTAAGGAGACCCTAGTTGAAAAAGAGAAGGATGAAACTGAGTCACTTGGATTTGGTGAAATTGAAAAATGCCCAATCCCTCCACCATTTCCACAAGCCTTAAAATTACCTAGGAAATTGGACACGACATCTGAGATATTAGAGCATTTGCATCAAGTCAAGATAAATTTGCCATTATTGCATGTTATCAAGTAAGTGCCTGCATATGCCAAGGTAATTAAGGATCTATGCACTATCAAGAGAAAGCATCATGTGAAGAAGACCGCATTCCTAACAGAACAGGTAAGTGCAGTTATTCAACATAAGACCCTGCCAAAGTATAAGGATCCAGGTTGTTCTACGATCTCTTGTACTATTGGAGATTACATCATGGAGCATGCATTGCTAGATCTTGGGGCAAGTGTTAATTTGATCCCTTTCAGTGTATATCAAAAACTTGGACTTGGTGAGTTAAAACCTACTTCAATAACTTTACAGTTGGCTGATTACTCTGTAAGGGAGCTGAGGGGGATTGTTGAGGATGTGTTGGTGAAAATTGAACAATTTTATTATCCTGTTGATTTTATTGTTCTAGATTACCAACCTGTTTTACATCCTAATGTTCATACCCCTATTATTTTGGGTAGACCTTTTCTTGCCACAGCTAATGCTTTAATTAATTGCAGGAATGGGAGAATGCAACTCACTTTTGGTTCCATGACTTTGGAGCTAAACATATTTCATGTGGCTAAACAACCACATGAGGATGATAACTGTGCTTATGTGAACCTCATTGGGGCGGTGGTTCAAGAAGAGTTTAATAAGAATTGTTTTTCTGATCCTCTTGAAACTCTTTTTAATAATTCTGTTGGTTCTTATGATTTAGAATGTGATATTCATGTATCTAAAAATTTTTCTTTGTTGGATTCCTCACAGGTTTTGGAAGAACAACAGATGATGGCAATTAATAAAGGGTGGAAGCCTTGCTTTGAGGAGCTACTAGAAAATGAAAAAAAGCTCGTGCATTCAAGTGAAGAGGCATCATAGCTGGAGCTTAAGCCGCTGCCCGGTGGTCTTAAATATGCATATTTAGGCCCAGGTAAGTTAAAACCTAGATGGGATGGCCCTTTCATTGTAAGGGAAGTGTTTAGCCATGGAGCTGTAGTAGTTAAGGACCCTACAGATGGTAGGATTTTGAAAATAAATGGACAAAGGTTAAAACCATTCTTAGGGGGAGTTATACCAGAGGAGGAGACTATGTCACTGAAGATCCCTTCCTATTGGGATGCTACGTGAACTCTGAAAGAGCCTAATGAAGTTGTACCATATTTGTTTTAATTTTCTTTTCTTTCTGTTTTTTCTTTTTCTTTTTTCTTTTTGCCTTTTGTTTTTGTTTTTGTTTATGTTTTTTGTTTTTTTTTTTTTTTGTTTTGTTATTGTTATTATTATTATTATTTTTTTGTGAGCTAACATTTGCAGGTGTGAAAGAAATTTCAAAAAAAAAAAAAAAAAAATTAAATGCTTAAGGTAACTTCTTCCCTTTATACTTGAATTTATTTTGGCTTTGATACATTGAGGACAATGCAATATTTTAGTTGGGGGGATTTTGTTGCACCTTGCATGATTTTTTTTTTTCTTTCTTTTTGGTTGCAACTTTTCAATTCTTAAAAAAAAAAAAAAAAAAAAAAACCTTGAATTTGAATGCAGAAGAGTTATAAGTTTTATTTTAATATCATGTGATGGAATGAATAATGCTGAGTTGGTTATATTATTTGCTATATTAAGACTCTTTCATGAAAAGCACAATTGGAAACTTTTGAGCACAATATCCAAGTTAGCGGATGGTTGGATGTTGGATATGCATGGATCATGAACAAGCTAGATATAAGCTGAAACTCAACCCATATGGAGAGTTCTTGAGCCTTACTTTTCTTTGTGAGAGTATATCTTTGTTTGAACTCTTAAATTTCTCTCATATGCTTCAGTTTTTGTAAAAGATCTCTACATTTTTTGGTTGACTACTGGAAACATTATGGGGAGATATACCATGATCCTACTTATTTTTGTCCTTAGACATGTTGGTTTATGCGGAATTTTAGGAGCTGAGAGCTTAAGACCACCAATTTTTTGTCACCAGCTAAACAAATATTCAGCCTACCTTTACATTAATCATTGTCACCATCATTTGAGCCATGAGAAATACTTCTACAATACCACAAAACATTTTTATTTATGGATATTCTCATGGGGGTTCAAGTTTTGAGCAATTGATGTGTTTAGATACCACCATTGTCTCTCTTTTCTTCCAAAAAAAAAAAAAAAAATCAAAAAGAAGAAGAAAAAAAAAAAAAGAGAAAATAAAAAAGAAAGAGACATACATAATCAATCAATAAATCATTGGTGTCTTACACATCTTTCATGTATTTCAGAAGGGTTATATGGTTGAGTAAAGATTGTTTTGATTCAAGTTGGTTGTTACTGCTATGAATTGGGTTTGGCTTGAATTTTCTGCATTTGATTCATATACCTCATATTTCAAAGAGAGCAGTTTGCCTTTACTTAGCCATAAGATTATACTATCATTGAGCTTAAAGTCCTACTTGATCCTAAAGGTGTATGGCTGGTATGTGTTTGGGATAAAAACTAGGGATGAAAATGGTATTAACCTCATGTTTCCAGGAATTCAACATCCTTTCCAAGAGATCTTTTTTCCGTTGTTTTAGCGGCTGTTTTTGTATACACATGTGATATTCTTAAGACTTCTTCTTTCCTTTTTGTTCACATGTGATTTGAAGAGAGAAACCATTACTTCTATGTGTTTTCTTTCAGAGTGTTGATGACTTAAGAGAGGTTTTAGAGTAGAGGCTCTAATCTAGATTATTCTTGGTCTATGCATGTTTGGAAAAGCCGGTTTGATTAGATGGGCTATGCACACACACACTCCAAAAGTGAAGCTAGTGAAAGCTATTTAATATGATGAATAGTATCCCAACTCAAAATTGAAAGTTCATTTGTATGATCAATATAATGATAAAGCAGACTAACATTTGCTGCAGGAATTTTCAGGAAACCTTTGACTTTTGTGGGTAAAGTCACTGCAAACCCTCACAAGAGTAAACTCGTCCACTAGGGTGACCTAGGGGTTCAAAGACTTGCTGCACATGGGAAGTGCAGTCGTGTAACCTACGAAAGTGGCTTATATTTTAGTTTTAATTTTTCACTTTTAGTAGACATGGGTGCTTTGTGGATTGCTAGGGACTAACAAGATTTAAGTTGGGGGGTGTGATAACACCTTAAAATGTATACTTGTTATATATTTATATGGGCGTTATCTCCTTATTAGTATGCTTGATTTGTATAATTAAGCCATGATTTGCATTAGTCCCTATTATTTATCTTTACATAATTTCTTGAATAAGATGCTATTCATTGTGTTTAATTTTCTACTTTCAGGAAATCATGTGAGAAAGATGAGTTTACAGGAATTTGTGAAAGAATGGAGGCTAAACTAGAATTAAAGTGGAGCTAAAGGACCATGCTTAAATGTCTAAGGAGGTGCAGCTGGAGTGCTTGGATCGTCTATCATGATTGGAAGCTCCAAATAAGGAAAGAAATCAAAGAGGCAGAATCTGAAAAGGAAAAATCTAATTTGAGCACTGATCAGTAATTTGGACGTATCTCTCTCCTCAAAATTCCAATTGACACAAGGCCAGATGGGTTGGAACCATGATTTAAATATCTACAACTTTTCAGTTTTGAGTTTTGCAAAATTCTCAATTTTTGACAGCCGAAATTAACTCACAAGTTACTGCTGTAAACCTGGACGGAAATTAAAATAGTAAATGTTTTATTTACTTTGGACACTTAGACATTAGGGTTTAGAAGGAGGCTGGGCAGAACGAATTTTGGAGAGAAAACCTTGTATTTTCCTTTCTCTAATGGCAGCCTAAACTCTTTTCTAGGGCTAGGGGTTATGTTTCTTCTATACGGTATGAATATTCAATGTGATTCTTTCTAGGATTTTATCAACAACATATTTGATTGTTCAATTAGATTTCTTTTGATGTATTAGTTCTTCCATGCTTTCAATAAGTTCAATCATGTTTTTCTTATTGTTTAGAGGAATTTCTAATAGTTTCAAATAGAAATCAGGTTTTAAAGTGAATGGGTTTTTCTGAAAACTTTTCTAACCGCATTATTAATCGAGGTTATCATGCGTTCTTGAATTGTCTCAGTTCAACCGAATTATAAGTTTTTAATTGTATAAGAACAATCAATTATAAAATAGATATTTTCTTAGATCACAAAGAATTTCATATCGATATAGGGAAACACCCCAATGCCCTAGTATTTACATTATTGATTAAAATCAGTTTTTATTATTATTCTTGTTTACAATCACCAAGCAAAAGTATTTTTCTTCTTCACTCAAATTGTTATTTAATTATATTGTCTTTGAATTTACCCTGCTCCTTGTGGTTCGACCTCGGTACTCCGAGAAATATATTGCTACGATCTCCTGCACTTGGGAGTGAGCAAGCACTCCCCACTTCTCTGCCTGTGTCTCCCCAGTTCCTCAAAAAATCTGTAACAACAAAGTCTCTCTTTAACAGGTTCGGTCTTTCATTCACTCTACCTCTTTCTCTCTCCCAAAAGTGGAATTTCCTATTTTGTAAGTTTAAAAAACAGGAGTGTTCACCGGTTACCTTTTGCATTTTTCTTTCATTTTTCTCCTTCTTTCTGCTAGGTTTTCTTGACTTACTTAGATTTGCATTTCGTGTTTAGTACACTTATATTATATATATATATATATATATATATATCTACAAGACAAATACTATTATTATACTATTGTCACAGCTTCAACAAATTAAATACTTATATTCTTGAAAAGTCAATAAGATTCTAGTCTCCTTGTAGTTTTACAGACAAAGAAATATTCAACGGTACACTAATCAATATTATATTATTATATTTCCACAACAAACACCAACCATTCATTCAAATATATTATTTTAATCAAAAAAAATTTCAGCCATTCATTAGCTTTTTGGCTCAGCACTCAACCATCCACTATCACTTTATCTCTATTGATGAGGGGATTTATTTAACCAGAACGTGCAGTATAACTTAAAACTATACAAAAAACTAAAGTGCAAGCAAAGAGAGTGAGAGAGAGTAAGTGATACTAGTGGCTTAGCAAGGCAATTGGATTTTGGCAAGTATGGAGAACGATGGTGTAGAGATAAGCAAAGATACTAACGGCACAAGAGAGTAATTGTAAGACAACGTTGCATTTTTTATTTTTCTTTTTTCTTTTTTTTTTTTCTTTTTTTACTGGGAATTAGGGATTTGCTGAGGAAGACAGATTTGGGATTTTTTTTTTTTTTTTTTTTTTTGTAATTAGGGATATGTTTACCTGAAAGGAATTTCCTATATTTTTGGGTTTTTAAATTTTTTTTTTTTTTTTTTTGAGAAGATGGGTTTGTTCACATTGTTGTACCAACTTTATTTTATTTTTTGAATTTTTTTCCACAAATTTATAAGGGTCAATTATAAAATTTTAAAGTATAAATTAAAATTTTTTTTTGGATGATCTAAATTTTAAATTTTTTGCTATCAAATTCTAAATTTTGAAAGGGGTTGGGGTAGGAGGGAGGGGGTGGTGGTAAAGAAAAAAAAAATTTCGCTGCCAAATTTTAAACTTTTAAAGTATACATTCTTTCTTTTAAAAGCAAATTAACTATTTACGACAGTTAGCATGTTTTTCATAAATACAAACTCAATTAGAAAAAAAAAAAAAAAAAAAATTGCGATGGATGAATGTTGTCACAAATGTGAAAAGTAAGGGGGGAATTTTCCCTCCAAAATATTTTACCATTTTCGATGGCTTCATGTCTGTTGCTAATACCTTTTTATTTATTTATTTTTTTTTTTTTTTACAATGGAATCATGTTTGTCACAAATAATAACACCATAAAAAAATATATTTTTTGTATTTTCGATGCACAAAGGCCATCACAAGTGTTAATATTGTCGACAGTGTTTCTTCTGTCATCGTAAATAATACCCTCTTTTATATTTACGATGGAAGATTGTTTGTCGCAAATACTAACACCATAAAAAATATATATTTTGTATTTTCGATGTACCAAAGCCGTCACAAGTGCTAATAAATCCGACGGTTTTTCATCAGTCCTCATAAATAATACCTTACTAGCGACGAACATTTTTATGTTGTCATGAAAAGTAAGGCGGGAACATTTCCCTCCAAAAAAAATCACATTTTCGACAAAAATAATAGGCATTTTCGACAGACTCATTTTGCCATCACAAATGTGCTGATATTTGATGAGTCATTGTCGATGGAAGAGACTTGCCGTCAAAAAAGCTAATTTTTATGATGGCATTTTGTAATCTTCAAAAATGTTTCGTTGCAAATAGCAATCTTTTTTGTAGTGCCAGTGAAGGCTTCTCAGAGGGGTCCTGCTTTTTCCCATCTATTCTTTGCAGATGATTTGATTCTCTTTGCTAAAGCTGATGGGGTTAACTGTGCAGCCATTAGAGATGTGTTGGACACATTCTGTAGCATATTCGGCCAAACGATGAGTGATGCTAAGTCAAGGGTATATTTTTCTCCAAATGTGGATAGGGATACTAGGGAGTCCCTTTGTGATATTCTGGGGTTTGTGTCAACACCGTATCTTGGTAAGTACCTTGGATTTCCACTAAAACAACCAGGTTCTTCCTCTTATGATTATAACTTTATTTTGGAAAGAGTGAAGCAAAAATTATCCGGGTGGAAGGCAAACCATTTATCCTTGGCTGGTCATAGGATGCTCATTCAGTCATCACTGGCTGCCATTCCTTCGTACATTATGCAGTGCTCTTACCTTCCGAGAAAGGTATTGGATGGGCTAGATAAAGTGAATAGGAACTTCCTTTGGGGGTCAACAGAATCAGCCAAGAAGATTCATTGGGTTGGTTGGGAAAAGGTGACAAAATCAAAGGAGGAAGGGGGATTGGGGCTACAAACAGCCAAAGGTAGGAATGTAGCTCTCTTATCCAAGCTTAATTGGAGATTTCATATGGAAGGGGAGGCACCGTGGGTTAATGTTTTGAAGATGAAATATTGCAACAATCGAAGGAGAGCAGCTGCAAATGCAAATAAACTTCCTTGCTCCTCAATATGGACTGCTATGAAGAAGGGGGAGGGCACTTTCAATAAGGGTTGTAGATGGTTGGTGACAAAAAATAGCACTCTAAATATTTGGCACAACAATTGGACGAATGGGGGACCTTAGAAAGTTGATCCAAGGACCTATTTCCCAAGAAGCCAATCATTTGGAAATTAAAGATATTATGCTTGATGTGGGATGAGATTAGGAGAAACTAACATTTGATTTACCTGATGAAGTCAAGGGATTGATTTGTGCAATTCCCATTTCAACCTTAGGCGGTGGCTTGGACAAGTTGGCTTGGGCCGGGTCATCCAATGGGTCTTTTGATGTTAAAAGCACATATGAGATTGCCATGGAGTCTTCTAATGTTATTCCCTTTTCGGCTAGCTGGATTTGGAAGGCAAATTTGCTGCCAAAAGTTAGATTGTTTCTTTGGTTGTGTGCTCACAATAGTATTTGTGTCAAAGTTTGTCTAGGAAGAAGAGGAGTGGTTCAAGATGAAGTACGTCCTATTTGCTGCAGTGGTGGTGAAACTATCTTGCATGCCTTAAGAGATTGCTCCCACCTGAAACATGTATGGAACCAGCTAGGGGTCACGACTTCTAATCATGAGTTTTGGCATGTTAATTTGTTGGATTGGCTGTCACTGAATGTAAGGAATAATGATAAGATGCATAGCTCGGGTACCCCTTGGAAAATTGTGTTTCCTTTTGCTCTTTAGAGCATTTGGAAGAGTAGGAATGATATCGTTTTCAATAGGAAAGGCCAGAGTCAAAAATTGGTAATGGATATTGTGTATCAAGCTAAGGAGTATCTTTACTGTGTGGCTGCACCAAGATTGCAAACCCATAGAATCTTATGGAGCTTTCGGTGGGAGAGACTAGAACAAGGGTGGAGGAAGTTGAACACGGATGGGGCATGCAGTGAGCTTCACGGCCTGGCTGGTTGTGGGGGAGTGGTAAGGAATGAGGATAGGCAGTGGGTAATCGGGTTTAGCAAGCGTATTGGGATCACTAGTAGCTTTACCACTGAGTTGTGGGGGTTACATGAGGGCCTTAAGCTGTGCTGCTCCTTAAATATTCGCTGTCTTGAAATTGAGATGGATGCCAAGTCCATTGTTGAAGTGCTTCAGAATGCAGATTATGTTAACAACACTATATCTCCTATTTTAGATGACTGTAGGCAACTGATTACACGATTCCACCATGTCCGTATTAAGCATTGCTTCCAGCAAGCCAATCAATGTGTTGATGGCTTAGTTAGGATGAGTTGTAGGATGATTGCTGATTTCCTTATTTATGATAGTCCACCTGTGGACATTTTAGATGTATTTGAGGGAGACCTCAATGGGATGTATTTCAACAAGATAGGTCTTGAACCTTGTATTGGTGTTTAGTTTTAATATTATCGTCTTTTCATCAAAAAAAAAAAAAAAAGATCCAACCTTACTTTGTAGACCGCAAACCTATCTCTTCTTCTGTGTATATATGAATAAGTCTAGTGTCATAATTTGTGCCACAACTGGCCCATATGGTAAGTTGTGGTTGATGGAAGGGTGATAGTGGACTCATATAGGGACACTCCTCTACCAACCACAACTCGCCACAAGGACGAATTGTGGCACAAGACTTATTTGTGTTTAAATTTGAGATATATGCGTGTAGCATGATATATTGTACTTGATGTTGGCCCAACGTGTAGCCTAATATAATGCAACTGTTGTTTTAAGTTTTTTGTCTCTTGGGACCGACACTGGCTTTGGCTGGTCCCCCCATGTCCTAGATATTGTCCTGGACTATTGTATACGCTTTTACTCTGATCAATACAATTTCTATAGTTTCTCTCAAAATATATATATATATATATATATATATATATATATATATATATATATATGTGCATGTTAGGTTGCGTTTGTTTCGGCTTTTAGAAGTAAAAATGCGCTTTTTGAGATAAAAATATAAAATAAGCGTTTGATGATGATTTCAAAAAATGCTTTCCCAAAAAAGTTGTATTTTGAAAAATCTATCCGTTTATGTTTTTGACTTTTGAATCTTCTACATCTTTCTATTAGTTCTGTTGTGGTTTACAACCTGCACATATTATAATATTATATTATTTTATTTAATTTTTAGTTTTAGTTTTTAGAACTGATAATAGTACTATCTACATACTACAATTTTGATAGTCGTGTACAGTTTTTTAATCTTCCGCTATTGTTATATTATTTTAATTTATATTTAGTTTTGATTGTGGTTTGAGTGATCACACTAAGTTATTATTATTGTTAAATTAAAAAAAATGTCATTATTGTTAATTGTCGTTTAACATATATTATTTGAGATAGTAATATATGTCCTTATTTATAAATAATATTAGTCATATGAAAGAAGGGAGCGTATAACCTTTTTATTTTTATTTTAAATACTTATAAAAATAGGGGGTGTACTTAGTTAGATTGTCTTTGTCGAGGATAAAGCAGAAGCCCACGATTATGTCAAGGTCAAGGACCAAAAGACAAATATATAGGGGGTGTTATTTTGATAGTCGTTTAATCAAACTAAGTAATCTATGTACTTATTTAGACGGTCTCTGTCGGGGATAAAGCAGAAGCCAACGATTATGTGAAGGTCAAGGTCCAAAACACAAATACATAGGGGGTGTTATTTTGAGGGACAGACATGTGAATAGGACTATAATAATGCAATGATCCTATGGCACCCTCTTCTAGCTAGGACACTATTCTTCATAAAAGAACTACCTCTCAAATCTCAATTGCAAAGAGTACTGTTGGTGCGTATTGAATAATAGGTGAAAATTGCCAAAATCCACCATTTTCAGAAATTTGTAGCAAAAAAACATTGTTTCGGAACTAAATGGGAATATACCACTTTTTATTTACTCGAGCTTACTAAACTCGAGTTCTAAACGGTACTCTGTCCCTGAGCACAAAAGTAAACATAATAAACTGCACATGATTTCGTGATACGTTTTATCTTTGCAGAAGTGTGAAAATCGTGATAAGAATAATTCATTGTAGACTAGTATTGCTTCAAAAAGATTATGAGACAAAAAACCTATATATTGAAAATCTATTAACAAAAACGTAGTATATGTAACAGTTACTAAGGTATCCACTTGATGTAACCGTAGCTCTTAGGACACAACTTTTATTGTATGGTATACGATATAGATTATTAATAGTGTATGTCCCACACAATGTGTGTGCATGCTATAATTTCATTTTGAAAAATTCAATAAAAATTATTTTTATGACTCATGTATAATATTAGTATGTATTATAATATTTTGAGAATTAATTTCAATTATATTACATATCATTGAAAATAAAAGAATATAAATTGTTAAGAATAATATGGTTAATATTCACTATAATATATTGTCCTTTAAACTTGGGGGTACATGGACTCCACAAGTATGGTACCCACTTAGAGAATTCACATTCGGTTTTTACAAAAAAAATTATTTTACCATCTCAAAACCTACTTTATCATTTATACCATACCATTTTACAACATACCCAACATCCTAATTTTTATTTTCCTATTCAACTCATTAAAATAATATATACTACCCAATAAAATAATATAATCTCATCTCTCTTACTCCCTTCTCCCCCATCAATCTATTTATCGTTTCCTCACTATCTCCCTTTCAACCACCCATCACCACCACCTCTGTCACAAGAAACCCACCACTACCACCGCTAAAAAACCCATCACCACCCCCTCTGCCACAAGAAACCCACAAAAACACAAAAAAAAAAAAAAAATCAAAGAAATCAAATAATTCACCACCACCACAACACCACAAAAAAATCTACGACAACACAAATAATCCACCACCACCACCAGCAACAACACAAAAAGTCAAATAAAAATCTACCACCACCACGGCAACAACACACACAAAAAAAAAAAAAAAAAATCCACCACCACGGCAACAACACAACCACCACACCATAGACAAAAACCCACAAAAAATCAAAGAAAAATTCACATGAAAACCCACCGGAAATCAAACGCATCAGAAACCTCTACCACCACCACACTAGAACAAAAACCCACCATTACAGCCCCTACCACTACCACCGTGAGGCACACAATGCTAGTCTCACCACACCACATGCCACCTTGACACGCCGTGCCACGCCCACACTGATCTCCACGTCGTGCCAACGCTGATCTCCAACCTAGCTCCGATGGCATACTTTGTATGAGAGAGAGAGAGATGTGAGAGAAGGAGTGAGGATGAAGACAGAGATAGAATCAAAGGGGAAAAAAAAATTGAGTGGCTGAGAGAGAGAGAAAAAAAATATAATATTTTTCCAAGATGCAACAGTATCGTCATAAAAGTAAGATGGTACTGTAGTAGTAATGTAAAAAATTTTACAATTAGGAGACCAGGTAATGGGGGATTTTGGGACTTTGATGCTAAATATTTCCAGCATATGGCATTTAGAAGACCCAATGTGAATGCTCTTAGAGTATTCACGTTGGTGGAGCTTTTTTTTTTTTTAATAACTTTTTAGCAACTCAAAAAGTTACTTTATCTATTTTAACATCTTATTTTATAATACACACAATATCAGTGGTTGTAATTTTTTTACCTCTTTATTTAAATATTATTTCTTTATTATTTTCTTTTTCTTTTCCCATGCCCCTTTCTTTCCTTCTATTGCTCTTTCTCGTCTGAAGCAAAACCCAGTCACTTCCACCAGCAAAACCAACCAATCACAGCCACCCACCACCACAACCACCCACCATCCACTACCACAACCACAACCGGCCCACCACAACTCTGATTAAAAAAAACAAAAACAAAAACAATCACCACCACCACAAACCCAGCAGTGAGGCTTCTTCTGTGTCCATTGAAGCTCCCAAAGGCTACCTCAGGTGCTTTCTCTCTCACCATTCTTTTTCTACTTCTTCTAATTCTACTTCAAATTCGGAAACCCCTTTTGATAGATACAAAACTCTGTCCAAAACACCCAAATCAGCCCCTAATGCGATGGTTTCAAAGCTATCCAAATCTAAGCTCTCAAGGGAGAGCAAACTGTCAAAATCAAATCTTGAAGAAAACCCAGATAGACCCATATCGCAGAAAGCACAGAAAATTAAGAAAAACCCACCTTGCTTGTACCAATGGCAATCTGGGAAGAGGAAATGGCAACTTGTTCAGCTTGAGCTAGTAATCTCTTTTTCTCCACCAAAATCTTCTAATATTCCCAAAGTTCCTCCTGTTCCATTTCGTTTATTCCTTTGCACACTTGTCCACCTTTTTTTAACACCATGTGCTCGGGTTCAGGAGTTTCCTTCACTCTCCATACAGCTTCGACAGTAGCGCTGCAACCATCATCAGACAACCAGACTTCTTCAAAACAAAAAGACCTTTGAGGAGGGGGAGTATCAATACCATCAGGAATTATCCAAAGGGAGAGGTGATCGGAAGTATTGTGGGATTTGATGTGCTTCAGTATGTAGTTATTAATTATTATTAATTAAGGCTATGTTTCATGTGATAGAAAAGTGGGGTAATTGAAGATATTATTAAATAGGGTAGTCAACAGTGAGGGAAAATTTAATACTTTGCAAGGAGGAAAATTTTCTCTCTCCCTTGTAGGAGTCCATCTCTCCACCTCTGTGTGGTTTCTCTATCACCCCCTATGTGATCTCTCCCTACCACTATGTGGTTTTTTCTCCATGTGTGGTTTTACTCCACTTTCAATGAGTGGATTTCTTCTCCCCACTATCATTATGGGTCTTTTCAACTAAATCTGATTTTCCCTAATCTTTCCCCAAATCTCAATAGACTTACCCACATTATCATACCCATCCTCATGAGTTTACTCAGGGAGGCAATCAGCGTCGCTTATTTGTGGGTCTGGTTTTGTCTTCTCTGTATAGTGGGTCAGCTTGCCGTTTGTGGGTCCTAGTGCGGGTATTGGCCAAACCCACAGCTGTGTGGATTGAAGTCCTTTTTGATAGCTCCGCCAGTAGCAAGTGCTTTTAATCTGGATGGTGGGTCTCGCTGCAATTACTCACAGACAAAGCCAAATCAATGCCAATCTTCGACAATGATTGCGTCTTCGGTGAGGAATCTTCCAAATGGTAATTTTTCTGATGCGTTAATTGTTGGGCTATTTTGAGGTTTGGTTTTAATTTATGCTTATGGGTTGGTGATGTTATTAGTTGGATGTTGGGTTCTTTAAATTTGTGGGTGGTGTTTATAACAATTGTTGTTCTTGTATTGGGTATGAGAATTCTATCCTGGAACTGTCGGGGTGCTGGTAGAGCCCCAACAGTCAGAGCTCTCAAGGTGCTAGTTCATAAAAAAAGCCCAAATATTATCTTCATCTCAGAGTCAAAAGCAAAGTCTCCTAGGGTAGAAAAAATTAAAGAATGTTTGAAATTTAGAGGATGTTTCTATGTAAATGCAGAAAATAAATCTGGTGGTTTTGCCTTATATTGGGTTAATGGAGTTAGTTTGGAAGTTATCTATGATAATAAAAATATCATAGCATGTCTAGTATATTCTGATCCTCCTTCGAATGTCTGGCTTCTTCTTCTAGTTTATGGACCCCCTAAAGTTGCCCACAAAGAAGCTTTTTGGGAGTTAGTCACAAACTTGACAGAATCATTCTCAGGCCCATGGATGCTACTGGGCGATTTTAATAGTTATAGTTCAAGCTCAGATAAGTGTGGTGGGAGCAGCAGAGGGGATTCTTCCTCCAAGCCTTTTCGTAATTTCCTATCTAATGCAGCAGCTATTGAGCTTGGATTCCATGGGCCCCAATATACATAGGTGGGTCGTAGAAGTGGTGGAGTTCATGTAAGAATCAAATTAGACCAAGGATGCTGCAACCAAGAGTGGCAGGAGATGTTTCCTAAAGCAGGAATAAAGCATTTGGCTGCCCCTACTTTGGACCACAAGCCAATACTTCTCGACACCCATTTTGAGAATAATATCATAAACAAGCCTTTCCGCTTTGAGGCGATGTGGGCTAGAGATCCTGAATGTGAGGAAGTTGTTGACCAAGCTTGGAGAAAAGAATTTACTGGATCATATGGATTCAATCTAATGAAAAAAATAGCCCATTCAAGCTTCCTGCTGAGTAAGTGGAACAAATCTAGCTTTGGTCAAACCAAAACTAAAATCCTGGAGATAGAAAGGCGGATTGAAGTAATCCAGTCAAAACCTCCCAGTATTGAAGCTTTGAAGGAGGAAGCAAGCCTTATGATGGAATTAGAAGAGTGGTAAACCAGAGCAGAGATTAGATTGAAGCAAAAGTCTCGTGAATTATGGCTAAAAGAGGGGGACATGAACTCTAAGTTTTTCCATGCCTCCACGCTGATTAGAAGAAGAAGAAATAATATATTAGAGATTAAATTAGAGAATGGGGGGAGAATTTATGGCAAGGAGAATATTGAAAAGTATTTTGGAGATCATTTTAATGAGCTTTTTAGCACTTCAAACCCATCCTTCCCTGCTGACTTGGAGAAGCTAATTGAACCATGTATTTCTGCAGCCGAAAATGCAATGCTGCTCAAAATCCCTTCGGAAGAAGAAATCCAAAGAACGATCTTTGAAATGAACCTTCTGAAAGCCCCTGGGCCAGATGGTATGCCGAGATTATTTTTTTAAAAATTTAGGCATATTGTAAAGAACCAGCTCATACTAACAGTTCAAAGCTTTTTCAAAGATGGTTGGCTACTAAAGGAGATGAATGAGACCTTCATCACCCTAATCCCAAAGGTCCAAGGAGCTCATAAATTTGGGCATTTCAGACCTATTAGCTTATGCAACTTTTGTTACAAAGTTATTTCAAGAATACTGGTGGCAAGATTACGACCGTTGCTGGATAAGCTAATAGACCCTGCACAAACAGCCTTTATCCCTAACAGAAATATAGCTGAGAATGTTCTGTTGGCCCAAGAAGTAGTGCACTCTTTCTCCACCACCAAGAAGAAAAAGGGGTTTGTGGGTTTGAAGTTAGACTTCCAAAAGGCTTATGATAGATTAGAATGGCCCTTCCTAATCCAGGTTTTAAAAAATTTTGGTTCCCACCAGAAGTTCATTCACCTCATACACCAATGTATCTCTACTGTGAGTTTCACCCTTTTGCTAAATGGGGGAAAGGGCCCTAGAATCAAGCCTTTGAGAGGTCTAAGACAAGGGGATCCCCTATCCCCTTATCTTTTCATTATTGGGAGCGAAGTTCTTGCCAGAATGATTAATAGATGCTCAACCCAAAGATTAATAAATGGCATTAAGATTGCCCCATCAATAACTAGAATCTCAAAACTCTTCTATGCAGATGATGTTTATTGGTCTGCAAGGCAAAACATTCATAGATTAATGAGATCATGAACATCCTGGGAAAATATTGTGAATGGTCAGGCCAAGAAATCAATTTTGAGAAATCAGGGGTCTTTGCTTCAAAAGGGGTTCACTCTCAATTCCTGAATCAACTTAGGAATCAAAGAGGTTTAAAGAAGCTTTCCCAAGGTACTAAATATATGGGTGTCCCTCTATTTCTCTCAAGCAGCAAGAAGAAGGACTTTGCTTATCTTAAAGAAACTTTGGAATCTAAGGTAAGCAGCTGGAAGAACAAATCCTTGTCTTGGATGGGAAGAGCAACACTAGTGAAATCTATAGCCTTGGCTACTCCGCTATACACTATGTCTTGCTTTCTCATTCCAAAAGGTTTATGTGAGGAGATGGATAGTATGCTAAAAAAAATTTGGTGGAGCCCATCAAAGAATTCAAACCGTTATTTCACTCCTCTTGCTTGGGACAATTTTTGCCAACCTAAATATTTGGGTGGCCTTGGATTCAAGCACTTCTCAGATGTTAATATGGCCTTCCTCTCCAAAGTAGCTTGGTGGATTTTAAATCAGTCCAACAAACCATGTGTGCAAGCACTTATTGCTAAATATAGGGTGAGAAGAAATTTGCTCGATGCGGATCCATCCAAGAAGGCTTCTTGGACATGGAAAAGTGTGGAATCAACTAGGCATATTCTTGTGGCTGGAGCTTGTAAGCAAGTCAACAATGGGGAAAGCACTCTCACGTGGGAACATCCTTGGGTCCTTGACCTTCCTAACTATAAACCGGTACCTTTGTCTCCTGAAAAGCAATCTAGCTGCTTGGTGGTGTCTCAGATTCTATCACCAGATAAATCAAGATGGGATAAGTCGAAACTCTATGAATTATTCACTGAAGAATTTGCCAAGGCTATCAAGAAAATTCCAGTTAAAGTGAGTCAAAGGGAGGACAAATGGGTATGGTTAAAATCCCATAATGGCAAACTTTCAATGAAGTCGGCATATATGGAACTTCTTGATCATTCTGAGCCCAATAAGTCTGACCAGGCGAAGTCAAAAATTTGGAAATCAAAAATTCATGATAGACTTAAAATGGTTTTATGGAGAGTTGCCTTGGATATTCTTCCAACCAAGGAAAAATTGACAAGATTCTTTCCAACCATGGATCCTAAGTGTCCCCTATGTGATGCCTTACCTGAATCTTCCTTACATCTATTTGTTTACTATCATGCTGCAAGATTTTTGTGGGCTGGTAATGAGTGGGGCTGCAGACCAGATGCAATGCAATTTGATTGCCCAGGTTAGTTTATAAACTTTCTTTTATCCCCCCAAGTCTCTTTTCATGGCTCTTATGACAAGGAGGGTTTCCTTTTATTTGGGGCTTTGGTGTTGGAGCATTTGTGGTTTGCTAGAAATCAAGCTATTCACAAAGGAATTAAATTCTCCCCAAATAAAGATCTCCAAGTAGTCTTAAAAAAATTCATTGAACACCGTGTTATGCTCACTGATGTCCCCTTAGTGCTGCCTAGACCTTTTTATTCTTGGATCAGGCCTGAGCAAGGAGCTATTAAAATAAATTGCGATGTGGCGGTGGGGTTAGATCATTCATTTATTGCCATTGTGGCTAGAGATTGGAGAGGGGATTTGATTTTTCCCATGTCCAAACGGGTGGAAACCAACCTCCCTATCCAAGCAGAAGTTGAAGCCATTAATTTGGCGACTTGTGTTGCTATTAACCGTGGGTTTGAGTATGTAGTGGTTGAGAGCAATGCCAAAGCTTGTATTGATGCTCTCAAAGCCCCCTTTGATGAAGTGCCTTGGAGAATTTCATCCATTACAGCTGATACCCTTTTGTGGGAATTCCGTGGTCAGCAGTTTGTTTTCAGGTGGAGTCCAAGAGAATCAAACAAAGCAGCCCATGTTTTAGCTTCTTGGTGCCTTGGGAAAAATTTATCTGGATGTTTTGGTCAGGGTTATGCTCCCAGCCCTTTTATGGATGTAATTAATTCTGAACTCTTATTTGCTGTAGTTGCTAGTTAGCCTCCTTCTTTTTGGTTTGTTAATAAAATTTTCTGTTCATCAAAATAAATAAGGTAGTCAACTAGAAAGAAGAAATAATATTTTCCTTTATATATATATATTTTTTGTTTTCTTTGTTTTTAAATGATATCCTTTAAACTTACATTCATAAAAGCACTATATCAATTACATTGCTTTGTGAAAGCTCGAAAATGTATTAAAAACACAAGAGTTGTTTAGACCCCCAAATTAAAGTTACGGCTCGATAGATTTTACACTAACTTAATACTAAGTGCGGAATAGTGTAAATGTGAGCGGATAAACAAATAAACTACTCTAATCCATAATCAAGACAACACAGCAATAAAATGGAATGTAAAAGAGTAGGAAAGAGAGATGCAAACACAAGATAACACGCCGATGTGTTATCGAAGAGGAAACCTCAGAACTCAGCAAAAAATCTCTCTGCCGCCCTTCAAGCAGTAATCTATCCACTAGACAATCAGTTGGGATACATGGGTTAGTAAGAGACCATTCAAGCCTAATCTACCCGATGTACTTAAGCCCTCCAAGCTCCTACTCTAACAAGGCTTCTCGGAACTGTGTCTTGTCTAGCTCTCCAGATCCCACAATCCACCCGATTACATCCGCCATGCCTCATCGGCTTCTTTTGGAAATTCCCCAAAACTTCTCAAGTTCCAAAACACTCTCTACACTTTGAATAGGTGTGGGTTGTGTTTGGGTACAAATCTCCTCTCGATGTATGACAATGGGAGAGGGATAGAGAAGAGGCTACAATGATTTCTCACTAAGGGTGAGTAGCTCTCTCTCAAAACGATGGGTGTATGTGTTGTAGAAAACCTGTCTAGGGTTTTTCTCTCTGAATGGCCTCCTTTACATTTGTGGGTAATGAGGGTATATATAGTATCGATAAAGGGTAAGCAAGTCATACTTTAAAAACCTCCAGGCAGAATGTTTCGCGACTATCTCTCGGGAAGGCCTTACCTGCGAGACACTCGCAAAAACGACAGCCTGGCACAACTCTTCAGCTTCCAAACATGTGCTTCTCATGTGGCTCTTTCGCGGGTTAGCTTCTTGTGAGCTTCTCGCGAAATCCACTGATTCTTCATTTAAGCTTGAGTCTTCACCAACTTAATACTAAACCCAATATAATAAAATCCCACAAAATACAAAGAACAAAATTAAAGCAATTACAACACTATAAAGCCAACATAAAACATAGTTGTAAATCACAACTTTACACTTTGCATATAGGATGTTAGAAAAGTAGAAAGTATACATGATAATATTAGACTGACCCAAATTCGAAGGAAAATACTTGACTTGAACTCAAATTTTTTTACCCGAAGCAAAAACAAGTTGATCCATGAATTGACCTGCTTCCTAGGGTCAACTTGGCTTTTATTTTATTTATTTTTTATTTTAAATTTATACCTGGCAGCATGGTTGTCAAAATCCCAATCTAGATCTTACGATTTTACGATCTCACTTGCCCAAAATGATCCGGATCTTTCAAGGATTTTTGCTGTCGTTTAGAATCGTACGATTCTGAAAATCCCGTATGATCCTGATTTCTTGTAATCTTCTTTAATTTGACAAAATGCTTAGTTGGAAGCAAATGAAAAATAATATCCCAATAGTCCAAGTTTTGCTATTCTAATGTAGAGAGATAGAGTGTCAGTTGGACCCAACTAAAAAATAACATCTCAATAGAGTGTCATACTTTGAGGTTTTTGGCTTTTTTAAAACGATGCTTACAAATGAATGTAATGATGTATGGTAATTACATTAAATGGAGCAAATTTTTGGTTTTTTTTTTTATTTTTTTATTTTATTTTTTTTATGAATGAATGTAAAATTTATGTGATTATTTAATATACCAATGAGTATTTTTTGTTTTTTTCTCAAATAATGTAGGATCTTACAATTCACAATCCCACCTACCTCTCACAATCCTACGTAAGATTTCGATTTTGACAACCTTGCCTGGTAGTGCACAACTAAAAATTATATGTCATGCCACTGCCAACCCTATTGTGCTAGCAGCATAGCTAGTCACAACATAATTAGTTAAAAAAAAAAAAAAAAAAAAAACCACGAAGCCAAAGCTACATGTAAACTCTGCCCTATCCCTGAAGTTCATATCTCACTCATTTCAAGTATAAATTAAGTAAAATTTGTGTGCATTTTGAAATTTTGGATGTCTACTTTCAAATGAAGCAAGTCTCACTAAGAACTTCATTATTATAAAGAAAAAGATATTGACTTAAAACTCAATTCCAACCCAATTTTATTGACGCAACCTTATTATAACATATTTTTACACTAAAATTTTACAACACATCTTTAAACTAGCAAATACATCATCCAAAGGAAAAGGGGAAAAAAAAATTTACTACAAGTTTAGATAATATATAGTACAATTAATAATTTAAACTTCAAATCTGTATCTTTATATATCAATAATTAAACTCATTGATCTTTATATGGTGGAATGGGCTGAATAAGTAATGACAATACACGGTCCTTAGTTTCATGGTTCCCAGCACCATGTCCATCTCCATGTTGGTACATGCATTGGGCCATCCTTGCAAGGTTCAATGCAATTTCAATAAATGTTTCAGAGAAGGGAGAACTTGCAGCTCGGTCGTCATTCATCTTTTTCCATGTTGCACTTATCAAAAACCTTATGTGCTCACGAGCTTCTTCTTCACTAGCACCAGTTTCATTCATGTAGCACTGGATTGATTTGGGAACATCACCTCTTTTTAGCTCATCCTGAGTTTCCATATATATATAAATGGATGTTAGCCTATGAAGTATTCGGAGCATTCAAAATGAAATGTAGATAGTTCATTTCATGATCAAAATTTTATTTGTTGTATCTAATAATGTACATGTTACTTCGTTATTAAAATTTGAAATGACATGACATTGGATATAATTTTGTAATATTTAATCTGAAGTAAGAAATGAATTCATTTGAAAAGTTTACATACCGTAGATGTTCCAAGATCATCTGCAAGTCGTAAAATCATTGATGACCAACGGATTATGTTGGGGTACTCTTCCAAACAATCCAAGGCCTCCTTTGTAATCGGATTTGTGACAAAAAAATAAGCATGCACCAGTATAGTTGGTGCTGATATTGAAATCCATGCATTCTCAATGTATTCTTGAAGGCTCGGTGTATATCCGCTATGGTACCACTTTGCCTCTAACAAATAAGATCTACATATATCTGCCCACTGAAAATTTATGATGGAAACAATGAATTAAAGTTAGTATAACACATCATGTGTTTAGGAAAAAAATGTTAAAAGGATTAATATAGATGAATTTAGAAGTCAAGTCCATACTGCTTTTTTAAAATATCGAATGACATGGAATCCTTGTTCCTTGAGTGTATCAAAGGTCATTTCATTAATTGAATTGTGAAGAGCAATGAAGCATATCTTCATATAATCTGGGAGTTCGTCTATTGCATTGATATCCCATCTGGAATTACAAAGAGTACCATCACAAGTCTATATGTCAAAGACAGCTTGAAGCAGTTAAGGTGTAGTGTCATTAATACCAACCTTTCAACAGCATCTGTGAAGAGCTCAAGTTCATCCAAGGTGCCATACACATCGTAAACATCATCTATTGTTGTTATTAGTGCATTGACCTTTGTTGACATTCTCCTACAATATCCAAACTGAGGCTGAAATATTACTCCCACTGTCCATAAGAAATTCTCCATTAGTCTATCCCTCGCAAAGCTCAAATTCTCTGCAAGGCCTGTGCTCTTCCACCACCTTTGCATGAATCAAAGAAGAATATACGAATGTTAGAATTACAGAAATTTCTGCACTTTGTCATCTTCCATATTAGTCATATTAATCAAAAGTTTAAATTTTTAGACTAAAGGCTATTTAATATTTATTTTCTCATGTTTCCATGAGGTTTGATTTTTACCTTGACACTTGCTTTAGATCTTCTTGGTGGGCTGCTTGTACAATGTTGAAATCCAATTCTGCAAGCTCAAGTAAGATAGGGTTCATGTCTTGTTTGCTTCTATATATGTTAATGAACCATCTTGCTTCCGACCTAAGCATCCTCCAATGCAGTGGGAGCTCCAAGGAATGACTTATTATAATAGCAAGATTTTTATCTTTATTCTGCTTGACGTAATCTTCTAGATGTTTGATTGAGAAATCTCTTGCTTCATCTAAGATATTTTCACCTTCTATCGAAAGGAATGAGGCTTCATACAAGGATAGCATACCCATGGTATCCTCACAAAGGCATGCCTTGAACTTCCCTCTCTCATCCTTGAAACTATTGAAAATGTCTACAATGAACAACACAAAACACGACAGTTGACAATCATTAACTATATATGACATGTTTGTTTACGGCAAGATTTAGGTACAATTCCTTACCTTTCAGTTTTCCAACCAAATTCACTCATATGATTGTATTATTTAATGTGATATGTAAACAATGTTACTTAGTGCCCATTTGTTTAAGCTTTTAGAAGCTGAAACGCGCTTTTTGAATCCAAATAAATAAAATGTGCGTTTGGTAAATTTTAAAAGTTGCGTTTTCTAAAAAAGCTATGTTTTCATTTGTGAAGGAAAAGCGCATTTCGCGAAAGCAGCCCTGAGCTCCATTGCAAAAAAGCGCTGGTGCGTTTCATGTTACCGTTGCGCAAATTTCCCAAAAACCCAATTTTATCCCTTTGTTTATAACACAATTTTAGAGCACTCCCATCAAGTGTGTTAAATGCGCCAAATGCTAAATATTTGGCACATTTAACACACCAAACACAAAAATAAGCTCTCATCAGCTGTTCTATATCTCAAAAAATTTAGAACACGTCTACAATACTGTCTCAAATATGAGACGGTACGGAACAAAATGCTATACACTGTTTACCTATATTTAATTCATTTTTTCTCCCTCCTCCCTCATTTGTCTCTCTCGGTCACTCCGTCTGCAACCCATCGCTCTCTCTCTCTCTCTGTCTGGCATTCTCGCCTCGCCGTCTCGCCACGCCATCTCGCCAAGCCGTCTCGCCACGCCGTCTCGCCAAGCCGTCTCGCCAAGCCGTCTCGCCACACCGATCTCACCACGCCGAGAGACAGAGATCGCCCAGGCTCGACCCACTTCCATCAGCGACGGCGATGGAGACGGTTTGTCGCTCTTGAAAGGTAACAAACACTGAAGGAAGAAAAAAAAAAGGGGTTTGTGCCAATTCAATTTATGATTTAAGTGTAAATTGTAATTAATTTTATAATTGATTTGGTGGATTTGGGATGTGGTTTGTTTAAGGTTTCTGCCGGTGGTGGATGTGAATTTGTGTCGGTGGTGGGTTTGGGTTTGTGCCGATCTCTGGTTTTGTTTTGTTTTTTTTTTTTTTTTTTTTTGAGGCGGCGTTGGCGGATGTGGGTTTGTGCCGGTGGTGGATGTGGGTTTGTGCCCGTGGTGGGTTTGGGTTTGTGATCTCTCTAGTTGTTTTTTTTTTTTTTTTTTTTTGGTTGAGGCAGCGTTGGCGGATGTGTATTTGTGCTGGTGGTGGATGTGGGCTTGTACCGGTGGTGGGTTTGGGTTTGTGCCTCACTCTCTGGTTGTGTTTTTTTTTTTTTTTTTTTTTTAAGGCGCCGATGGTGGTCGTCGGTGTTTGTGCTGGTGGTGACCGTTGGTGATGATGATGATGATGATAGTAGTGATAGGGATAGGGAGGAGGAGGTAATATATTATTTTAATGTGTAGTAAATATTATTTTAATGTATAGAATTGAAGAATAGAACATCTGATAAATGGTATGTTGTAAAATGATGTGTTAAAATGATAATGTGGTTTTTGGTGTGTTAAAATGACATTTTTTTTTTTTTTTGAGAGAGCTGATGAGAATGCTCTTACAAAAGAACCCAATAATGAAATCAGAACCAAAAACCAAAAACCAAAAAAAAAAAAAAAAAAAACCAATCTGACCCATTTTTGCCGCATGTCGTTAGCAGTGGGGAAGAGATCAAGTAGCAGTGGGGAGGAAGACAGGCGGTGGTGAAGGCAGAGTAGATCAGCGGACGACGGAAGCGTGTTGAGGAAGACAGGCAGCAATGAAGGCAGAGATCAAGCATCGATCTGACCCATTCCTCCCTTTTGGATTTCCCCCTCTATCTTCGTTTGATGAGAATCAAATGGTGTGGTGTGTGTGACCTTTAAGTTTGTGTGTTTTGATGGGATAGAGGGAAAGAAACTTGCAGATGAAGTGGTAAGAGAAAAGAGAGAAAGAAAGAAGAAAAAAAGAAAAGAGCTTTGCGGCAACTAGAACGTTCTGGAGGAAGTGGTAGGGAAAAAGGGGAAAGAAGGAAGAAAAAGGAAAAGGAAAAAGAATAAAGAGAAGGGTACATGTGTGGAGGAGAAAAAAAAAAAAGAGGGAAAAAGAAAAAAGGAAGGAAATACGGATGGAAAAAAAAAAGTAAAGAAATAAGGGAAAAATGAGAAATTAAAATTGAGAAATGCTACTACAATATTTTCACAATAAATTTTAAGTGATAGGTTATTATTAGTTAATATTGGTGAGAAAAAAATAATTTTTTTAGAAACTTTGAAAGTTCTTTTTAGAATAATTTTTAAGAAAGTATTTTCACAATACTTTTACAATACTTTATATATACATTGTCCTTTTTGATAATTTACCATTCAAACCACCACTTTTATAAGTGCTAGCCAAACACTCAGTTTTTTCAAAAAGTACTTTTTATCAGTTTTTACCAAGCACTCAGCTTTTATAAGAAGCACTTTTCTATACTGTACTTTTTGAAAACTCCACTTTTTCAAAAAACCCAGTTTTAAAAAACTGAACCAAACTCACCCTTAATTACTAACCAAGGCAACTATTTGGTTGAATTAAATTGGGGAATCTAAGGAAGTGTACTTGACTTTACCCTTAGATATAAATATCCACTAGTAAAATCCTATTTTTTTCATTGAATACCTTGAGACACACTGTATCCATGTTGTCTTAGTAGTCTAAATTTAAGAGCAGTGGCATATAAATTCTTCGTCTTCCATGTATCAATGTCACCACCATGATCATTGCTGTATAGAGCTTCTAATATTCTCTTCAGTTCTGCCTCGAAGTGATAAGATAATCCTAACCTTTGCAAGACATCTATCAGCTCAAGTTGCTCTAAAGGGTCCCCCACTTTGTGAAGCATCATCCTCACTTGTTCTACCAACACATTAATTTGTCTAGTGCACGATTCCTCCTGCATCACAATTTTATGATTAAAAGGGTCTAATAGCAGCACTAGTAAAATTAACAAATGAAAACAATAACAAAAAATGTACCGCATATTCACTCCTCAGTGACTGAATGTAATCATATTCCCAAATGGGAGGTTGGTAATTTGCCGATCGCCGCGAAATTTCAGGACTACCTGAAATTTTGCTGGGATGCATGCATTGGACAGAGAAAGGAACGGTACCACTTCTGGGTGTTACAAGTGAGAAAGGAACTTTACACGGGACAGGTACTCTAGCGAAATTGCGGATTGGGAGTGAGGAAAGTAGGGTGTGAGCCATTGACAAAGTATTTGGTAATTAAAACTTACTATAGTTTTTGAGTGGAATGAATTACTTTAACTTGGACAACATATGGGCCTTTATATAGATCTTTTGGAATGTTGCCATCTCTACAGTAACATGAATTATTACTGTAAATATGTTCATATCCAGCCACGTGAAATTCGTGATCATATTAAAGAAGAATATCTCAGACATTTATTGTAATAATTTATGTCACTTTTTATTCCCATGACACGGATTGGGCCACGTCGCTCGCATTATTAGAATTTTTTTTTTTCTCTCAGAAGTGACATTTGCCAAATGCTTTTATATTGGTAGTTTGGATTTTGGCTAAATTACATTATGGTAGATCTAGCTTGGGTCAAAGTTGCCGAAAAGGAATAAATAGTTTTCATTATCAAGTTGATGACAGCAAAATTTGGTTTACAAACGCATAATGTTTTTTACGGCTGATAAACGTGGCTTTTGAATTGAGGAACCGATAGATTTGCTTGAAGTTTCCTTACCAACCTTTAATTGTTCACCAAGATCTCTCTCACATATAATATTTTAAAATTTCAATGGTTAGAGTTGGAGTACAAGTTATCTTTGTTCTTATAATACATATGCCAAATTTCCTTACAATCAGATGGTTTTTACTATTCGATTTATAAATTCATTATTTATATTTTATACATGATTTTTGTAGGTGCCCAATTTGTTACGATCCCAAGACAGTATTGGGCTCGTACGAAAAGAGGCCCTCACAATATCATTTGTACAGAGTGGGCTTCAAAGGTATGACCTTGGGCATAGATCAGCTGTTTAGTAGTAGTTCCTACGGGAAATACTGCATGGGCGGGCTTGGTTTCCCTAGCTAAACCCCTTTTCTCTTTTTTTTTTTTAGCAAGAATTGTCAGACCCCCCAGAGCTTTATTTTCTTCTCCTTTTATACTGGTGTTCCATCCCCCTTTTTGTGTCCACGTGTCGATTTTACTTTTGGGGAGCAGGCCTGTCCAGTCGACCCATACCTAGAGTGGTTGGGAGTTGCTGGAAAAGCACATGGGCATGGGCATGGGCTTGTCAGATGCCGAATTCCGTATTACTGTGTTGGCTGCTTTTTCCCTGGCCCTGCCCCTACACTCAGTTTGCTCCTTTCTTTGGGCGTTTAGTGAAGTGCCGAGCAGAAGGTCGTCCTCGGCAATGGCTCTCCTCGGCTTGGGCCGCGGACCTTAAGATAAACTGGGCCTGGGCCGGGGCTACACTTTCTTTGGCCCCACAATTTTAAAATGCAAAATTTTAAATTTTAAATAGTTTATAGATGAGATATATCAATCTTAGATTATCTTGAAATTTTGTAAGTCTAGAGAGTATTAAAAAAAAGGTAATCTAAATGTTAATTTTACAAAATTCACATCTAATAAAAAAAAAATATTGAGTCATGTAATTTTATTTTTATTTAGAATTACACTAAGTGGAATTTAAACCCACCTCTATATAAATATATATATACTTAAATACATACTAGTCATATACTTGTGCGAAGTGCACACAAATTTGTCATGATTTTTCTTTTTGTCAAATGAAAGAAGGAGAAAAATATATTATATTTATAGGTCTCAAGTCCACCTCAAAATAATGTGACTATATTGTAATGGAGTATATTGAATATAGTATATATTTTATATTCATGAAAAAATTGTTAATATATGCCCATATTTATTGAACCTAGATTATGGTAATAAAGAGAAATAATACCATGACCTCATGTTCAAAACAATAGTTGGATCTTTGCATGTGAACATGATATATCATGTAATAGAAAACATAGTTTATGCTTCTGTGTAAAAGTTATGCGCAATATGTACTCTAGACCATGTATGTGTGCATAAATATATATATATATATGCGCAATATGTACTCTAGACCATGTATGTGTGCATAAATATATATATATATATATATATATATATATATTTTAGAAGGAATGCAGTGAACTTTATTAAGAAAAAACAGCCATAACAGCTAGTACAAGAGAAATAAAGGGTGGTGGAATAGACTCCATCCACACCAAAAAATCAGAAATACAAATGGAATGTCTCGCTAAATTATGCGCTACCTTATTACCTTCTCTTTTTACATGAGAATAAAGTAATTGATTAAAAAAACTAGCATTACATCTGATGTCATCAATTAATAAACCAAGGGAAGACAGGTAAGGGCTGTTATGTCTCAAGGCATTTGACAACACCTGAGAATCCGTTTCCAGAATAGCTTGTCTGAACCCCAACTCGGTTGCAAACTCAAGGGCTGAAGAAGCTGCCAGTGTCTCAATCTCCAGGGGAGTATATTGCTGTGGCAGTAACTTAGGCATGGAAGCCATGACCAAGCCGTTACTGTCCCGGATGACGAAACCAATGCCCGATTTCTTTTGTTCCTTGAAAGTAGCCCCGTCGCATAAATTATTATATTTGATTTGTCATTATTGAGGGAGATATCATATATATAAATATATATATATATATATATATATATATATATATATTTGTAATAGGAAAAACTTAGAGAAAATCCATTTAGATTCTACAATTAAAGTCCAATTTTGTGCCATATGTCCTAAATTATTTATTTTTAGAGAGTTTTATTTCTTAATTTTGAAGCCAAATGTGGGACCACATCATAAATATTTATCCAAGTGAATTATTGAGTACAAAAATCAAAAAGTCTAAAATTAATGAACTGTAAAAAAAACAAGAAAAAAAAGTGCTTCACAATATCAAAAATTAAGAATTGATAAATATATATATATATATATATATATATTTTAAATATGAACAATTTACATTCTCTAACTAATAATATTCTTACAAGATTTTTTAAAGACTTAACAAAATATAAGAATGACTATATATCAATAGTATTTAAATTTTATATATATATATATATATATATATATTAATATATATATATAAGAATTATACTATGCATTTTAATGTATTTCTTTTAAGTATATCCATACATATGCATGGAGTTACAAGCTAGTTAAAGATAATAAAGCCTAATCCTTTTCACGGCCTAAACATAATCCTACTTGGTGTGCAAACAAAGTAATTCAAATTCTAATTGCACAAGTCTTAGTATGGTGACCTTTCTCTATTCTAATCAATTTAAAGTCTTTTGGAACATGTAAAAAGCTTTTGTAGTTGAACATAAGAAAAAGCAGAAGAGAAATATGGATTACAATGAGTGGGTGTACGTAAAAGTTAGATTTTAGAGAGTAGTTTATAAAGATCTCTAAACCTCAACAAGAGTACATTTAAACATCATTTGTGCTAAAGATTCTAAAAATGACGTATTTGTGCTTGATAGAAAAAGGAGGAACAAAGATTAAAATGAGAACAAAGACAGGAGGGTTACGTGGAAAACCCCATGACTAAGAGGTGAACAACCACGGTGGGAGTAAAGATTTTATGATCTTATCCCTGAGAAGATGTTGTATTCCTTTTCAGCAAACCGACGTTACATTCTTTCTGTTGTACATTTCGTGCTTTTTGTATGTTCATCTTTCTTCTCCTCTCTTTTCCTTCTCTAAGAGTACAAGGAATGTTTTTTGGTACACAAGGACAGGTGCCACTGCCAGCCCTATTGTGCTAGCAACATAGCTAGTAAAATTATTAAAACAAAAACAAAAACTAAACTAAACTAAACTAAGCCAAAGCTACATGTAAACTCTGCCCTATCCCTAAAGTTCATATCTCACTCATTTCAAATATAAATGAAGTAAAATTTGTGTACATTTTGAAATTCTGGATGTCTACTGTTAGGTTCTAAGACTTTAGAAACTAAATGTATTAGAACTTCAATTTATATTGTGTTGGCAAACCATGATCAAAATATAGAGTCTAGTTTTAGGCTTGCTCAAAGTGTGTTTATTTGTAAAATTGGAATTGAGTAATTGCAAAATTTATTGGACTAAATCTGCAAGACTCAATCGATCGAAAATTAGACTCGATCGATCGAATCTAATGCAGATTTATTTTTCTGCAGAATTTCCAATTCAGCCCAAGCCCATATGACATGTAGGGTTTTATATTTTACTCCAAATATAAAAGGAAAAACCCTAACTACGTTTTAGAGGTCTTGGATGTGCTGTGTTTTGAATCTCTTGTGAGATCTAGAGGTGTTTATCTTCATACACACTTAGGGTTATCAAGATCAAGATTCATGTCAAGAACTTGGTGATTGCTTCAGTCGCTACATAAAGAACTTAAAGAAGATCTGAAACCTTTGAGTAGAGTCTCAAAGTCACAAGTGGGAGTACTTGTGGTTGCAGTGGATCAAGAAAAGAAGTAGTCCGTGGACTTAGAGCTGTCACGTGGTCGTGATAGTAAGTTTTCTACTTGAGGTAGCAATAGGATGTTAGTGGTCTCTATTGTACAAACTTCAATTCTTTCATGTGTTCTTTATATTTCCGCATTATTTACATGATATGATTTTGATATGATTTTCTTGTGTTAATCTTGATCTGAATAATTTATCTAAGTAATCACTTGACTAAATAACTAGGTTAAACAACTTGTATTTTAAGAGGTCTAAAAACGTACAAGTGGTATCAGAGTAGGTTAGTTCTTGTGTTTAGATCTTTTAATCTAAGAGTTGATCCTTGACCCCTATTGTCATGAAACACGGTCACTCTCTTGTGATCCGACCTCACTTTGATGGGAATAACTAAGCCTATTAAAAAGTAAGGATGAAAGCATTCCTACTAATGTGTAATCTCTCTTGATGAGATTTCCACATGTAAGGATTGTAAGGTTGAATTTAATCAACCATCTTGTTGGCTTTATTTCGTGTCAAATTTGCTTGTAATTTAGCAATTAGTAACCCTGTGTTTAGGTGGGAATCATGTAAGGGTAGTGTGTGAGAGAGTGTGAAGAAATGCTCAAGATTGTGCAGTGAAGCAAGGACTCGCGGCTGGATCTCGTAGGTGGCTCACGGCTTGTAAGCCGTCAGAAGATGCACAAGTGAAGCATGCAGAGAAGCTAAACCATCATGCCAGCTGTAGCACTATAGGCAAAAAGTCTAGACTGGCCATTCAGTTAGCTCACAGCTTGGACTCGCGACTCAGTCAAGTCGCGAGGCTAAGTCGCTAGTCCACTCTGTTATGGAAAAACTAACTCTTTGCATTCCTTTCTTACTCCAGTATAAATACCCCTTATACCCATGAAATATAGAGAGCTTTTAGAGAGAATTTTAAGAGAGAAACCTTAGAGAAAAACAAGATTGACTCATCCACAATCTTTACATAGTGACTCTTCAAATTCCTCAACTCTCACCCTCTCCATTGTTACATCCTTGAGAGGTACATTAGTCAAAACCTTTTCTCATCATACCCATATCTGTGAGAAGGCTATTTTGGTGCTTGGGAAGCAGTTAGGAAGGGACCAATTCATATTGGTTGATGCTATGGGTTATAGTGGAATCCAGTAAGCTAAAGAATACAAAGGTTCGACGTAACCTTATTGGAGTAAGAAGCTTGGAGGGCTTAGGTACACTAGGTAGATTAGGCTTGGAGGGTCTTCTACTGTTCATGTATCCCAACTTCATTCTTTAGTGGATTATTTACTGCTTGGAGGGCGGCGGAGAGGTTTTACGCCGAAGGCTTCGGTTTCCTCTTCGATAACACATCGTTGTGTCGTCCTTGTGTTTACATCTCTCTTCCCTTAATCTTTGCTATTTAATTTCTGCTGTGGATGTGATTTTATTTGGTTTAGATTGTTTATCAAGTCTGTTATAAGTTTATGTTAATTTTTCTCACATATATTGTTTGATATTAAGCTTGAATTGGTAATTTGTAAATTGGGGGTTTAAACGTTCAAGGTGTTTTATACACTATTTGAACATTCAATTGGTATCAGAGCAGGTACACTTGTTGTGGTTTAAATACCTAAGTATGATCCTTGACCCCTTGTGTTATTTACCATGGATAGTGCTTTATATGCCTCTATGCATGTTTTGGATGTTGAAGAATGTAACATGCCACATGTTTGTAATAATGTTTCTATGAGTGATGATCCTCATGATTGTGATGCTATGTTACATGAATCTTTGGGTGTTGTTGATATTTCTAACATCAAACTTTTAAAGAAAAACGTTAAGAAGTTTCATAAGGATTTGAGCAAGTTATTTTGTGAAAAGAATGATTTGATTGCTAAGCTCAATGAATCCAACAAATTGGTTGAAAGATATAAGAAACTTGCTGAAAATTCTCTTGAAAAGCTGAAAGAGTTTGAATGTTTGAATATGGACTTGGATGCTAAACTTATTTTGTCTAACAAACTTGTTGATGAGCTAAAATGTGAGAATGAATATCTGAAAATGCATGCCAAGTGTTTGATTGTTGAACCTATTGCTAAAAATGATGAAAATATATGTTGCAATCATGTTGTGATATCCGATTTTGTGCCTATTGTGTGTTCTACCTCAAAGGACAAATCGGTGTACATTCCTCCACATAAAAGAAATCAAAAGGTGGAGAGAAAGGCTATTAAGTCAAAGCCTCTGTTTAGGTCTCAAACTAAGGTTTTGGATGGATATAAATTTGTTTCAACTTGCCACCATTGTGGTGTGATTTGTCATATAAGACCTCAATGTTGTAAGTTGAAGAGAGAACAAAATCATATGGCAAGATCCCTTCCCAAAAAGCCTAGTGGGCCTAAACACATTGTTTGTCACCATTGCAATGCTTTTGGTCATATAAGACCTCATTGCTCTAAGTTTCATGCTCTGAAAAGAATTAAAAGAAAAGAGAAACTTGAGCTTCTTGGAAGGTATGCTAAAAAGGGTAAACTATTTTTGAGTGAAGATAGCATGTTATTAAAGAGTGTTTAATGCTCTTAACTCCTTGACTATGTGCATCTCCGATTCTCATTCTTTGAACCCTCGTCTTACTTCTCATGAGACACTCATTCCAGACAATCGTTCCGTTTGGATGAGGAAGGGTTTCTGTGGTTAAGTTTTTGCTCTTTTAGTCCTTAATCTAATTCTTTCGATCTTTGTAGGATCCTTCATGCATTAGATGTTTCATTGTCATGCATTTGTGCATCATGCATCTCTTTATATGCATTATTTTGATTGTTTTTGCATTTGATCTTACTTTTATGTTTTTGTTTTTTTATGTGTAAAAATCCAAAAACACATAAAAAGTGAAACATTCAAAAAGTTTGATCGTATATGTTTGAGCACATTTCACATATGAGTTTAGCTTAGTACCTTTGTACTTATGGTGTAGTGCATTTACGAGCTTAGCTTGTTATGTATGTGAAAGTTCAAATAGTGTATAAAACACCCTTGAACGTTTAGACCCACAATTACAAAATAACAAATTCAAGCTTTATGACAAACAACTAGTGTGCGGAAAATGAACACAAACTATAAACAGAATTGGTAAACAATCTAAGCCAATTAAAATCACATCCACAGCAAAAAATAAAAGGCAAAGATTAAGGGAAGAAGGATGCAAACACAATGACAACACAACGATGTGTTATCGAAGGGGAAACCGAAGCCCTCGGCGTAAAACCTCTCCGCCGTCCTCTAAGCGGTAAGTAATCCACTAGAAAATGTAGTTGGGATACATGAACAGCAATAAACCCTCCAAGCCTACTCTACCCAGTGTACCTAAGCCCTCTAAGCTTCTTGCTCCAATGAGGTTGCCTCGAACCTATTTCTTTTCTAGCTTCCCAGATTTCGCTACTTAACCATAGCATCAACCAATGTAAATTGGTTCCTTCCTAACTGCTTCCCAAAACACCAAACAGCCCTCTCACAGTAATGGATATGGTGAAAAAAAGTTTTGGTAAAAGGTCTCTTAAGGATTTAACAATGGAGAGGAAGAGAGTTGAGGAATTTGAAGAGTCTCTTATGTGAAGATTGTGGATGAATCAATCTTGTTTTACTCTAGGGTTTCTCTCTTAAAATTCTCTCTGGAAGCTCTCTTTCTTTTGTGGGTATAAGGGGTATTTATACTGGGGTGAGAATGGAATGTGAAAAGTCAGGTTTTTCAAAACAGGGCTGGCTCGTGGCTTAACCTCACGGCTTGACTGAGTCACGAGATTCAGCCGCAAGATAACAGAATGGCCAGTTGTCCTATTTTGTCCTATAGTGCTCCAGCTAGCATGACGCTTCAACTTCTGGCATGCCTAGCACGTGTGCATCTTCTGACAGCTTGCAGCCGCGAGTCACCCGTGAGATCCAATCGCGAGTCTCTGTTTTTCTTGCACACTCTTGAGCATTTCATCACACTATCTCACTCACTACCCTTACAAAAATCCCACCTAAATACAAGGTTACTAAATGCTGAAATACAAGCAAATTTGGCACGGAATAAAGCCAACAAGATGGTTGATTAAATTCAACCTTACAGTATGCACATCTATCTTTGTGGGAAAAATCTTGAAATCTATGTGTGATTGTTGTAAATCAATTTTCAAGCTTGTCGTGAATGATTGGTTAATAGTCTTGATGGTTTTGATATTTGCATAGACTTATACCTATATATCTTCTCACACTTTTTATTGTTTTTGCTTATAAAACTCAACAAATGTAAATCTCAAAATGAAAAGAGATAATGAGCTGCAAAAGCTGTCGCACATACTAGTATTTGACTAGAAAAAAGAGAAAGCGACTTGTATTGAAAATGTATGATGCCCAAAAGCCAAATGCTTATTTATCAAATTGAAATATCAAAAATTTCAAGCATTGATCTCAAAATGAGATGTATTGATTCAAAATGATCAAATGTTATGAATTGTAAAGAAGCCAAATGAAAAGCTTCAAAGATATATAATCATTTTCTTATGGGAGGTCATATATGTTCATTTCTATAATTGAGATAGACCACTTGACTTAGTACTAATTATGTATGACTTGATTGAATTGATCATTGAAGTTTCACTCTAAACTAAGGACTATTCCACATTTGATATACACACACAACACACATGCCTAATGTTCAATGAATGCCTTATTCATTTGTTCGATTGTACTTGTTTAAATGTTATGTGTGTGTGCTCAACTATATATGGATCAATCCAAAAAGATTTTTGATCATTTTATATGTTTTTTAAAGTGATTTTTATCACTATTTGCGTTCATGTTTAGTGTTTACTTTGTTTTTCATTGTTTAAACATGTTCTGTGCTAAAAAACTGGTGTTAGAGTTTTTTACGACTCACTTGCCAATCGCGAAAATTTTTGCGACTCAGCTCGTAACTCTTCAGTCGTGAAACCCCAGTCGTGAGTTCATCTAGAAGCTTTTGCAACTCGCCCAGTCACGAAATGCCCAGAAACAGCTTTTTAAAGGGTTTTTCGTGGGAAACTTGTTTTAAACCTCTCCTATCCTCTCTTAAACCCCTTTTTCACTATTTTTTCATCAAAATCCAATCAATTTGAATGGTTTTTCATTCCATTAACATCTCTAAGGTAATTATAAACTCGTTTCATTGATTTTGATCCTTAGATTATGTTTTGGAGAATTTTGTGCTCTTGGTTGGGATTTTCATCATAAGGATTGGGAAAACTTAATTTTTGTCAATTTTTTTTCATGGGATTGGTTTCTTTTGTTGATTTGCATTGGATGTTGTCCCCTTGTGGCAAAAAGAACATGTATTAAGAGTGGATTTCATGATGTTCATGCATTGTTTTACATTGTTGTTCATAGTGTGCACACTAGGTGTTTGATAAAATGTCTCTTAGGCATTTTCTCACTTGTTTGGACTCTGATGAGTACCAAAATTTAGGGTTTCTCATGTTTCCTCACTAGGATCATGTTTGATTCATTGGTTGTGTATTTAACACACCTTGCCCTACATGTGCATTTTCAATGCTTTGGTAATGCATTGCACATAGCCACCTCTTGCACACACCATTGCTACCCTTGTCATGCATTGGTCTATACTTTGTTTCTTCATCCTAGCATGACATATTTACCTTATGCTTTGTAGCATTTTGTTTTGTCTTTTGTTTGAGCTTCATTTCTCATTCATCTTGCACCCCTCATACACCATTCTCCTTGTTCATACCTTCATCTCTTGCCCTCTTTTCTCCTTAACCCCTTTGTCTATTCGTGTCAAAAAGGGGGAGAGTATACTCTAGAGAGTATACTGGAGAGTTTTTGTCATTTCTACATGGCTCTTGTGCACATCCTTAAGGGGGAGAAATTCTATTTCTCGTGCACATTTGTAGGGGGAGAGATATTCCATAGGGAAGATGCATATACCAAGGGGGAGAAGACATTGTGTTAATAAGAAAACTTTGTTTTGTTTGTTTTTCTTTATGGTTGTTTTCTTGTTTGCTTTATGATGCTTTGAGTTATGTTTAATATCTATGCTTTGTTGTTCTCATTGCATCGTGTTTGTGTGTTGGACATGCATACATCCTTATGCTATTGTGCTTCATTGAATACATGTTCAGATGATCATTTGCTTTGCTATGTGATCATTGTAGTCATTTCTATATTACTGTTTTGGTGTATGATCAAGTTGCTCACATGTTTCACATCATGTTCACTTGATCGCAATTTACTTGTTACAATATACTTGTCCTTTTATTACTTGCTTTACCTTGAGGGTCTAATGTGTTTTGTGCAAGTATTTTAGATTACAGGTATATATGTTCCAAGTTCATCACAATTCCTATGATTCATGATAGGGAGAGTGATATGATAGGGGGAGAAAGAGTTTTGTGTTACATTAACTATGTTTTTGTCATAGTTCATGATTATGCTTAGCTATTTAAAATACTTTATATTTTGTACCCTTGCTTTGTAGCATAGTACTTGTTGATTAATGCTTTGCATTTTCTTTAAGTACATCATTCTTGTGCCCTTTGTTGGATTTTTATCCTTGATGCATTTACCTAGTGTTTATGTATCGGTTGAGTGTTGGACATGCAAATGATACTTTGCATTGAGCTTATTAGCTTGCATATCCGGATGTTCATTCCTTGCATGAATGAGCATTGTGGTCACTATTTATAGTAATTGTTTGTTTTTGGTCAAGTCATGGTTTATTCTTTAATTCCATTTTTGCTTGATCGCATTATCTACATACAATGATCATATTGTGTTGTTGTGTTTCAGGAGATACTTGTTCTTATGGTTCAAGAGCTTCACAAATTCTAGAGTTAGGTGTGAGTGAGTTTTGTTCAACTGTTCCCAACTCACATGTTAAGTCTAGAGTTTGTTTTAGGGTTTTGTCACGGAATAGCCAAAGGGGGAGATTGCAAGGTTGAATTTAATCAACCATCTTGTTGGCTTTATTCCGTGCCAAATTTGCTTGTAATTTAACAATTAGAAACCCTGTGTTTAGGTGGGAATCATGTAAGGGTAGTGTGTGAGAGATTGTAAAGAAATGCTCAAGACTGTACAGTGAAGCAGGGACTCGCGGCTGGATCTCGCGGGTGGCTCACAGCTTGCAAGCCGCCAGAAAATGCACACGAATGAAGCATACAGAGAAGCTGAACCGCTGTAGCACTACAGGACAAAAAGTCTAGACTGGCCATTCAGTTAGCTCGCGGCTTGGACTTGCAACTCAGTCAAGTCACTAGGCCAAGTCGCCAATTCACTCTGTTATGGAAAAACTGACTCTTCGCATTCCTTTCTCACTTCAGTATAAATACCCCTTATACCCACGAAATATAGAGAGCTTCCAGAGAGAATTTTGAGAGAGAAACCCTAGAGAAAAACAAGATTGACCCATCCACAATCTTTACATAATGACTCTTCAAATTCCTCAACTCTCACCTTCTCCATTATTACATCCTTGAGAGGTACATTAGCCAAAACTTTTTCTCATCATACCCATATCTGTGATAAGGCTATTTTGGTGCTTGGGAAGCAGTTAGGAAAGGACTAATTCATATTGGTTGATACTGTGGGTTATAGCAGAATCCGGTAAGCTAAAAAAGACAAAGGTTCGGCTTAACCTCGTTGGAGCAAAAAGCTTGGAGGGTCTTCTGCTGTTCATGTATCCCAACTTCATTCTTTAGTGGATTATTTACCGCTTGGAGGGCGGCGAAGAGGTTTTACGCCAAGGGTTTCGGTTTCCTCTTCGATAACACATCATTGTGTTGTCCTTGTATTTGCATCTCTCTTCCCTTAATCTTTGCCATTTAATTTCTGCTGTGGATGTGATTTTATTTGGTTTAGATTGTTTATCAATTCTATTATAAGCTTGAATTGGTAATCTGTAAATTGGAGGTCTAAACGTTCAAGGTGTTTTATACACTATTTGAACATTCACATTTGTTTCAAAATGGATAAATAAAACTATATGAATCATATGATATAAATTTAAAGACCCTGATCCATACAACTTACTCAATAACACTTCTTGCAATTAGAAAGGAATACCTAGAAAGAGGAGTTATTCGAATAACTGTACTCGCCATTTCCGCCATTCGTTGTGTAAGCCATCTTTTTGTCTCCTTCTCTCTAACTACGTATTTTCCTTCCTTCAATGCAGTAGTAAACTACAAATATATATAACACCGTTATATCTTGACAGTTGACCCACGTTAAGAGAAAGAGAGAGAGAGAAGAAAGATTATCGACTTTGACATTTCAAACAAATGAAGTATTCATGTTGCCATGATGGCTTGGAGAAGACACTCCCATGTGTTGTATACCTGGTCCACCATGATTTACCATATTCTAGTATAATAAAAATAACATTTTTAATAGGTCAAGAATGTATTGACTCCTTGTGATAGATTAACCAATTAATTAGCCAAGTTGATTAATTAATCAGATTAACATTCAATATGCGTGGCAGCACAAACAAATCATCAATTAAACTAAATGCAACGAAAATTAAATTGACACAGGTGATTTGTTTTCAAATGGGGAAAACCTACACAGCAAAAACCCCCCACCAGGTGATTTTAAGGTTACCACTCCTGAGAATCTACTATTATCAAAACAAGCGGTTACAAGTAAAGGAATCTCAGTACCTTATACCAACCTACAATTAAACCCTTACCCCAATACCCAATTGGACTTGTTCTGTAGTGACAATCTCTTCTTTTCAATGCACAGCTCCCAATACGTGACTAACCAATAGATGCACAGATCTCAATACGCAACTTAATCACCAACTTAAGAAGAATGTTAGCTGCAAAGTTCTTCAGTTCATCCACACAATGAAGATCAAGAAATTCCTTGGTCACAAAACCCTATGGTGTACAAACACAGCAACTTCTTCAAGAAAGAGATTAACTAGGGCAAATTTTATTTCCGATCACAATTTACATGAACAAAACTTTGCTTCACACTTATGCAACTTGTGTAACCTTTGACGGCCCTCAAAATAATCCTTATATATGTTTAGGATTGTGAGAAAAGAAAGCCTAAACACATACTCACGAATTGGATGAAAAACAACTCTGAAAAACTGAGTTTCATAAATCTCGATAGATAGCCATCTATCGAGCTAGCTGTCCAGCCACGAGCTGAAACAACTTTTAAACCTCGATAGATGCTAGCTCTGGAGTTTTAAAATCTAGCACTTTCTCACTTGATTCTTGGATAGACTTGCATGGCTTTAACACTTGAACTTGAAACCTTATTCCTTGAAGTATTGAACACATCCTAGATCTACCCAATTACAAGTAAAGTGCGGTTTGTCAAAGGATTAGCCAATTACATAAAATAATGGCATATGTTCCTAACATTGAATCACATATGTCCTAACAATTTTCTCTCAAATTCCTCTGCAACAATAATGAAGTAAATGAACACCCTTTTTTTTAGTTGGTAGATTGGGGTGAGGGAGAGGAGAGATGATGTTTGAATTAAAAACATTGTGCACACCACCACAAAGAAGTGTTATTAGCATTCGACAATTTGCATGAACCCCAAAAATGAACAATTAGGTTAAGTGTGACAATCTATTAAGTGCAAATTTAAAGGATTTTTTTTAAATAATTTAATAGTAACAACAGGGAAGGAAGATGTGAGGCTATGTTAAAAACACCATAAAGAACCTCATCAAATAATTGTAAATTTAATAACAAGATTTTTTTTTTCCTGAAAATGATTCTACTAATTTCAAATATAGTATTCCCTTGGTGGTGAAAAGCTGAAAATATTTATAATATATGATATATCCTCACAATGATGTCATGAAGAAAAAATTGGCATATTCTCATTATGTGATCATACATAAAGTCCAACTTTTGACAATCAATCTGGTTGGTTACGAAGAAAAAGGAAAATATTTAATATTAAAAAGGCAGATGGAGGAAATTTTTATAAGCACTGCATACCACTACAAAAAACACGTTTTTTTGCTGCATTTTTGAAGCCGTGTTTACAAAAACGCAGCTATAAAGTGGCTTTGAGCCGCGTTTGGTAAAAATGCAGCTACACCACTGGACGTATAGCCGTGTTTACTAAACGCGGCTATAGACCAGCTCTATAGTCGCGTTTTGTGATGTTTTGACTGCGTTTATCTAGGTAGGGCTTAAGCCGCATTTTAAAAATGCAGCTATAGAGAAATTGTGTTTATTTAATGAAATTTTGTTCATCATGTAGGTGAAATCTAATGGGGCTCCAATCGAGCGCGCAGATGTGTATCGAAAAGTATACTTTAGGAAAGATGGGGCTGTTGTTACTCCCCATGCGCAAGAGAACATGGTAAGCACAATTTGAATCAAATTTTAGTGTATTTTGTGTTTGTATTGTTTATGGTGGGTAATATGTTATTTGGTTCTTGTGGAAAAACATACAGGATAGGATGGAAGAACTTTTGACTCAAGAGGGCATGCGACTACAAGGAGAGCTTTGTAGTGGAGTCCTCTAGTCCAAAGACGATGCATATGCTCAGGTGTTTGGTCCAGAGCATCCTGGATATGTACGTGGGGTGGGATTTGGAATCACCCCATCTGGAAGAAGTGCCACAAACCTTTCATAGTTTACCTCGACTCCATCGTCATCAAGCCAAACAAGCCAAAGGATTTTAGAGTTAGAGACTTCCCTTAGGGAGCAACTAGCCCAATCAAAAGCAAGGCAATAAGAACAACTCTCCCAAGCAGAAGCAAGGCACCAACAACAAATGGTCAAGTAATGACACACATGAGAGAAATGTTCGCCCAACTTAGCCCTTGTATGCGTGATTTATGCCCTTCTCAGGTATCAAACAAATGTTATTTAACAATACACTACTTTTTGCAATGCATTGTTATGTGATATTAATAAAATACCTTTAATATATTCAGGATGGCAATGCTTGATGGGGACTCTCCATGGGAATGAAACTGTGAATCCTCAGGTAAAACAAATACAGCTATTCGTTATAACATATACAATTATATTGGGAAAAAAATAAAAATAAAAATCAAATATGTTCCTACCTTTGTTGGTTTTATTCCAATTTGAAGTTCTCACATCAATATATATGAAGCAAGAAGCAGGGAATGAGATGTACTATAAGACATAAAATCAAATTAGAAAATTTCAAAGTATCCTTGTTCCAAAAACCTTTCAAGTGAACATATACATGCCTTTTACACTTACTAAATGTAGTTGATAGTTCCACGATGCATGAGTGTTTTCAAGTGTTTGCACTGTATGTATACATTCCTAACATTACACATGGTCTTAAAAATGTTCCAAGCTTATTTGTGCAATTTTGAGTGGGCTCAAGTTGATGCAAAATATGGCCCTTTTGCACTCCAATCTACTGCTCCTATTTTTCCTTTGCTGACTCATTCTCAATTGTGTAGGCTTGGTCCACTTAATGAAGAATGAATATATTTAATCTTGCTTTTTGTCCTAGTCAAACCTTAGGGATTTTTGCGAGCCCAATTCAACCCAATTTCATGTGTTCTCATTCTCACAGGTAATTGGCTATAGCTATGGGCATTGGACTGACTGATCAAGTACCATGATGCTTGCTGGATATATGCATTTTATGATGTAAAAATATTTGTTGGGAACTTGTTGCTGGATATATGCATTTTGTGATGTAAAAATCTTTTGTTGGGAACTTGTTTGGTTTTGGCAATGAAATTATCTATTTATGTAAATTATTTGGGCAATGAAATCTTTTGGCAATGAACCTGTTTTGTTTTGTTTGCTGGCAATTGGTTGGGAACTTGTTGGGTTTTGGCAATTGTTGAGTGCTTGCAGAATTGTAAATTATTTGGGCAGGAGCTTGTTTGTTGGGAACATAGTGTAAATTATTTGGGTAGGAATTGTATTTAGTAGGAAAAAAAAAAAAAAAAAAAAAGCACCTATAGCCGCGTTTTTAAAAACGCAGCTATAGACAAACCTAATGTAGGGGGCATTATCCACATTTATAAAAGCAACCCAAAGATGGTCTATAGCCGCATTTTGAAAAACACAGCTATAGGATTGAGCTTACAACCGCGTTTAAAATCGCAGCTATAGTGTGTAAAGTTGTGATTTACAAATTTGTATTGTGTTGCCTTTTATTCCGTGCCAAATTTAATTGTAATTTTGTTCAATCTTTTGTACCCTGTATTTGTTGTGGAAATTTATTGTAAGGGTTGTGTGATAGTGAGAGAAAGTGTGAAGACTCAAGCTATTGAAGAATGAAGTGTTTTCGCGGGTAGCTCGCGACTTAGCATCCCGCGAAGTAACTCATATGCCCTGCACATACTGGAATGCAAAGAGTCAGGCCAAATGAAGACAGCTGTGTCTCGCGAGTATCTAGCGGGTAAGGTCTTCCCACGAGACATCCGCGAGACATTCTGTTCTCCCAGCTTGTCCAGTCTGATACACACTTTCTGTGCCTATACTATTTATACCCACATTACCCACAAATGTAACAAAGAGCTTCTGAGAGAAAACCCTAGCTAAAACACTTGAGAGTTAGAAATTGTTAATCCAACAATTCTCTACACCTTTGTTTGTGGATTTTTCTCATCTCCTACCTCTCCATTTCCATACCATTGAGAGGTCAATAGCCCAAACACTTACCACACCTTTTGAGAGTGTCCAGTGAGGTTTTGGTGCTGCTGGGAAACATTGAAAGAAGCCAAAGATGGCAGATGCAACATGGAGCTTGTTGCGGGATCCGAAGAGCTAGACAAGACACGGTTCCGAGAAGCCTTGTTGGAGTAGGAGCTTGGAGGGCTTAGGTACAGAGGGTAGATTAGGCTTGGAGGGTCTCTTGCTTACCCATGTATCCCAACTGATTGTCTAGTAGATCGATTACCGCTTGGAGGGCGGTGGAGAGGTTTTTCGTCGAGTGCTTCGGTTTCCTCTTCGATAACACGTCTCGGTGTTATCTGTGTTTGCATCTATCTTCCCTACTCTTGTTCATTTCATTTTACTGCTGTGTTGCTTTAAATATGGATTAGAGTAGCTCTCTTGCATGTTTGCTTGCATTTACACTATTCTGCACTTAGCATTAAGTTAGTGTAAAAACAACCAAGCCGTAATTTGAATTAGGGGTCTAAACGAACTTTAGTGTTTTCACACTTTTCGAGCTTTCATAGTGCCAAGCTATAACCGCGTTTTAAATGCATTCAAAAGCGAGTCTATAGCCGCATTTTGTACAAACGCAACTATAGGTCTCAGCCTATAGCCATGGGTGGAAAAACACAGCTATAGGCTTAGACCTGTAGCCGCGGTTAAAAAAATGCAGCTATAGACCCACAAGGGGCTATTGTCGTGCAAAATAAGCCGCATTTGTAAACGCGGCTATAGCTTATAGCTGTGTTTTTAGGGTCTATAGCTGCGTTTTTGAAATGCGGCTATAGCCCGTGTTTTTTGTAATGTATCCAGAGGAATCTGTCTATATGGATATGTACAAGTGCAAGTACCATTTTGGTTTTTTAAATTGGATTTTTTCATTAAGACCTTTCTGAAAACTCCTTATTTGGGTATCATAGTCATTTGATTACAATTTTTTTTTCTTTTTTTCCATACCATTAAAGGGAGAAATAATACAAAGTGCAGTTACAAGAGTGCAGAACCAACTGGAAAACGATAGCAAGAGTGCAATGGCAAGCGTGTTGCCACTTTAGCTACAAACCAAATGTCTTTCACAATTACATGAGGAACCCAAAAAACATCACAATGCAAACCATTCTGGTTCATGAAACAATAGTCTGCAAGCCTGGTACTGTCCATCCAGTCTGTAACACATTCCTTCTTGATGGTCTGTGTAAGTCCTTTACTATCACTGATAAACAAAATATTCTGAAAACCTTGCTATTTGGCTGCCAATCCAGCTTCAATCACAGCCTCCAACAATGCTTCAGAGGAAGTTCTTGCAGTGATACTTGCTACTCCAAAAAACACCTTATCTCCCTGCAATGTTAATGCTTCATATACAATACCATATCTACAATGTCTCCTGCTTCTAGCTGTTGCAATTTTGATGATTAAGTGACAGTCCCCTGCCGCTTACTGCTGCCTTGTGCTGGAGCATCTGCCATCTCTGCTTCTCGGGATCTGATTGCTTAAGAGGGAGTGCTTATACCTTCCTTGGTGAAAGATCCACAACAGCTTTTGTCTAATGTTCCTCCCAATCACATTGTAGACAGCCCAAAAAGCCAGGATCAGTCCTAACTGATGTAGAAGAAGAGTGACTGGAAGCTGTGTCAGAAGCATCTAAGTTCCTAATAGCATCCAACCCCGTATCAAGGCTAACTAATTGGACTGGGTTAGCTGTAGTTTGAAGGCCATGCATGTGCTGGTTTGGGCTTTGATATTGGGCCAAGCCACTGGCAGAATTAATAGAAGGCCCATGTCTCACATTTCCAACTACAGCCCGTAATCTAACCCTATCCTTTCTATTAACCAAGGAACTAATAAGTCCATCAGTAGACTCTGGGATTTGACCCATCTCCCATGCAGTCCCATGTAGCCATTTAGGACGATCCTTATTTAGCCTATCTAAATTAAACATCACAACCATCTCGAAATCACTCTCAGTTGCTAAAGAAGACCTTGTGACCTCCCTTAATTCCCCATTCATCATAAACGGACCTGCACCATTAACCTACACCTCATGTAGTGAATTATTGTTCTGAGATTCCTGGGTTACATGCATGTTAATGTGTGAGCTAGGTATCGGGTTAGGTTCCAAAGGAGGGTCTACATGCAAGTTTTGGTTCGGGTTTGGATTGTGTGGGTCTTCAGGAGATGAAATTGGGGAATTTGTAAGGGTTGGTGGAACAGTAGCTTTGTTGATAGACAAGGAGAGAATGGTTGTATGGAGTGATGCATGCTCAATGTCTTGGTGGAGAGGTGAGGGTTGTGATGTGGGGGAAGCAGAATTACTCTGGTTGAGAGTAGGAACAGGGGCCGAAGGAGGTCCAGGGTCAACAGTAACATGTGAAGGATGATCCTGTGGTAGATTATCAACATCCATATTCCCATATCTTGCTCTAGTAGTCCAGCGCCTTCTCTTATTAAAATAAGCTCTAAATTCATTATGAAACTAGGGTTCTAGTGAATCAAAAGCATAGGGAACCTAATATAACCTTTGAATCCTCTGCCTTTGAAGAATAAGCATACGTTCCACTTCATCCATACTCTCACTACACTTACTTCTAGTATGTCCTATGAGTCCACATTTAGTACAAAGTTTATGCATTCTCTCATATCTACATTGAACCCCAAGTCCAAGTACCATCATCCAAATGGAGCATAAACCACGAGACAACAGGCATCCGTGGATTCAATCTCACTTTTATCCTCATAAATCTGATATTCCTAGGCAGTCTATCTTCCCAATCAATTTTCTCAGAAGACCCAATCATTTGGCCAATTCTTTCTGCTAACTCTAGATACTGATATTCTAATGGTAATCCATGAAGCTGAACCTAGATTAACACAAAGTTTAAATGTAACTTACTCATTACCAGATTTGGTCGCCATTTTTCCAGTACCAGCAGTGCACCATCAATAGACCAGGGACTCTCTAAGCACATATACTTCAAATCTTCCAGACTCTCAAAGTGGATCACATAAAAGAATGAGTCCCTTCCTACAACAGTCACTGCTCCTCTAAGTCTCTAGGTAAAACGGGTTAGATGCTGAAGATAAGCTATAGAAAATTTTTTGTAGTCCAAAACAAACCCAATGCGCTTTGAGTCCAAAAAAGGCGTTGCATGTGGATGGAATCAAGATCAACTTCCAGCAATGGGCCATGCCTTGCAAAAGGAGCTTCGATATCATCACTACTCTGTGAATACAAGTCGGATTCATCAGCAAAGGGATCAGCACTCACATCTGACCCACTACTCTCTATCCGGGCAAAGTCTCGATTGACAGAGGGATCATCCATAGGGAGAAACCTGACAAAGCTACGTCTCAAAACAGTGAAGAAGAAAGCCAGAGACCAGCAATACACATAGAGAACAAAGACGTAAAAAACGAAGAAAAGGAAGTCAAAACAGAGCAAAAAAGAAGAATAGAAGTAAAGTGTAAACTTGTCTTCAGATAGAGAAAGATACAAAGGGGGAAGACTAAGGCATAAAAGAAGGGACAAGAGTTAAAGGCTGGTGGTTGGAACAAAGTGGGACAAGACAGCTAATGGAAAGCAAAATGGAGGCAGAGTGAAAGAAAAGAAAAGGGTAGTAAAAGGTGTAGGTTAGAGTGAATTTGGTTTGAAGTGTAACTCTCAATTAGAGAGAGAAGCACCCATTGGAGAGAGAAAAGGTTTGATGTCCCGACCCTCTTTGATTTTTACTTTGATTACAATTTAATGTTGATTAAATTGTAATCAAGCTATGGAATGCCTTCCATAGCTTAATATTTGGGCCTTTCTTCATTGTTTTTGCAATATCATATTCGTTTAAGTTTGATTTGGGCTAATAAATAATTATTTTAAATGGAATTTAGTTACCTCAATATAAGCCTAAGTTCATCCCGATGGAATTGTTAGATTTTTGGTCAAATTGATCAACCTCGGGTTGATCGTGGTCAAACTTGAGGAGGTGTTTGAAAATAAGGTAAATTATAATTTATCCACCTATGATTTGGCTTAAATTTAAGTTTCCTAACTGTGGTTTAAAATTTAACATTTTACCAACCTGACGTTTGATAGAAATTTAAATTGCTTACTTGTATTTTGAAATCTCATGGTGTGAGTGTTCTGCTGGATTCTCTTTGATCTTATTTAATTTTGTGTTTTTATGTTTTTTGTGTTTTTAAAGGAGAAAAAACATAAAAGTGAAGGAAAATCATATATTTATCCATTTTTTTAAAAGATGTGGGCTAAGAAAATCTAACTAAATTAATCTCAAGTGGGTAAAATGTCAAATTTCAAACCACAGATAGGCAACTTAAATTTCAGCCAAACCACATGTGGGTAAGTTATAATTTGCCCTTAAAAATATGTATTTTAATGTAAAATGATGGAACTTGGTTGCTAGGTGAATTTTCCAATTTGTTTGATTGGCAGTCAACTTAGTCAAAGTTTAGTCAACAAAGAGCATTTTGATTCTTTTGATTTGTACTCAATATTTGCGCCTTTCTTCATTGTTTTTGCAATATCATATTCGTTTAAGTTTAATTTGTACTCTGTTCACATCTCTATGTTACTTTCAAATTCATGGTAAAAGCAATTTTCATGACCTTGTCCTTAAACGTAAAGCTCCACCAATGCTCCGCAACTGTATTCTCTAACTGGTTGCTATGCGTTTGAGTAAAATAAACAAGCTACCTCCATTTCCTGACTCAAATTTGGACAATTCATCAAGTTTCTTGTGAAATGAATCAAAGAACTCATCTATAATCTCCTCTCCAAAATGGTTCTTAAACATTCCTTCCATGCCAGCTCTAATTTGAGATGACAACACCATGCCTCTTGAAAAATTGCCACTCGGTTTTTCTTGAGGTAGAATCTCCATTTTTTCTAAGCGGAAACATCCATTTCGTTCCACAGCTGCTTCCACTTCATGGGGAGATGCAAAATATATTGGTAAATTCAATGTGTCCACTTTCTCTTCACTAATGATACCCTAATTCATGAGCAAATAAAGAAGTCAAAACCACATTAGTCTCAAGAAGTGTGTTTTTCCAATCTTAATTTCAAGAAATTGAAGGTAATATTTCTTATTAAAAATAATTCAGATATTTATTTGTTATGTTCTCGATATTGATCGATCACATTCAATCTGACATCAATTTCTAAAATTTTTGTATGAAAAATTTGTAGAAATTTTAGCATTTTTCAAAATAAAAAGATAAGCAAAATTAGTACTCAATGCAACATATCCATGAAATTTTAAAAAAAAATTAATTGACAAATGGATGATTACCTTCTTAGCCATGTCTGACAAGCAAGATTCCATGGTTTCTGTAATCGTATCTTGTGGATAAGGGGGTCCATTTGGGCGGCATGGGACGATTATTGCCATAAGTCCTCCACATACAACCTCTTGTGCTCTAGCATTTAGAAAGCAATCAATGTTCTTGGCATATTGAGCTGCATAAGACTCAAAAACTTTGGGTGAAGCATTTGAGTAGTGGATCCTCCCTTTATTCCAAGCAGGAGAGCTTTTGTCCAACACCTCATTTGGTACTTGAGAAAGAGATTGCACAGCATAGGAAGTGAAAACAAAGTGAATGGAGGCATTAGGAAATAAGGGAGAATGAAATGAACACGGCACGCCTGCTGCATAATATTTCCTCTCTGGAGGGAGGGATGAGAAGAGTGTGTTAAAATCATTCAAAGCATGATCGTTAAAGAAAACTTGGAATTCAGGAGTACTATGTCCTTGGGATTGATATTTGAGCTCCACGGCATCAATAATGTTTTGCACTGCCAAAAATGTGTTGGGTCCAATGGAGCAGCCCAAATCTGTGACTCGAAATGTGTTTGAAGAAGAAAAGTTCTTTATGTCAAGCTTTTCAGCTATTGCCTCGTTGATAAGTTCCTTGGCCGCAGCTATTGCTCCTCTCTAAAAAATAGAAAGATTGGGTTACTTATTATGTATGAGATGCCGAATCTAGTAATTTAGGCTTGTCACCAAGTAGGGAATTAAAGTGATTAGATTTATGTGTGAATTTCCAAGGTAGTCATTACTAAGATGACAAGGCGGGGCTCTCACTCGTGTTGGTTTCTAGGGATTTAATAGAAGAACTCCGCCGGTCCGCCCTACATGAGTGGATAACAATCACATATTATGTATGAAATAATCCTGTCATTATAGGTACAAAAGATACTACAGGAATAAGATAGTTTATTTCACGATTTTATTTCTAGCATCTTAAGAGCGTACATATTGTTACCTAATGAAGGTATCATTACCCAATATTTTAGCCTAAACAATAAATTTAATGCTCTTGGGCTCTTGGCATGTGTTACTCTTGTCCAATGGTTTTTTTTTTTTTTTTTTCATTATTATTTTTTGAAATCCTAACCTTTACACTCCAAACTTTGTACAAGAGGACAATAAATAATTGAAATTGAATTATGTTTATTATTTTAACACTATTTTTTCTTGAATTTTTACTATTTAATAGGGATATTTCTGAAAAGAATTGGAACATAATACTAATGGGGAATCCTCCTTCTTCCTTTTTTGCTACATGAATGAGGGTTTTTTTATTTATTTTTTTTTTTATCAACATATTATTTGGTATTCATGTGAAAGGTTTCTGATCATGCAACTCAATTGTATGGGAGAATTCTTCTGTACATTTTTTTAAAGCCTATATTTTACATAATCTTAACCATTTTTACAAGATATTCTCTCATGTAACATATATTTTATTATTTTTTTATGAAAATATATTTTATTATTATAGATGAACAGTTTGGATTATGTAAGCATGTATAATGGAAAAAAAAAAAATTGTACTATAAAATGGCCAAAGATTACGTTACTTTTAATTAATAGAAACTCACAACTTATGGACAGTAACCCTGAAATTGATTCTAAAAATAAATAAAAAGTAAACCTGAAATTATACAATAGATATTAATAGAATTAACAACTTAGGATTATATTTGAATATTAGAATTTTCTAAAATTCTTGTTGCAACTCTATCATAGAGTTACTAAAATTTTATATTTCTATTTCGGAATGACTAGATTGAATTTTGCCATATCATTAATATTTTAAATAGATACCAATATTATTATAGTTATTTTTTTCAAATATGGCCATGGTAAAATTAGATCCATTCATTTCAAATGGATTTTTTTGTGTGTAGTATTATTCTCTTACACTTTCTGCTTCTTTATTATTTTTTTCACTTATTGTCGTACCCGGATTTTGGCCCCAGTTCGACATTGTACCCCTAACCGTTTGAGGGTTTTTCATTCGATAAGGCGTGTTTGGACCAAAGAAAAAAAAAAGGTAAGTATGTGTGCAATACTAGGGTGATATGTGTGTGAGTGAATATTTTAACCTATGTTCATTTTTAAGGAATTGCCACCAATCATTGGGATTCTAAGGTATGATTGGTTATCTAAATCTAATTGATTTTTTTTTCTAATTTAGCTAAGAAAATCCTAGGGCTCCTAAGTTTTTTTTTTTTTTTAAAAAAAAAAAACCGTCTCGAATTTGAAATTAAAGATTCAGAAGTTTGGTTACATGTCTAGAATGTATTAGGTAACCCACAACGCCTATCCAAAAGGATAGTACCTCATTTTGAACTTAATCTTAAACATCTTCATTTAAAGAACGACTTAAATTATTTGGCATTTGGCTTTTAAAAAGAATAATATTCATGTACATGTAAAAATGACATGTGATCTATCCTAAGATGACATATAAGAAATGCCATGCATCTATCCTAAGATAGCATGTGAAAAACGGCGTGTATCTATCCTAGGATGACATTTTAGAAGTGACATGTATCTATCCTAAAACAGCATGTGAAAAATGCATGTATCTATCCTAGGATGACATGTGAGAAGTGACATGTATCTACCCTAAGATGGCATGTGAATAATGGCATGTATCTATCCTAGGATGACATGTGAGAAGTAGTATTATTTGAATGCATGGGCACGTGAACAATTTATTTTATGAAAATATATACTAAGTATATGATAGCATGGCACACACTAGGAAGGTAAATTGCATAGAGAATTAAATATAGCTCACTTTATGCCAAAGCATGGCGTAGCATACCAGATGCAATCTTTGCAATTTATTTTCCCAAAGCATTTTTCTCATGCAAAAAGACAAAAATAAATAACAAGAAAATGTTAAATTCCTATAAAGTGTGAAAACAAAGTTATTTGACAAATTTATTATTTTTAAAGGAAGGTTTTTGGCAAAACAAGGATTAAAAATGAATTTTTGGTGACCTCAAGGGTCTTTAAACAATTTTTGAAACTTTGGGGGTCAAAGAGTAATTTTGAGAAAGTTTTGGGTTTAAAGTCTAATTTTGGAAAATTTGGGGTTTAAAATGTAATTTTTGAGGTTGGAGGGTTAAAACGTAATTTCGAATTGGGCTTAATTTCAGTTGGGCCAAGGTTGAGTGTGGATTTTTTTTTATTTGTAAGTGGGCTGAGCTGACCAGTTTGCTCTAAGTGTGCCGGGCTCCTTGTATGTTTCGGATTGGGCCAAGGAAAGTAACTTGCCCTGGTCTTGGTTTTGTTTTACCGAAAGATGTGTAGACTTTGTGTACGTGAGCCCGCTGTGTTTTAGTTTGAGATGGACCTAAGGCTTTAGGAAAACTCATGGGTTTTGTTTTATTCGGGCTGGGCTTAAATTTGTATGGGTTTATTGGGTTCAAAGGCTAATCCGAATTGGGCTTGAATGTGTTAGAGTTTAGGTGCTGGGCTAGTGGGCTTAGAGCTGATAGACCTTAGTCCAACTATCCTAATGGACATCTTTAAAAGCCTACTATGACACCTCACACTCACTTCCCTTCTAACACTTTTTATCTCTTTTTGTTTTCTTTATTTTTCTGTTCAAAGCTCTCTCTTTTTGATCAGTGTGTTTGGACTTTGGAGATTTGGGTTTGGGTTTTCAAGGAGGGCTCTTTGTTGGGTATGGCCGAATGGTGATTGTGTTTGATGATTGGGTTTCTCTTGGCTGTGAAAGTTTCATGATTTTTCCGGGGTGATTTGAAATACAGGGTTTTTGGATTTGTTAGGGTATTTTAATTTTAGGTTACTCAAAATGGGTATTTTCTGTAGGTTATATGTTTGATTGCTTCTCGGTTTTGCTATGGCTGGTTGTGGTTGTAAATTTCAACATGAACATGTGTTCCGTGTTTAAAATGCAACCATGTAATGTGTGTGAGAAATCTGTGATCAAGCATAGGCATGTATGAAACTGATAGAAATGTCGGAGCTTTTATGTTCAAAACATACTTGACAGTGTGTGGATGAATGTGTGTTTGTGTGGGTTTCATATTTTGCCTTGACAATGGGTGTTGGATGTTTGTGTGAAGATGTTCAGAGAGGCATTGCATAGGCAACGTTTAACAAGCATTTGAGAAGGTAATAGATATTACCCATTTTGTTTGAGTCCTTCTTTTACTCTAGGTTTCTGCTTTGTGATGTTTTGCTTTTCTCCTTTTTGCTCTGCTCTATTTCCTCATAGTTTGTGATCCTTTGATAGCTGAGAAAGGAACAAACTTTAGTTTGGATTTCAAATGAGAAGTAGGAAATAAACAAAAGAAAGTAAGGAAAAGGTGAGGAAGTTCTATTGGGTCATCTCTACTTTCTTCTCAATCTTCCCTTTTTTTTTTTTTTTTTTTTTTTTTTTTTCTTTTTACTTTGCTTTCGTGCCTTGCTACTTGCTTTGTGTTGTTGCTGTTTGTGAAAAAGGAGAGAGTTTTTTGTGCCTTTGGTTCTGTCTTGGGAGAGAGGTTTGGCTGCTGTTTTGGGATTTTTCAGGTATTTTGGGGTTTTGCTTTTGGTTATGTTCCTTTTTGTTTTGCTGGTTGTATGGTGGTTGGGATTTTCGGGTTGGTAAAGCCATAAAGCAGAGGAGGGATTTTTTTTTTTTTTTTTTTTTGTTAGTGAAGATGTAAAAAGGAGGGATTTTCGGGCTTCTATTTTGAAGGTTTGCAGTGAGGATGTTTGGGGTTTAGGGGTAGGTGTAGAAAGGACGAAACTTTTTTGTGTTCTCCGGGGTTTCTGATGGAGGAGGGACTGGTGTAATGTTGGCAGAGGCTAAGAGCCTGTTTGGCCAACAAAATTTGATCACTTAATTTCCGTCACTCAATTTTCATCACTTATCATTCATCACTCAATTTTTCACATCCGTTTGCCTTCATCACTTAGTTTCTATTTGGGGAGCCCACGCCTATCATGGTGCAGCTTTTTTTTTTTTTTTTCATTACCCAAAAACCCGAACCCAGTGAAAAAAAAAAAAAAAAAGGAAACCCAGTGAAGAAGACCGAACCCATTGAAGAAGAAAGGAAAAAAAAAAAAAAAAAAAACCCCAGTGAAGAAGATCGAACCTAGTGAAGAAAAAAAAAAAAAAAAAAAAAACCCAGTGAAGACCGAACCAGTGAGAAAGAAGAAGAAAAAAAAAAAAAAAAAAGTCAGTTGGTCAAAAGGTGCGGCTGAATGGGTCCCTCATGTGTGTTTAATTACAAAAATGTCATTGAGTTATGAGTTATGGAAACTGAAAATACTGTTTTCAATTTCCATAACTCATAACTCAAAAATAAGAGAATTGAGTGATGGAAACAAAAAATTGGAAACTGAGTTATGGCTTGCCAAACAAATTTTTTTTTGAGAATTGAGATGGGTCCCACCATTTTTTAGAATTGAGTTATGGAAACTGAGAATTGAGTGATGAGAATTGCCAATCCAAACAGCCCCTAATTTGTTGATTAGATCACATGAGGAAAAAAGTGAAAAGTAAAGAAGGGAAATCATTTCTTAGGTTTGGTTGTATAACAAGATAAAAGAAAAGTGAATAAGTTGGAATGATGATATTTTTGTGAGGCCCACTATTTTAGCATTGGCACAATTTGGATTGAAATTAGAGGAAGGTAAAGCATTATATTATAAAATGATAAATATGTCCTTAATATTTTTAAAAAATTACAAGTGTTCTAATATTTTTCTCATTATTAACACGGGCACAAAGGTAAAAATATACATTATTCCTTTTTTTTCCCTTTGTATAACTCAAAGTATGCTAAATTTTAGCATGAAAGCACAAAAAGCATGCATTATCCGGATCCCCAATGTAAAAAAATTTGCAATACTACTACAGTGCGGTCTTATATGTAGGACAACACTGTAGCAGGCTGGTATAATTTTTTTATTACTATATTCTCTCTCCCTCTTTCACTTTCTCTTCTTTTCTCTCTTTGGCTCTCTCTGTGTGACTCTATCCTCACTCCATCTCTCACATCTCTCTCTCGTTCAAGACTTGCCACCAAAGCTACTTGGGCCGTTTTGCATGGAGTTCATAGTGGGGGCATGTGGGTCGTGGCGAGGTTGTGCATGGAGATCGGCAGGGCAAGCCTTGCCCGGCAAGGTGGGTTTTGATTTTGGGTGGGTTCCGATGGGGTTTTGATTGGCGTGGGTTCTGTGGAGATCAAGGCCTTGATCGGCATGCATGGAGATCAAGTTTTGATTGCATGGGTTTCGTTCCAATGGGGTTTTGATCGAGTGGGTTCCATGGAGATTGGGTTTTGATCGGTGTGGGTTCCGCTCCGATGGAGTTTTGATTGTGTGGGTTTTATGGAGATCGGATTTTGATTGAGTGGGTGCTAAAATAATGGGTTTGTTGGTTTATGATTTAATGCCTTTTTTCCAGTGGGCGTGGTGGTGGTGATTGGTGGTTGTTGGGGTTCGGCAGCAATGGCAACTCCGATCACTTAAAAGATCGGCATGGATTGATGGTGGGTTTTTCTTCAAATTTTTGTTTTGGGATTGTTGTTGTGATTTGTTGGGGTGGCCGGTGGTGTAGTAGTGATTTGGGTCTGTGTTGTGGATGATTGTTGCTGGGCAAAGGACTGGGTAAGTGATTGTTGCTGGGTGAAGGAGGTGGTTGTGGTTTGGGTAATTGTTCTGATATGGCGGTACTGATCTGGTTTGGGTATGTGTTTGTGCAGCTACTAGGTAGTAATGTTATTGTTTCTCTTGATATTGAATACTTTGATGATTGGCATGTGGTAGGGTGGTTGGGTTTGGATGGTGGTGGAGTTGGGGTTTGGGTTTGTTCACGATGGACAGAGAGAGAGAGAGAGAGAAAGGGGGGAGTAGTATACTTGATTGTAAATTTGACTTGGGTCCATAGGAGAAGATGATGATGAATGAGAGGCTATCTTGAACCTTTATACAAATTGGATCACTTTGGAGATGTTTCAATATTTGAGTTGCTTGATTGTTTGGTCAATTTGGTGAAATTGTGTTTGCCAAGATTAGATTCGATGAAGTCATAACCACGAGCAATAAGTAATATTGCAGGCCATGCTGGTACAATGCATTTGAGATGGAATGGGACAAAGATATTACTTGCCGGTATAGTATAGAGATGAGACATAGCCGCTACATTGGTTAGCAACCCCCTATATCGTGTTCTTGCGATGAACACAAGTGAGAGTGTCACGCCCCAAAATCCAAAGGGTCCAAAGCATGAGAAAGACATCTCAAAGTACCTGTAAATTTTTTTTTTTTTTTTCCTTTTTGACAATTCAATCCACATAAATCATATCCAATACCAATATCAAAAATTATCATAATAATTCCATTGAATATACTCTCAGAGTAAGTCAAAACTCTAAGCAATAATTACAATAACCAATGGCCACAAAAGAATAGAGGTTTGAATAAATAATTACATATCAACAGCTTGTCTCATTAATGGGAATAAAGTCACAACCACTATAATACACAAAAAAATGAGTCAAGCCTACTCTAAGAAATACAACAGCTAATATCTCCATTACAAAAGTTCAGCCTCCATCAGTAATTAGTCTAATTACTATTACCCACCAAAAAGTTGTCTCAAAAGATTGTTGCTTACTCTAAAAAGTTTATAAAATAATGGAATGAGACAGAGCCCAGTAAGTAGCATATTTAATGGGAGTGGGGGAAATGCAAGTTTCATCTTCAAAATAATAATACGACAAGAATGATTAAATAATGAAACACAAAGTTTCTCAAAGTAAATACCTTGAAACTATATAGTATTATCTGTGAGCATCAACAATATAATTTCTAAAACCATAATATCTAACATAAGATAAATTATCACAAATATACCACACTACCACATAGATTGGTTAAGGGATCCACCCATTCACAACTAACATGATATTGTTCTCTTTGGTATGTAAACTTTTGGCCCCATGGACAGCAGCCTCACCCATACCCTCAAGGTTTTTCTCTCCCCCCATGGGCAGCAGAGAGAGCGCGCGTCAAATAGGACCTCTCTTGCATGAGGTCTCTTGGCCCCATGGGCAGCAGCCTCACCCACACACAATCAAGGAACCTCTTCCCCCCATGGACAGCAAGGAAGAACGCGTCATCCAAAGTGAAAGGGTACTAACCTAGATTTGATTTTGTTATCACAAAGACTACTGAAACCAAATCGGGTGCTCACCGGGAAATCACACATGGGATGGTGTTAAAACCACATAAATTCACAGGTTACATTACTTGGAAACACATAGTTCATATCCAGGTAGTTTCAGAAAAATCTTAAATAATCTAATTTCTACAAAATTTGTAATGTTTTCAACTTCATTCTTGTTAAGAGATTTCTATCAATTTCCCAAATAATGCAAGACAAAATAAGCATCTTTGAATTTTCTAATATGCCATAAAGTTCATGATTTCCTTATCAAAGATTAAACAAAAGATGCTCATTTTTCCATATCAACAATTCATGCATTTCCCCAAATGCTATACCAAATATGATGTACTTTTCATATATAATAATATATAATAGAGTCACAACACAATGCTTTTAAGAAAACATATATCCATATATAATTTTCCAAAATGTGTTTGACCCAAAAACAACATTTATAAAACATGGTTATTTTCCAAAAATCCCATTAAAATGCTACTTACCTTGCAACCGCAAAATCCTAATTCTTCAAGCTCCAAGGAGATTAGCTAGAACCTAAACAATATCAAGTAAACTTATCACAATAAGTATAGAGCTTAAAATTGCATCTAGCCACAATTTAGGAATTGTCAAATAATCACTTAATTAGGCAAGCCTAGTATTTAACCTCATCAATAATAATACATTCCACTTCCATAGTTTCTCAACAAATTGATTCACAAGGCATGAACTCCAATTTATAAAGTTAACCCATTTAATATCATCTTCAACATTATGACTAGCTTTCATAAAATTTACACTACATCATTAAGAGACCCATGAAAGCAAAATCAATATATCCTCCAAGACAAGAAATTTAGAACTTCAACTAACTCCAAATAAACACAATAGCAATGGAAAAATTAAATTTACCAACCATCACATGTTATAACTTAAAACCCCTAAATTTTCCACCATACATAAACCTTAAATAGTCATCAATAGCACAAATTATATATCCACTCATCAAATAATTCCACCAATACAAAACCCATACCTATAAACACATAAATATCACTTACAATGCTCATAAATCACATAGGTATCATTATTAAAGCTTAGATAAAAATAACCTCGAGCAAAAGTGGAGAACCCACCAAAAAGATTAGAAATTTTTACCTCAAAAAAAAAGGATGTGAAGGTGTTTATAGGTTCCCAAGAATTTTTTGGTGATCTTGCCAGAAAATAATGGTAGAAATGGTGGTGGTGGTGGTGTGGAAGTACCGGGGGCAACCCAAATAGATCATCAGGAAAAACATCTGAAAATTCCCTCACAATGGGAATGTCTCCTATCTCCAATTCTCCACTTTGTAAATCCACTACACTAGCAAGGAATCCTTGGCATCCCTTTCTAAGCAAGCAGTTTGCTTGTATGCATGATATCACACGAGGCATAAAAGGCAAATATGAAGCCTTAAATAGAAATTCTAATTCACCTGGAGACCTAAACACCACCTCTTTCTCAAAACAATGCACACTAGCATGGTAAGAAGCCAACCAATCCATGCCCAAAATGACATCAAAATCATGCATATCTAACAACACCAAATCAACCAATAACTCTCTACCCTCAATGCAAATAATACAAGACTTAAGCACAAGATTAGTCATTAAAGTATCAGATGGAGTGAGAGCGAGCCGGCCAAAGAGGAGATAAGATGGAGTGATTGTGTGGTGGGTAGTGGGGTTAGGTGGGGCATGTGGGAACCCAAAATCTGATCTTGGCTTCTCCTTTTTTTTTTTTTTTGTGTGTGTGTTATTGACGGGACATTACAGAGAGCAACAATCACCGAGTGGTAGTTGCTTCTTGATTCATCAAGCTTGAAATAGTGTAGGAATGAAACTTGAATGTATATTCAAAGGCACATGGCGGTTGAGTAAGCCTTTAGCCCCCAATAATGCCGATGAATGAGTTATTGAGTTGTCTGCATAACCGCTTAATCATTGTGAAATACTAAGCATTGATACCATTGAGAGTAAGCCATGTATTGCATAGCTTGATTATTAGCATGAATTGGTGGAGCCAAAGTTGGTGATTCCCTGTTGCAGCCACTATACCTTCTATGTAATTGCCAACAGACTCAACGCCTTGCATAGACAGCAGCTCCATTTGTTTGAGAATGAAATTGCAATTCCTTTGGCTAGAGAGCATCTATGATAACAGATGTAGATAGAACTTGCATTGTTTCCTTGGTCGAGGAGTGGCTGTTTGAATGAAGGAGTACCACTAAGAACTTACTTGAAGATGAGTCGATTGTAGAGTTTATTCTCTACGTATACTGATCCTAGTATACAGGCAAGATAAGATTTGGCAATGGCAGTGAAGTTGTGGGTGATGGCGTGGTTTCAACACCATTTGTAGCTGTGGGAGATCAATATTATGTGACACTAGAGGGAATTAGTGTTGGAGACACATATGTGCCCTTTAACTCTTCAGGTAAGGTTTCTAAGGGCAACGTTTGTATCGATTCAGGATCACCACCATTGACTTTGCCACCAGATTTTTATAATCGCTTAGAGGTGGAAGTGAAGAAGCAGATTACAATTGATCCCATTAAAAATGAAACTCTAACAGGGACACGGCTTTGCTATAGAACTGAAATTACTAATGAAAATGGACCAAAATTGACTGTCCATTTTGAAGGTGCAGATGTAGAGTTAAAGCCTATACTAACTTTCAATCGACCGGTTCATGCATATGATATTTACTGCTTTGCAATTACTAATACTGCATTGGCATATTTCGGTGACGAAGGATTATATGGCAACTATGTTCAAGCAAATTTGTTGATTGGGTTTGACTTGGAAACGAGGATGGTCTCCTTCAAGCCGACTGATTGCACTAAACTGTAGTGTTTGGCACTTTCATGTAACATATACGATCAATGAAAGATATATATATATACCTATTCATACTTTATATATATAGCTTAATTATCTTTTTTATAACCCAAAAAAAAAAAAGACATTTATTTTCATTACAATCTAATTACATTTCTAGCTTAAAGAAATGTTTTTACTTTCTCTGTTTGTCTTCTGCAACCACTTCGCTTTGTTTATTTATTTATTTTTTAGAAACTGGCAAAACTTTGTATTAATCAAATGAAGAACGAAACAAATTACAAGAAACAATTGATCTCAAACAGAAACATTAATTAGAAAGAAAACTATCCAACCAAATAACAATATCTGCTATTAATTTCTTTAGCTTTGCAAAATACGAGATGAGCTGTGGTCTTACCCTTTCTACGGACAAGAGAAGTAGGTACCCCTAGAAAGATTCGTCTTAAACTTGAGAATCTTGAATGAGATTTCCAAAAGGAGCTAGAAAATCTTAATTATTCTAGAGAGCTGTCATCCCTTTGGTCTAGAGACGGAACTAAGACTTAGGGTTCAGAGCGACAAAATGTTAAAAAAAAAAAAAAAAGGGGGACTATTTTTATCATATATTTAGTAAGTAAAACTATTTTTTAGTAATAAATAGTTTTTTTTTTATTTGAGATAGTAAAAATTTAAAATAAAAATAATATCTACACCCCAAAAAAAAGAAAAAGAAAAAAAGAAATGTGATCGTAGAAGAAGACAAAAAAAAAATTTGTTTTGATTGGGAGAGAAATGGAACAAAGGTCTATTAGTTTTATTAAAAAAAATTAACGTGAACATTTTAGAAGTGACTCTTTTTTTTGGGATAGTTTGACAAAATTTGCATTAATTGCAATCTTAACGAGTGCAATATATATGCACAATTCAAAAGTTGACAGATAAAATAAAAGTTGTATTTATCATCTTATTTATGTTTAATAATCGTCTTTAAAGAAAGATAATAATTGTTGTTGTTCAAAATAACAATATGTACACAACAGGACACTACATTCAACTAACTTTATAAAATCTCAACAATTAAGTATTAACCATTCAAAGTTTCGAGGGAAAATTATTTTCTTGGTTCTTGACCTTTAAATTATGTTCATTTGGTTCTGACCTTTCAAATGTGTTAGTTTAGTCCTTAGCATTTTATTACTATGTCGAAATGATCTTTGTGTTTAAGTGGTAGATGAAAAAATTTTATGTGGCTAATTGTGACAAAAAAAATAATAATAATAATTGCTTCCTTTCTCTCATTTTCGTTTGTTTTCTTGGCAACAAGATCGGCTCAAGGACTAGGCCTAAGACCCCACCACAAAAACAAATTTCCCCTAGGAAAAAAATGGTCGTTCTCATTGTAGAAGGCTCAAAATTTTATAAATGAGTGTGCATTTTTTTTTTTCCTTTCTAATGAGTGATGCTAGGGATACCTGAAATTTAACTATAAACTTACAAACTGACAAGTCATCAATTATAAAATTGAATGTTCAATTAGTGTATAAAACAGCTTGAACGTTGTAAGGTGGTGGGCTATGCTAGTGGTGTTGGGCTACCTCCTGTTGCACTAAGCCCAAGTTTTCTGCATAAGAGAGCTGGGACCGGTCCAGCTTCAGCTTAAGTAGGTCCAGCTTGTGCGCAAACTAGGCCAGGTCTGCCAGGAACGTGTTCATGGCAAGCAAAACTGTTTTAGGCAAATCATGGTAGACAGACATAATAATAATAAAAAATATCTAGCCACTTAGTGGGGGAAATGACCGAACAGCCCTTGAACTCAATTACAACAGCAATATTAATCGTTTTCTTTGCGGAAGGGAAAGAACATAACAGAGAACATCAAATGTTGATACGCATGGGTTAGTCAGAATATTAGGGAAATCAACCCAAAATCCAACCCGCGGGAGTAGGGCCATAAAGGAAAGAACGTTCCTTCTCAACGCAATCAATCTCTCAGGCAAAGGTCTTGCCATGGAGATTAACTGCCCTGAGGGAAACGGCCCTAAGTGGTTTTTCTACACAGATGTTCTTAAGGTTTTCACAGAGAGCCGGATTTCATGAGGGAGAGAAGGGACCAATTTACCGGTGCATGCCTACCGTTCTAATTCTCACTTTTTCTTTCTTTCTTGTGGTTTTCTTTCTTTTCTTTCCCACTCGTTTCTTTACTATTTCTTTTTAAGTTTTCTATCTCTTAGTCAAAGTTCCCGTTATTCCTCTCCTCTTTCTGTTCACGGCAAGAATCTCCTTTTATAGTGCCTGTCGTGACCAAATTTTACTGTTTTATCCCTTAACTCCCTTTGTCTGGTCTGGGTGTACTGGCCGACCATCACTGTTCCGTCTGTGTGTCGCCCTCCCATCACCAGACAAGGAAGAGTATTTTATTTGCTAGTCTGTCGTGGCACCCTTTCCTGCTACGGTCTAGGCTATTTCTCTCTCCCTATCCTTCATGGCATGCACCTAATGGTTCTAATTCAGCTTTTCTCTTTTGGGTAGTAAGCCATCCCAGCAGGATACCTCCCCGAAAGAGCCTGAGTCGGAACCTTCAAAATAGATTTTTCCCCTCTCCCCACCACCAAACCATGCCCTCTGAATCTCTGACCCCCCGACCTCACCATACTCTGTATTGGTTGGGTACAGGCTGGTGGTGTCTGGACCTTGCGCGTGCCTTCATTCCATATGTGTCCAAAACCTGCCTGCTGCCTATTCGTCTGCTTTGGTCTGGAGGCTCGCCGTCCGTGTTTTTTGACCTTTTATGTGGGCTGCTTTTTTGTTTTCCTGCTCCCCTCAGGAGCTGGGCTTTATTTGATGATGGGTCTTACATTTCTTTGGCCCACTCCTTGGTTTCCCTCATTTCTTGCCATATCGTTCTGTTATTCCTGCTGTAATGATTTAATCCTGCTAGGCCTCTTTTAGGCCAGCTGTTTACTCCTTCTCCCAGTGGCTTGGCATGGCCTCTGGTTTGCTCTTATTCATGGGCTTCTATGTCCCTTTTGTCTTTCCCTTGGGCATCCTTAACCCGTTTGCTTTCTTTGGGCCTCTTCAGCCCTTTTGCTAATTCTGCATTCCCATGAGCTTTTACTAACTTCATTGGGCTTCCCCGGCCCAATAACCTTATTCTCATCCTTAGGGTTTATGGGCCTACCATAAACCCCCTACTTTCTTAGTTTGCATTACTTTGGGCCTGCGGCGGCCTTTTCTCACTTTTCTACCTCATACACTGCACATGGGATGCTATTTATCTCTTTCCGGGCTTCTTTAAGCCCACTTGCCTCTTCAAGGCCCATTTGTTTATTTCTTGGGCGTGTGATCCATTATTCCTGCCACTTGGGCCTAATGATTTTGCTATTTGCTTTGCTAATTCTTTGCTGCCCTTGTTATTGGGCTTTCTTTCTTTCCACTTGGATTCTCACAAATGGCCCTCAACAAATGTTTAGACCCCCAATTTACAAATTACCAATTCAAGTTTAATATCAAACAATTAATGTACTGAAGTTGAACATAAGCTTAATACAGAATTGATAAATAATCTAAACCAAATAAAATCGCATCCACAACAAAAATTAAATGGCAAAGATTAAGGGAAGAGAGATGCAAACACAAGGACAACACAACGATGTGTTATCGAAGAGGAAACCGAAGCCATCGACGTAAAACCTCTCCGCCGCCCTCCAAACAGTAAATAATCCACTAAAGAATGTAGTTGGGATACATGAACAGCAGAAGACCCTCCAAACCTAATCTACCCAGTGTACCTAAGCCCTCCAAGCTCCTACTCCAACAAGGTTACGCCGAACCTATTTCTTCTTTAGCTTACCGGATTCCGCTACTAATCATAGTATCAACCAATATGAAATTGGTTCCTTCTTAACTGCTTCCCAAATACCAAATGGCCTTCTCACAGATGTGGGTATGGTGAGAAAAGGTTTTGGTAATGTACCTCTTAAGGATGTAACAATGGAGAGGGTGAGAGTAGAGGAATTTGAAGAGTTTCTATGTGAAAATTAGGGATGATTCAATCTTGTTTTTCTCTAGGGTTTCTCTCTCAATATTCTCTCTGGAAGCTCTCTACATTTCGTGGGTATAGGGGGTTATACTAGGGTGAGAGTGGAATGCGAAGAGTCAGTTTTTCAAAATAGAGCTGATTGGCGGCTTGGCTTCGTGACTTAACTGAGCCGCGAGTTCCAACCGCGAGGTAACTGAATGGCCAGTCTGTAATTTTTGTCCTATAGTGCTCCAACTGGCATGACGCTTCAACTTCTGGCATGCTTGGCACGTGTGCAACTTCTAGTGACTTGCAAGCCGCAAGCCACCCGTGAGATCCAGTCGCAAGTTCCTGCTTCTTTGCACAATCTTGAGCATTTCTTCACACTCTCTCACACACTACCCTTACATGATTCTCACCTAAATATAGGGTTACTAATTGCTAAAATACAAGCAAATTTGGCACGAAATAAAGCCAACAAGATGGTTGATAAAATTCAACCTTACAATCTCCCCTTTTGGCTATTCCGTGACAAAACCCTAAAACAAACTCTAAACTTAACATGTGAGTTGGGAACAGTTGAACAAAACTCACTCACACCTAACTCTAGAATCTGTGTAGCTCTTGAATCATATGAACAAGAATCTCCTGAAACATAATAACACAATATGATCATTTTATGTAAAAAAAAAAACTTGTAATGCATATGAGGCAAGCACAATGCGATCAAGCAAAATGGAATTAAGTAATAAACCATGGCTTGACCATACAAGCAATCACTATAAAATAGTGACCACAATGCTCATTCACACTTGAAATGAACATCCGGACATACAAGCTAACAAGCTCAATGCAAATTACTTGCATGCCCAACACTTAACTAATGCACAATACAAACAGTATATGCATCTAGGAACAAGATCCTACTAGGGCACAAGAGAGAGAGAGTACTTAAAGGAAATGCATAACATTTAGTTAGAAGTACTAGGCAACAAAGCATAAAGGCTGCATAAGCATGGTACAAACCATAAAAGCCTACAAAACACATGGAAACAAATCCTAAAAGCTTACAAAAGCAACATGGGTACAAATACAAAAAAATACTGAATAACATCTTTAAATATTAATAAACCAAAGTATCACAGCCAAACAAATCCATGAGTTTTATACCTTTAAACCAAAACTTTAACCACAGTGTATTAAACCCATAATGAGAGCATTATCCAAACATAATACCATAAGAAACATAAAGTAAAACTGAAACATAAACTAAATAAACACTGTTTATGACAAGCTCCCCCTCAAAATGGCACTCCCCTCAAGAGTTGCCCCTCAAAAATTCACCCCCTTTTTGACCGAAATGGCCAAAGGGTCACTGCTGGGTGTTGATACTGTCAAATTTGGCTGAAAGTATGTTGAGATGATCTTGAATTGTTGCCATCCTGTCAAAATGCTCATTCTGGACCTCTTTGAGTCCATCAATCCTCTCCAAAATGATCTAGAATGCATCTGGAGGTACATCTGATGAGGTAGAAGCTCTGCTCCTCTTGCCTCGGCTTCTAGATGTTGAAGTTTGTCCTGCAGCCACTATCTCAGTCTCCACTGGGTCACCTTCACCTTGGTCACCTTCCTCTTCATTACTTGGAAGATGAACTTGTATTCTGATGATGGTTAGCTTGTTGATGGCTAAAGGTGTAGGCATGGGGCTGATATCTTGAGGGATTTCAACACCATTAGCTCTGAAAAGCCTCATAGGAAGGCTAGGAAAGATCAGCTTAGGCCTAGAGATGGTTCTAGTCTCATCCACAATAGTGTCAAAGATGTGAGAGCTGATGTCAATGAAGGTTTTCTCCTTGAGTTCCATAAGGAAGATAGTTCTGGCATTGTTGATTGTAGTCAGCTTCCTCACTGGGTACAAGTTGAACATCATGATGGTGGTTAGGCACCTCATGTCAGCTGGAAATGCTATAATGTTGAGGCATCTCCCCTCTCTTTGTCCACCAATGCGAGTTTGGACAGTTTCTATAGATAGCATCATGTCCTTGTAGTTGGTGAAGTCATGGTCACCTAAACCTTCAAGCCTTAGCACCTCATCTATGTCATGGGCATCTATAGTGAATTCCTTTCTTCTAACCCAACAACTCAACTCATCCTCCCTTATCACAGCATTTGCATAGAATTCCCTTTATTAAAGGCTCACAAATTGCAGGTAGGTCACTCAACAATTTATCCCATCCTCTGCCCTCAAAACAACCTGGAATGAAGGTGTCCTTCAAGTCCCCTAAGTCTACAAACCTTTCCTGAATAATGGTTCCCCTTAAGAAAGAATCTCTATATCTCTCAAAGTGTTGAACTGACCTAAATAGGTTATGGTCTATTTTCAACCTTTTGTCAGCTTTCTTAGTAGGAGTCTTTTTCTTTGTAGGAGATGGAGCCATCTGTAAACAAGCAGAAAAGGCCACAACAACAAAGCATAATAGATGAACGCAACCATTAGTAACAGGTTAGTGGTATAGAGAAGAACAGAAGATCAAGCCAACACTAAGACCATATTCAGCTTAAAAACAGTCATTGAAAGAGATATCTCATACTAATGCATAACACATAGAGATATCAATGATCAAAGAGCACAATACCTTAAACATGAAAGCTCTAGGGGACATTACCAAACATATACTTCAACATGCAGTAATCAATTGTAAAGAGCCAAAAGTACCCCACAAGCAGTGTAAAACACACACAACCAAAAATGGGGCATATGACTATGAGATATGTCATAAAGAGTATGAAGTGTTCAAACCAACACAGAGCAAGCAATATCCACAAGACAGAAGTAACACACATGATAACCATAAACAGTTTAAACAAATAGCCCAACCAACTAAACACAACCATTTTGAATCAACCAAAAACACACACAAAGTGCATTACAGTAAACCAAAAAAATCATAACATAATGGGTATGAGATTCAAACTCCAAACAGATCAATAGACACACTCAGTCAATATCAACCATGAAAGCAAAAGAATAGAGTCCTAAAAGCCTAATAAAAAATATCCAAAAATCCAAACACAACAAACATTCATCCAACCCATCACCGAAACAACAAATATCCCAAATCAAACCAACAACTCACAGATTCAAGTAAACAAAACTCAGAACATGAAGTATGTAGAGAGAAAGAGAAAATTCATACCTTTTTCTTGAAATTTTTGAGTTGAAATGTTGTAAAAATGGAAGTTTGTTCGAGAGTGACACGGTGAGTTTGAGAGTGTTTCAGGTAAGGAAGATAATGAAAAGTCACAAAAGTTCGAGGAAAAATTGAAAAGTTTTAAAAACTGACCTATTTACGCAAAACACGCGATTTTCACGACTGAGTCAAGTCGCATTCAAGTTGCCAGAACACTTGAAAGAAAAAATTTTGAAAAATTTTCTGAGTGTTTTTCGCGACTAGAAATTCCACTCGCGAGAGAGTCGCAATTTGAGCCACAAAAATATCTGTGTACCCTTCGCGACTAGACCTTCTACCCGCGAACAAGTCGCCAACCTGAGCCGCAAAAAGTAAGAAAACCATATTTTTGAAAAATATTCTAAGTATTTTTCACGACTGGGGCATTTACTCACCAGTGAGTCGCGAAAAATCTCTGTATGGGCTCGCGACTGGAGCATGCGACTGGGCCAACCCGTGACTGAGTCACCAAAATAGGGCAACACTGGTTTTGAAAATTTTTGTAAAAACAAAGTACTTTCCAAAAACAACTAAAACACTCAAAAATCTTTTTGTGTTTGATCAACAAAGATTGAGCATGTGAAAACACATTTAATTAAGTACAATCACATAAATGAATATAGCATTCATTGAACATAGATATGTGTGTTATGTGTGAATATCAAAAATGAGATAGTCCTTAGTCTAATGTGAAGTTTCAATGATCAATTCAATCAAGGCATATACAACTAGCACTAGATAATGTGACCCATCTCAATTGATCTTTTTGAATTGACACATCTCATTGTGAGATCGGTGCCTGAAATTTTTGATATTTCACTTTGATGAGTTAGCATTTGGCTTTTTGGAAATCATACAATTTTATTTTGGTCGCTTTCCCTTTTTTCTAGTCAAATACTAATATGTGCGACAGCTTTCTCCTAGTCAAATACTAGGAGACTTCTATAGTCCTCCTCAGCTTTCTTCATCTTTTTCACAGCTGCCTTGGCCACCCTTGCATATTCTCCCGACTTCTCAAGGAGCGAATTGTAGTTCTCTTGAAGACCAGTTGTATCTTCATCTTCTTCAGCATCTGATTCTTCTACAATTCCCATGGATTCCACATCACTATGTTCCCCAAGCTCTTCCACAAGTAAATTCAAGTCCTCCGAAGACTCAACATGAGCAACAGTCATGAATGCTGAGAAATTCCCTTCTTCATCACAGCTTTCCTCCAAATCAGAGGTGGAGGAATCTGAGTCACTGAGAGTGGTGGTATACACCTTGCCCTTCGATCTCAAGTAATTAGGACATTCCTTTTTGAAATGACCATGTTCATTATACTCAAAACAAGTGACTCCTTGAGTAGATTGGGACTCCTTCCCTTCTCTCCTTTTGAAGTCCTTCTTCTCCTTTCCGGAAGTCATGAATTTCTCTTTATCACCAAATTTCTCACTGTTCTTGAACTTTAGAAATTTGCGGAAATTTTTTGCAAGGTAGGCAATGTCCTTTTCGACTACATCCTCATCTGATGAACCATGAGCTTCTACCCTTTCATTTATCGTCTTAAGAGCAAGTGATTTGTTTTTTCTTTGATTTGGCAATGAAAGCTTATACGTTTGGAGAGAACCAATCAGCTCTTGGACTTTGATTTCATCAAGGTCCTTACTCTCCTCAATTGCAGTCACCTAGCATGAAAGCTCTCCGGCAATGAACGAAGAATTTTTCGTACAACTTTCGAGTCCTCCGTTTTCTCTCCCAAGTTAAACTTGCTGATGACCACTTCATTTAGCTTACTATAGAAAGAGTCAAAGGACTCATCCTCGCTCATCCTAAGCTCCTCAAACCGGGTAATCAACATCTGTAGCTTTGTGTCCTTAACTTTCTTTGTACCTTCATAAGTGTTCTCCAAAATCTGTCATGCTTCCTTGGCAACGATGATATGAGAAATCCGATGGAACTCATCTGGGGACACACCACAAAAAATCGCGTTAAGTGCTTTACTATTAACATTAGACGTGGCGAGGGCTGCTTTATCCCAAGTGGATTTGGCTGCCTCAAGTCTTGTCCATCCTATATCAACAGCATCCCAAACGAATTCATCAATAGAACACAAAAATGCTCTCATCCATACCTTCCAAAATGCATAGTTGCTACCATCAAAATATGGAGGTGCATTTAAGGATTAAGACCGGTCCATCTCAATATGGGGTCAAGGATCACACTCAGGTAATGATACCAATATAAGTGAACCCGCTCTGGTACCAATTGAATGTTCAATTAGTGTATAAAACACCTTGAACGTTTAGACCCTCAATTTACAAATTACCAATTCAAGCTTAATATCAAACAATTAATGTGCGAAATATGAACATAAGCTTAATACAAAATTGATAAACAATCTAAACCAAATAAAATCACATCCACAACAGAAATTAAATGGCAAAAATTAAGGGAAGAGAAATGCAAACACAAGGACAACACAACGATGTGTTATCGAAGAGGAAACCGAAGCTCTTGGCATAAAACCTCTCCGCCACCCTCCAAGCGGTAAATAATCCACTAAAGAATGTAGTTGGGATACATGAATAGCAGAAAACCCTCCAAGCCTAATCTACGCAGTGTACCTAAGCCCTTCAAGCTCCTACTCCAACGAGGTTACACCGAACCTATTTCTTCTTTAGCTTACCGGATTTCGCTACTAATCATAGCATCAACCAATATGAAATTGGTCTCTTCTTAACTGCTTCCCAAACACTAAATGATCTTCTCATAGATGTGGGTATAGTGAGAAAAGATTTTGGTAATGTACCTCTCAATGATGTAACAATGGAGAGGGTGAGAGTAGAGGAATTTAAAGAGTCTCTATGTGAAGATTGGAGATGAGTCAATCTTGTTTTTCTCTAGGGTTTCTCTCTCAATATTCTCTCTGGAAGCTCTTTACATTTCGTGGATATAAGGGGTATATATACTAGGGTGAGAGTGGAATGCGAAGAGTCAGTTTTTCAAAACAAAGCTGGCTGGCGGCTTGGCCTCGCAACTTGACTGAACCGCGAGTTCCAGCCGCAAGGTAACTGAATGACCAGTCTGTACTTTTTGTCCTGGAGTGCTCTAGCTAGCATGACACTTCAACTTTTGGCATTCTTGGCACGTGTGTAACTTCTGGTGGCTTGCAAGCCACGAGCCACCCGTGAGATCCAGTCGCGAGTTCCTGCTTCTTTGTACAATCTTGAGCATTTCTTCACATTCTCTCACACACTACCCTTACATGATTCCCACCTAAATACAGGGTTACTAATTGCTAAAATATAAGCAAATTTGGCACGGAATAAAGCCAACAAGATGGTTGATAAAATTCAACCTTACAAAAATAAAAAAATTCAAACACTCATTAATTAGGTTGTTAAAGTTCATCAATTACAATTATTATCACATCATATTGTGAACATTATGTAGTACATTTTGTATTTCTCTTTTTCTTTTTTAACAAGGCATTCAAAATAGAGGAGCAATAGAAATTTAACCCAATTGATACCCTAAAATGTTTCAAAAAATTGTTGCAAATGTGTTAGATCATCAATAATAACTAATCTCTTTTAATAGTTTGAGAATTTAATTTTTGTAAACTAATTCCTACAAAGTCATACATCAAATAACATGTATCTATTTATCTCTAAAAAGAAGACATAAAATTAAAATTTAGATTACAATTTTACTTAACTATACATCGTCTTATATCCAAATTAGAGTAAGCTTCTTTTAAAAAAATAAAATAATTTTTTTTCAATTTTTATTTTTTGTTAAAGTTTACACTTCAACTATGATATCCAATCCTTTATATAAAATTAACTTTAATTTAGCTAGTATTATTCATCAATTTATGAATTTAATGCAACAAATAATTTATCAACAACCAAGTTAAATGTCTATTGTATGCATGTATGTCTATTTATTCTTGTATTATTCTATCGCAGGTCAGCTATGTGTACTCATTATGCTGTAGGTAAAGGAACTGTTATTGTCATAATTTATCAACCCAGAGTCTCCTATTTTCTGGTCAATAAAGCCATGCAGATGTGAAGAAATTACCTCTTTATTGAAGAGAAGAGATCACTTCCTCTTTTCATTCACAGTGGGCGTATATTTTGAAAATTTTTCTTTTAAAGAAATGTGATAGTACACATAATTATTAATATTATTCACATGTCAATGCTATTGATTAATGTCAAATTTCGAACTAAAACTAAAGTTCTCTGTAGCATAACTACATTGCACACAGAAAGGTGTGTTCATTTGCCATGGTATGCCCAAAGATTAAAACCAAAACAGAAAAGACAATAACAGTATGTGATTTTCTTGGTCAATATACCTACGCATATGTGAGGACATAGCTCTTTTTTTAATTGAAACAGTTTCAGTTATACCCGATTCTCTTCTCAAAATCATTGTAGGCGTATATATGTTAGAAAAATGCTTGATGTACAAAAAGTTTAACAATAGCTACACATGAACTGTAACTTCTAAAAAACAATTCACTACTTACAAAGCTAAGCAGCTATCAATCAAATTCAACCAACAAGATGTTTCTGAGTAATATAGAAATTTCAAGATATTAAAACCAAAATTAGAAATTTCAAGATAATTAATTATTTTTTGTTGCCTGCAGTGGTGACTGAAAACGTGAATGGCTTGGAGGTAGAAAAATCGAAGATGGTACTGATGCTGAAAACGACACCAGATCTAGAGCCACTGCAAGAGAAAGAGTGAAAGACAAAGACAAAGAGACGCATGGTGCTTCTGAGTTTTTTGAGAAAAATTGAAAGAGAAAAAAATGAACGTAAGAGAAGTGACAGGAAGGCTTCCTAAGGAAGCAGTACGCAAGAAAGGAATGTGGGGAGGTCTGGAATGAACTAAAACAGACAAATTAGATGGAAATTTGACTAGAAAGGAATGTGGGGATTGGCTAAGTTATAGAAAGGTAAAGTAACTGCTTACTAATGGGAGAGCCAGTGATGGAGTCAAGACTTGAAATTAGGAGTCGATTTTGCTACTAACTGCATGAGGCGGCTCCGGTCTCCAGCTTTACTGTTTAGCCACTTAGGGTTTTATTTTTTTATAAAGTGTCTTTGATGCATACTGTGGCTTGCAGGGTAAAGACAAAATTATTTTGTTTAAAACTTTTAAAGGGTCGAGTTGTTTATTTTAAGTAAATTGGTTAATTGAGCTTAATTTTTTTATTTTATATTTTGGCTATTGGTAATTTTTGTTGATAAGCTAATTTTTATGCACTTGTATATTTTGTATTAGATTTTCAATCAATAAATTTTTTTACAGCCTTTAAAAGGAGGAAAATGCTAGAAAAAATTGTGGTTATAGCATTACTCTCAAAAGAATTAAAGATATTGTTAAGGGAAGTAAAATATAATTTTATAGACCAAAATTGCTAAAATCAATTCCTATATATACACTAATAGTTTTTAAAAAAAAAAACAATTTGGGGGGGGCATTACCCCCATTGATCAAGAGTAGCTCCATCCCTGAGGAGGGCCTATTAGGACTTTATAAAATAGATGGAAATGGAGTTAGTCAAACTTATTATCAAACTCATAAATGAGCCTAAGCTCAGCTTTTTTGTATCGAGTTCTATTGTTCATGAACAATTTTTTTTTTTTGTTTGGGCATGACTTGTTTACTAAATAAACTATTTATTGAGCCAAACTTGAGCTGTTTATAAACCGCTTAGTTCATTTGCATCTCTTAATATTAGTTAAAATCATGTTTTCACCATTTCAAAATTATAATTGAAATTGTGTTTTCAAGACTATGTACAGATATGTGCAACAAACCACCAAATATGAGCTTAATTGTATTAAAAATATGAAAAGAAGAATGAGTAAAGGTTTTTTTTTTTGGCTGAGAAAAAAGAATGAGTAAAGTTATGCTAAAGTGGAGGGTTCCTAGCTCCCTTCTTATATGTGTTACAAGAAAAGTGATTTATGTGATTGGCCAACTTATTCGCCTTAAGTATGACAAAAGGTTTTAATAAATATAAGTTACATTTAAGCCATGTGGTATCAATTCTTAGATTGGGATCATTATCGATCCCATTCTTGTTGCCATAACCAATTTGATGTAAGAAATGACTTTTAGATAACATTCCCACCCAAGATTGATGGTGGTATATGAATTTTAGAAAAACCTCCAAAACAAATAATAGGCAAAAAAGAGAACTAGAAAGAAAAATACAAACTTAAGAGTTAAGAGTTTGAGGATTGAATTGAACAAAGTTAAGAGTTGAGAGTTAGATGATTGAATTGAATTCAATGAATATGAAGTTATGGTAATGAATTGATTTTTAAGCAAAATTAGGGTGTGTAATTTGTATCTAAAAACAATTATAACAACAAATTGATCTTCTTCTTTGCCTTCAAAGTAGGTGTAAATGGGGGAAGCTCGCGGCACTAATTGCCCTGTGGGACAAAAATTACCACTCAAAGTTACATAATAACTTGTCAATAATTCACTCAGTGCTTTTTTTTTCTTTTTTTTTTGGCAAAATTATATAAATTTTATTGCTGAAATTTAACTATAAAATTAAAAGAAAAAGCTCAATAAAATCTGTTCCTTGCATTCCACAAGGAATCTCCTGTCTCTCTTGCAAGGAAACAGACTCAAGGAAGGCACCAAAGCTGACCATGGTGGGAACCCTCCACTTATTCATGTTTTCATGTTTTAGTTAAAATCATGTTTTCACCATTTCAAAATTATAATTGAAAACGTGTTTTCAAGACTGTGTACTGATATGTGCAACAAACCACCAAATATGAGCTTAATTGTATTGAAAATATGACAAGAAGAATGAGTAAAGTTTTTTTTTTTTTTTTTGGCTGAGAAAAAAATGAGTAAAGTTATGCTAAAGTGGAGGGTTCCTAGCTCCCTTCTTATATGCATTACAAAAAAAGTGATTTATGTGATTGGCAAGCTTATTCGCCTTAAGTAAGACAAAAGGTTTTAATAAATATAAGTTACATTTAAGCCATGTGGTATCAATTCTTAGATTGGGATCATTATTGATCCCATGCTTGTTTCTATAACCAATTTGATGTAAGAAATGACTTTTAGATAACATTCCCACACAAGATTGATGGTGGTATATGAATTTTAGAAAAACCTCCGAAACAAATAATAGGCAAAAAAGAGAACTAGAAAGAAAAATACAAACTTAAGAGTTAAGAGTTTGAGGATTGAATTGAATAAAGTTAAAGAGTTGAGAGTTAGAGGATTGAATTGAATTGAATGAATATATATGAAGTTATGGTACTGAATTGATTTTTAAGCAAAATTAGGGTGTGTAATTTGTATCTAAAAACAATTATAACAACAAATTGATCTTCTTCTCTGCCTTCAAAGTCGGTGTAAATGGGGATACTCACGGCACTAATTGCCATGTGGGACAAAAATTACCACGCAAAGTTACATAATAACTTGTCAATAATTCACTCAGTGCTTTTTTTTTTTTTTTTTTTTTGGCAAAATTATATAAACTTACAAGAAATTAAAGCTCAATAAAATTTGTTCCTTGCATTCCACAAGGAATCTCCTGTCTCCCTTGCAAGGAAACAGACACAAGGAAGGCACCAAAGCTGACCATAGTGGGAACCCTCCACTTATTCTCCACTTGGCCGTAGCTCCTAATTTACTCATTCTTGTTTTTTATATTTTTAGGCCGTATAAAATAGTTTAAGTGCAACAAATATTACTCTTTATAATATAATTATTGTTCATATTTATATTTGGGTGAAAAATACAGGAAGGGAGACGAGGAAGAGAGAGATATGGAGATTAAACACTTCGATCACAAGCATCTGTTATGGAGGATGTACATGACGAGATATGATTTGATCAGATGCAAGGCATGCTCAAGCTTGTGCGACGGTCGGGCCTACGTTTGTGGCAGGTTATTTTGTAACTACGCCCTGCACGAATCATGTGCAAAGCTTCCGAAAATGATCCAAACCCCCTATCACACAGACCACCCACTTCTCCTACAGCGAAGTAACATTTTCACCAGTGGCAACTGCAATGGTTGTGGCAATAAAAGCAGCGGCTTCATCTTCCGCTGCAACGACGACAAGTGCAAATTCTACCTTGATCTTGACTGCACTTTTAAGAAGCCTTTAAGGGCAATAGAAGAAGGGGGCGGGAAACTTCGTACACATTTGAACCACCACCATCCATTGCTACGCTTTAAGAATGTTCCCAACCGTAATTTTGGGTGCTCCATATGCGGAGAATTATTCATGTATAACGATCCACTCTATGGTTGCTTCCCATGTCTCTTATTTATGCATCGATCATGTTTTAAGATGAAGTTGCTACCAGAGATCAAACATTTCTATCATCCCCATCCTCTCACCCTTTGTACTAAAGAATCAAGTCTTACTTGCGGGGCTTGTTATTACGAGTCTACTATGGTCTGGTATTATAACTGTAAACAATGCAATGGTTTTAAGATGCATATTGCTTGCGCTCTATCAGCATTGCCCAACAAAATCGATTTTGAAGAAAAAAAGATTAACCACTTTCTCCATGATCATCCATTACAGAGCAATCTGCAGGTCGATGATGGAAAAGTAGTTAATTGCTGTGTATGTGGGAAAGGCTGCACGGGTCCTACCACTACCACCTATGTTTGTGTCAAAGCTTTCTCGTCGTCCTCCTGTAAGAACAATATTTACTTTCACAAATCATGCCTTGAGTTCCCGCAACAGATCTTACATCCCTTCCATCCATACCACCCTCTAACCCTGAAACTCAGCCATGGAGATAGAGCTCATAGAAATTGCAATGCCTGTCGCAAGCCACCCTATGAATTCACTCACAACCCAACTACACATAGCCATAACAATAAAATCATCCCCCATAAATACCCAAATCCACATAGCAATGACATCATCGCCTACATTTGTGAGCGTCACACTTGCGATTTTCTCTTGCACGTTGAATGCAGTGTAATGATGCCTTCGTTGGAATTCGAAGGTCACAGTCACCTCCTACATTTCAGGGATGACAATATAGAGAATAGTAAACTTGAGTGCGGCGCTTGCAAATCCGATATTAGTGAATCATATGCCTTCACTTGTCTCTATTGTGATCTCAATCTCCATCTCACCTGTGGTCCCTTACCATATATCATTAAATACGAAGATCATGATACACATCCCCTCTTCCTTGCAAATTCACCGGTCCAAGAGGAAGTGGAAGATGAGACAGATGAATTCTATTGTCATGCTTGTGAGGAAGAAAGAGATCCACAATTACCAGTCTATTACTGTGCAAAATGTTATTTTGTTGCTGAAATCAAATGCGTCTTCTCTCAGGTAACCTGATATACAATTTTTAGACCTTTTTATTCCAGAATTGAAATCACTGTGAGTTATTTCCGAATCATATCACTTATACTCCTTTTATGACTTAGACAAAAAAGGAAGTCATCTCAGGGAAAGAATTCTAGATTGCATGATTTGTAACCATATCAATGATAACGATTGCATAGCATTGAGGCTTGTTAATGTCAAGTACTTTTCAAAAACTAATCTTTTAATCAGTTTCCAACATGGCAACATTATAGCGGATGTGTAGATGGTTTATTAAATGTAGGTTCAAGCATAAAAGAGATTTATCTGCAAGCCCTTGCTTTAAAAATTTTACTCAATTATCCAATTACTAGAGTAAAAAACTCATTGCTAATAATAATAATTAATAAATAAATAAAAAAGTAAAAACTTCATTGTTATTAATTTACTAGTTGCAAATATGTGCGATGCACAAGAATATAAAATTATTTGTAATTTGGTATAATGTGTAATTTGTTTTCTGAAATTTGTTGAACATTATATATTAGGATTAGTTCTTTAGAAGAAGTACACTTAGCCAAATAGTGAACTATGTTCTTTTAGATTTTCTTCCATACAACTAAACTTTCTTAAGTTTCAAATTTATTATTTTGAGCCGTTTCAGATTTTTCTCACAAAGATCATCATCTCCATGTTCAAGCTTGATTATATTCAGCAAAAAAAAGTTACTGTCATATTATAATATTATCTTAATAAAAATTAAAATGAAATCAAAGGATAAAAAATTGGTAATAACCAATCAGTCAAACTATTGGTAGAAACATTCAAATACTTAGCGAGGTAGATTGCATTTTGAATCTTTTGAAATAAATTCAAATTCTCACTTCCAAAACAATTAAATATTACACTAAATCAAAATTAAATCAAAATTAAACCAAAAACTAAACGCGTAAACCCAAAGTAGAGTTTCCAAAAACAAAAAAACTCATCAACCCAGAGTAGAGTTGCAATAAATAAATAAATAAATAATTTAAAAATCCACCCAAAAAAAAGAAGAAAAGAGAGAGAGAGAGAGAGAAAGAATAATCACATTTTGTGTGTGCATAAAATAAACTGAATGGGAGAGGGGTGCATAGGAGTAAGTAATACCAAATTCATAGAAAATAGGGAGAATATAGGAGTGAAAAAAGAGAGAGAAAGGATTGGAGGAAGAATAATGATGAGGCAAGAATCATTTGATTGGAATGAAATTTTGAATGGGTACACTTGACTATATAAATCATTTAAAAAATAAACCTTTTAACAAAGATATATATTGAATTTCTTTGTCTTGTGATTTATATTTTTTAAAACGAGCTGTGATGTTGATATGTTATTTCCATCTAGATTGTTATTGATGTTAATTGGTTGGTTTTGGACTCATGATAAATTTTATTAATTGAAAATGAGAATAGAGCAAAAGACAGAGAGTTGTAGAGAGGAGAGAAGGAAACATGTTGCAGGGATTTTTTCTTTTTTCTTTTTTCGCCTTTCTCTCAACATCTAAGAGAGTTGTAGGGGAGACCTGAACTCCTAGGGAGAATATAGAGAAGGGAAAATGCTATTTACATTATTATTATGTCCTTATAGCTCGAATCCAAGACACCCACCTAAGTGTGCAGTGGTTAAAACAGAGCAACTAGTTACACATAGTAATTGCGGTGTTATTGGTACTTCGGGAGTACACTCTCTCCCTCTCACATAGAGGTGGGTCCCATCTACCATAGGGCCCATCTCTATGTGAAAGGGAAGAAGTGTACTCTCAAACAACCTAATAATTTTCCACAATAACTAGTCTTTTCAAATTCAACTACTCCCAATTTTGGAAAGAGTGTGTAGATGGTGGAAATGACTTTGGTGTCTTTTTTTTTTCTTTTTTAATTCTTTCTTTTGAATATTTTAAAATCCAACTTAACTTAAACACTACTATAAACAAACATTATTACTCTTGAAATTACATTTATCGTCACTAAGAGCCTTGAAACTCAATTGGTTGACATTTCTTAGTGTCTCCATGATACCCAATAAATAAATTTTAGGTTGAACCTTCATTATAGACATATGTAAACTAAGGAAATACGTGGGTGAAGCTTATTAATATTCATCCAAAATTCCAAACCAAACCCACCTTAAAAGGATTATTTTAACCTCCAACTAAAACACTACTGAAACAAACATTATTACTCTTGAAGTTACATATATATCGTAACTAAGAGCCTTGTAACTTAATTACTTAACATTTCTTAGTGTGTCCATGATATCCAATAAATAATTTATTTTAAAGGTTACATGTCTATAATGAAGGTTCATCCTAATATTTATTTATTTGCAAACCATTGCTTTAAAATCTAATTCAATTGTCCAACTATAGTAAAGACAAAAAGTAATCAATGAAGCTTCTTTTTTTTTTTTGGTCCCTTAGGATTACTCTTTTACATCATTATCAATTCGAGAAAATTCTTAGGTACTTTCGGAGTACGGAAAAATAGTACTTTTTTCTCTCACATTCATGGTGAACTCTATCGTGAATTTAATGAGTGAACTCCACCATGAATATGAAAAGATGGAGTATCGTTCTCCATGCTCCGGAAGTACCTAAGAATTACTTACAATTTGTTAAAAATATTTGGCAAAAAAAAAATAGTTATTGAATAAATGTGCATTTTTTGTGTTTTTTTTTTAATTTAAAAAAAAAAAAAAAAAAAAAGCGCTTTAGGTGGGGCAAGGTTGGACTAGGTACTTTTTTTTTTTTTTTTTTTTTTTTTTGGGATGAAGACTAGGTACCTATATGAAATGATGGTATTGATTCATTTATATGAATAGCACATTAATTTTCTTTTTCATAAATTTCGATAATTACTACCATCCAAGTTTATCTAGGCTTGATTGGTGTCTGTAGTTGGTTGGATGATTTTGCACCATGACTTCCTCTAAAAAAGCATTTCACAACTTGTTCATTCTCTTAACTCAATCTTTGGTTGTTATCCAGATAATATTATCACTAAAGGGAAAGTATGGAGATACAGAGTTAAGGAGTGCTCTTGGACCGTTTGGTAAGTTGATTAGCGCAAACACGGCAAAAGAGATGTGTCAAAATAAAATCGAATTGAGAGAGATGAGGCAAACATCAAGCTTGTATCATATTTTAGGATCTTGGAGTGATAATGTGTTGCGGGAATTGAAAGAGGTTTCCCGGGCTACGAGAACCGCTGCTACTGAAGAGTATAAAGACAGTGAATACTCAGAAATTTTTTTGTTTTCTGATGAGGCTTACGCACAATTTATGAAGTTTCTTGATAGTGGCAAAGGGATTCTTGAAATATTGGAGAATCTAGAAAAGTTTGTCAAAGTTGAAGAAGAGTTTGTAAAAGTTGGAGAATACATGTTTCCTCTGAGGTTGGCCAATATCCTTGTGCAATTGCTTTCTACACATGGAGATGTTAGTGCCGATTCCACGTTAAGCCCAATGGCAAAACTTTGTCTCTTTATCGTTTTATGCGAGTGTATGTATAGCATGACAAACACCGTGGTTGCGGATATCAAAAAAGAATTGCTTCTCTACTGGTGGACAAGCCTCAAAATGTTGCAAACGGCAAGATTCGAAATTCAGTTTGCCTTCAATCATTTGAAGAGAGTTGCTCATGCTTACTTTGGTCTTTATGTTAAAAAGCGAGTGGAAAATTTAGATAAAAATCTTTCCGAGCTACATAAAGAGGTACAAAATCTGCCAAATAAAATTGAGGCACTTGAAAAGGAACGTGAGGGCATAAGATCTGCAGAATCTGCGAAATCCAACTTAATTGAGGAATGCATGAGAGAGGCTACGATATTGAAGCATGCAATAGCAAGTACTGGACTAATAAGGATTGAATAAGGTGCTAAACATTTATTAGTGTGTTTGTATGTATTTTTATTTCTTTTGTATTATTCTGTATTGGGTCAGCTATATGAGTTCAGTGGACTCTGTGCTTTAGGTAAAAAGAAGTACTGTTATTGTCATAATTTATCAAACCGGAGTTGCCTATTAATTTTCTGGTCAATAAATCCATGCAGATGTGAAGAAATTACATCTTTATTGAAGCGTTTAGTCATGACTTCCCTTCTCATTTCTGAAATTACACTGGGCACTTATATTGGAAGAATACCATATGCAAAAAATGCTCAGTAAAAACTACACCATAAGTCGCAGCTTTAGTTATACTAGGTTTTGTCTTTTAAAGAAATTCAATTGTACGCATAATATTACACTCATATGTCCATGCTATAGGTTAATTTCAAATTTCAAATTTCAAACTAAAACTAAAGCTATGTGTTGCATAACCCTGTTGCACACACAAAATGTGTTCACTTTCCACAATATGCCCAAAGATTAAAACCACAATATATAGAAAGAAAAAAACTGTATACATTTTGCTAATGTAACTAATTAAAGATACATACAAATTAATAATTTAACTTCTACACTCACAGGGACGGAGTCGAGGTTCCAATTGAGGGGGTTGAAGTTTAAAATAAAAAATAAAAAGTTGGGTGAATCCAAATTAGCATTCATTTAGTATTAACAAAATAATTGTTTCTTATTACATTGCAATAAAATTATCTATGTTTATTATCTCATTATATGTCGTATAGTCTTCTAATAAAAAGACTAATTATTTTTTGCTAAGTAAATAAGAAGATAAGAAAAGAAAATCCAAAGTGTAAGGTTGAATTTTATCAACCATCTTGTTGGTTTTATTCCGTGACAAATTTGCTTGTATTTTAGCAATTAGTAACCATGTATTTAGGTGGAAATCATGTAAGGGTAGTGAGTGAGAGAGTGTGAAGAAATGCTCAAGATTGTGCAAAGATACAGAGACTCGCGGCTGGAACTCACGGATGACTCACGACTGGCAAGCCGTCAAAGCTGGCACACGTGTGAAGCATGTAGGGGAGCTGAAGAGTCATGCCAGCTGTTTCACTACAAGACAAAAGTCTCAGGTTGGCCAGGCCGTTAGCTCGCGGCTTGAACTCGCGACTCAGCCCAGTCGCAAGGCCAAGTCGCTAGACCACCCTGTTTGGGAAAAACTGACTCTTCGCACTCCTTTCTCACCCTACTATATATAGACCCTTATTGTAACAGCCCAGCCCAGCCCAAAAAAAAAAAAAAAAAGGAATTAGATTTTTAAGGAGCCACACATGTGACCCTACTTACCACCACACATTCTCTCAAAATATCTCCCTCTCTCCCTCTTTGGCTAGTCAAAGTAAGTGTCCCTCTACACTTTTCTTTTGTTCATTTTTCCTCACAAACATAACAAGCACTCCTCCCTCACTCTATCCCACCGTGTACCTCCTTCCCCACCATCTCCACCATCTTTTCCGGCATGATCACCGCAAAGCTCTCTAGGAACCTCTAAGGCATATTCATCTCTTTTGATTTAAGGTAAAAATATCTAATCTTTTAGTGGGTTTTATACTTTTGCCTAAGGTTATTTTAATCTAAGCTTTGATAATGATGTTCATGAGATTTATGAGCTTCTTGGGTGATGTTCTTGTAATTATGTATATGGGTTTTTGATTTGGTGGGCTTAATTGTTATATGGTTAAGGGTTTTTACAAATGGTGATCATTTGGGGTTTCTCCATGGTTAAAATTTGGGTTCCTTGAGCCATCGTGTGGATTGATTTTGTGGAAGTTTGGGTGATTTTTGGAAGTGTGTTCTTTGCATTTTAAATGACTTTGGCAAATGTGGGTGTGAGTGGGGTGATAACTACGAATTTTTGCAAGTTAATTGTGAGCATGTGCTTTTGCATACCAAGTGTTTGATAAGTTGTTTATATGAGATTTTTGGGTTTGATTCCTTGTTTTTAATATGCTTTAAATCTGGTGGTTTTAATGTGAGTGAATTCTCAAATAATTTGGACTAGTCTTACAACTTTAGCAATTTTCTAAAGCTGTCATGACAGATTTGAGTCAGCCACAATGCATGATTTTTAATAAATTACATAAAAATTGGTTTGGGCTGAATTTTCTGTGGTACATTGTATACATATAGGGGAATGTTCCCTTAAAGTTTTGAAGTAATCAGATAACTTTTCATTGATCAAACAATTTTTACAAAATGGCTGCCCTGCTATGTACTGAATCTAAAGGTAAGACTAAAACGTTGAGAAATTGTGGAATTAATCCCAAACCTTGGTTGATCTTATCTTTAGCTTATATATATTATTTAGTACCCAAAGAGATTCATGAGTATGCTATATTATCTTATGATGCACATTATTGCGGCAATGAATTTAAAATGTTTTGGTTGTGTCAGCACTTTGAGTTTCTTAGATGTTTATTTGGTTCCTGTTTGGGTAGGAGTACTTGTCTTGGTGGTCAAACTAGGCTTTAGGGCCTTAGGTTTGATTTTTGAGGGAACCTTCTTGGATTTATGGAGACAAATTTGATAGTGTAATTTTGTTGTAGGCCTTGTTTTAATAGGACCTTCCACCCGCGAACAAGTTGCCAACCTGAGCCGCGAAAAGCATGAAAATCCAATTTTTGAAAAATATTCTAAGTCTTTTTCGTGACTGAAACATTTACCCGCCAATGAGTCGCCAATAAGTCGCGAAAAATCTCTGTGATGGACTCGTAACTGGTTCTACCTGCGACTGAGTCGCCAGAACAGGGCAAAACAATTTTTGAAATTTTTGACAATTTTTGAAAAAATAAAGTACTTTCCAAAAAAAAACTAAAACACTCAAAAATCTTTTTGTGATAGATCAACAAAGATAGAGCATGTGAAAACACATTTAATCAAGTACAATCACACGAATGAATATGGCATTCATTGAACATAGACATGTGTGTTGTGTGTGAATATCAAAGATGAGATAATCCTTAGTCTAATGTGAAGTTTCAATGATAAATTCAATCAAGACATACACAACTAGCACTAGATAATGGGATCCATCTCAATTATAGAAATATGCATATATGACCTACCACAAAGGCTTGAGTACAATAACTTTGAAGCTTTTCATTTGGCTCCATGTTTGACATATCATTTGATCTATTTGAATCAACACATCTCATTTTGAGATTGATGCCTGAAATTTTGATATTTTATTTTGATGAGTTAGCCTTTGGCTTTTTGGGCATCATACAATTTTAATTTTTGGTCGCTTTCCCTTTTTCCTAGTCAAATACTAGTATGTGCGACAAGCTTTTGCAGTTCAATATCTCTTTTCATTTGGAGATTTACATTTGGTAAGCTGTTTTAGAAAAAACACTAAAATAAAAAGTGGGAAGATATATAGACACAAGTCTATGCATGTCTTAAGATCAATAAAACCATTCACTAATCATTCATGTCAAGGTTGAAGATCTATTTACAACAGTCACAAAGATTTCAAAATTTCTCCCACAATGATATAAGTGCATAGGGAACAAGCTATGCTTGTAGATGCATAAAGCCATTTGCACAAAGGTACAAGGTAAAACATATTTTGAGACAAAACTCAACAATGTCAATTAATCTTTTTGGGATTTTCTACTTTTTATGTGGTTTTTGGATTTTTGACACACAAGAAAAAAAAGATTGATTAAAAACAATTTAGTAAAGACAACTAAGGCAGAAAAAAAAAATTAAACAAAAATGCTATACAGATAGCCAACAAAGAAGCGTGTGCCTAACAAATTAACTCAATATAAAATGGTGAAGCACACAGTACACAAGAGAGTCAAGGGATTGTACCAACACCAATGGTCTTACGGAGGGATTCAAACCGTGGACCATCGAGAGGCTTGGTGAAGATGTCAGCCTTTTGATTGTCTGTGTGTATGAATTCAAGACATACAACTTTTTCTTCCACCAAATCCCAAATGAAATGATAACGTATTTCTATGTGTTTAGACTTTGAATGCTGAACTGGGTTCTTAAAGAGATTAATGGCATTGGTGTTATCACAGAAAACACACATAGTATCTTGAGGAATCCCATAGTCATGAAGTAACTTCTTCATCCAAAGGAGTTGTGTGCAGCAACTACCAGCGGCTATGTACTCTGCTTCAGCTGTAGAGAAAGACACAGAATTTTGTTTTTTACTCATCCAAGAGACAAGATTATTACCAAGGTAGAAGCATCCTCCTAAAGTACTCTTTCTATCATCCACACTACCAGCCCAGTTTGCATCTGAATAACCGGCAAGGCATGCATTTGAGTCCTTAGAATACCACAACCTATAATCTGGAGTTCCATTGATATATCGTATAATTTGCTTCATTGCAGTCAGATGTGATTCCTTTGGAGCAGCTTGATATCTAGCACAAACACCAACGCTGAATGCAATATCCGGTCTACTAGCTGTAAGATAGAGAAGACTCCCAATGATACTCCTATACAAGGTTGGACTCACTTCCATTCCAGAAGAATCAACATTCAGTTTTGTAAACGAACTCATGGGAGTGGAGGCATGTTTTTTGGAGTCTAGTTCAAACTTCTTGACAATATTTCTAACATACTTTTCTTGTGACACGAATATGTCTTCCTTCTTTTGTTTGACTTGAAGACCCAAGAAAAATGTAAGTTTCCCCATCATACTCATCTCAAATTCTTTCTTCATCTCCTCAGAAATTATATAGCCCGATCATCAATGGTAGCTCCAAATACTATGTCATCTACATATACTTGAGCCACGAGAAGGTAATTTTCATCATTCTTGACAAACAAAGTCTGGTCGGCATATCCCCTTTTGAATCCTCTTTCTAGAAGGTAATGAGTAAGCCGATCATACCAAGCTCTAGGAGCTTATTTTAAGCCATAAAGAGCTTTCTTCAATCTCAACACATGATCAGGGAAGTGAGGATCCTCAAATCCTTTGGGTTGTTCAACAAATACTTCTTCATTCAGGTATCCATTTAGAAAAGCACATTTTACATCCATTTGGTAGAGTTTGAAGTTCATAGTGCATGCAATGGACATAAGAATTCGAATAAACTCAAGTCTGGCCACAGGAGCGAAGGATTCATCAAAGTCTACTCCTTCTACTTGAGTGTATCCTTAAGCTACTAACCGAGATTTGTTCCAGATTATCTCCCCATCTTCATCGGTCTTGTTTTTGAATATCCATTTTGTGCCAATGACATGAACATTTTCAGGCCTTGAAGCAAGTTCCCACACATCATTACTCACAAATTGATTCAGCTCTTCATGCATTAACTCAACCCAATTTTCATCTTGGAGAGCTTCTTCTACCCTCTTTGGTTCAAATTGAGCAAGGTAGTAATGGTATGTTACATCATTGGCCAAGAGTATGTTTCCTTTTCTAAGGTGAAGACCTTCATCCAAAGAGCCTATAATGTTTCTATCCAAATGGTTCTTAGTCACTCTTGATGATGGCTTCTTTGATGTGGAGACTTCATCATTCCGAGAAATGGGAGGATGAACTTCCGGAGGAGTGAGAGGACTTGATGTCCTAGATATTGATCTTGTTACCATTCTTGGGTTCATGGGAGTTGATTCTTCTTCCAGTGTAGATCCTTCAACTTCTATGCCAAGAGCTTTGATCTCATCTATGGGTTCTTTGGTGCTTGGTCTTTCTCCATCATCAACCATCTCTACCTTTACTATGTCATCATCAATTTTTACATTGATGGACTCCATTACTGTCTTAGTTCTCTTGTTGAAGACCCTATATGCCCAGCTTGTAGTAGAATATCCAAGAAAAATGCCTTCATCACTTTTTGCATCAAATTTCCCAAGGTTCTCTCGATCATTTAGAATGTAGCACTTGCTTCCAAACACTCGAAAGTACTTTACTTTTGGCTTCTTTCCATTCCAAATCTCATAAGTGGTCTTTTTTGTTCCTGCTCAGAAAAATATTCTATTACCAATGTGACATGAGGTGTTCACAGCTTCTCCCCAAAACTTTTGAGGAATTTGCTTGTTTAGTAACATAACTCTTGCCATCTCTTGAATCACTCGATTCTTCCTCTCTACCATTCCATTTTGCTGAGGAGTTTTAGGGGCTAAAAATTCCCTTTTGATTCCATTCTTTTCACAAAATTACTCAAATCTTGCATTCTCAAATTCCTTGCCATGATCGCTTCTTATCTTGACAATAGGAACCCCTTTCTCATTTTGTAGTCTCTTGCAAAGAGTTTCCAATTTCTCACATGCTTCTGATTTTTCTCTAAGAAATTCAACCCAAGTGTATCTTGAGAAATCATCAACAATGACCATAATGTACCTCTTTCCTCCTAGACTTTCAGTTCTTGTAGGCCCCATTAGATCAACATGAAGAAGTTCTAAACATTGTGAAGTAGCAATTACATTCACCTTGTGATGGCTTGTCTTTATTTGCTTTCCCATTTGGCATGCACCACAAATAGTCTTCTTCACCTTTCCAAACTTTGGAAGTCCCTCAGCAGCTTCAAGTTTAGAGACTTTAGCTACTTGTTTGAAATTTGCATTACCAAATCTATGATGCCAAAGTTCCAAGATGTCAACACAAGCACTTCTACACGAAATGGGTGCCGTAGGAACTACTCCATAGCAATTATCAGTAGTCCTATTTCCCTCCAAGACTTGAATCCCTTCTTCATTAATGATTATGCATCCCTTCTTTGAGAATTGAACAAAGAAATCCTTATCACATATTTGAGTGATGCTTAAGAGATTCGTCTTCAGCCCTTTGATGTATAAAACATCTTTCAATAAAGGTAATCCCGGTATCTCAATAGTCCCTTTGCCTAGAACCTGAGCATGACTCCCATCACCAAATGTTACATAGTCACCAACCTTCTCTTTAAGTGACTTAAACAGTGATTTATCACCTGTCATATGCCGAGAACAGCCACTATCAAGATACCATAAGCATGAATTAAATACCTTCAATGAGGTGTGTACAAATAGACAAGCATGAGACAAACATTCTTAACCTTCAAATAGAAATTTATCTTCAATTTTCATGCTTCTGTTAGACTGAATTTTCTTTTTCAGATTATCAACCTTCTCACACAATATTCTATTTTTTCTTTTGTACTTCTTAATCAAAGAGTTAGATTAAGATAGGCTATTGTGTAAGATGTGATTCTTATTCTCAAAATATTTCAGCATATGAACAAACATCCTAGTATGTTTCTTTGTTTTTAATAACTCTAAGAGTTCATTGATAGGACACCCTTCAAACATACTCATAGAGTCATTATCACAAAAATTTAAACCAAAATTCAGCATGGCCTTTTCCATAGCTACATCCTTAGCAAAGGGGTCTAGGATCGCACTTAGGTAATTAAACCCCAGCAAGTGCACCCGCTCTAATACCAATTGAAAGTTCAATAAGTGTATAAAACACCTTGAACGTTTAGACCCCCAATTTACAAATTACCAATTCAAGTTTCATATCAAACAATTAATGTATGGAAAAAGAACATAAGCTTAATACAGAATTGATAAACAATCTAAACCAAATAAAATCACATCCACAGCAGAAATTAAATGGAAAAGATTAAGGGAAGAGAGATGCAAACACAAGGACAACACTTGATGTGTTATCAAAGAGGAAACCGAAGCCTTCAGCGTAAAACCTCTCCGCCGCCCTCCAAGCGGTAAACAATCCAGTAAAGAATGTAGTTAGGATACATGAACAGCAGAAGACCCTCCAAGCCTAATCTACCCAATGTACCTAAGCCCTCCAAGCTCCTACTCCAACGAGGTTACACCGAACCTATTTCTTCTTTAGCTTGCCGGATTCCGCTACTTGACCATAGCATCTACCAATATGAAATTGGTCCCTTCTTAACTGCTTCCCAAACACCAAATGGTCTCCTCACATATATGGCTATGGTGAGAAAAGGTTTTGGTAATGTACCTCTCAAGGATTTGACAATGGAGAGGAAGAGAGTAGAGGAATTTGAAGAGTCTCTATGTGAAAATTGTGGATAAATCAATCTTGTTTTTCTCTAGGATTTCTCTTTCAAAATTCTCTCTGGAAGCTCTCTCAAAATTGTGGGTATAAGGTTATATATATAGTAGAGTGAGAAGGAATGTGAAAAGTCAGTTTTTCCCAAACAGGGTGTTCTGGCGACTTGACCTCGCGACTGAGTTGAGTCATGAGTTCAAGCCGCGAGCTAACGGCCTGGCCAGCCTAGAACTTTTGTCCTGTAGTGCAACAACTGGCGCGACTCTTCAGCTTCTGGCATGCTTGGCACGTGTGCAACTTTCTGGCGGCTTGCAAGCCTCGAGCCACCCGCGAGATCCATTCGCGAGTCCCTGCTTCTTTGCACAATCTTGAACATTTCTTCACACTCTCTCACACACTACCCTTACATGATTCCCACCTAAATACAGGGTTATTAATTGCTAAAATACAAGCAAATTTGGCATGGAATAAAGCCAACAAGATGATTGATGAAATTCGACCTTACAATTTCAAAGAATACTACTTGTTGAGTTACAAGAATTCAATACTTTTACTATCTCTCTTGCTTCTAATGAAAGTACACGAATAACATAAAAGAAATCAAAGTTAAACAAAATGGGAAGCTTTCATTATTTCAATTTCAAGGATTCTCTATTGCTTAATGCTTAAAACAGGAGGAATGAAATTTCAAAGAATGTAGAGTTTCAAGAATTCAATATTGATATCAGCTCTTTCGCTTCTAAGGAAAGTACACGAATAACTTAAAAAGAATAAAAATTGGACAAAAAAGAAGTTTTCATTGTTTCAATATAATTTTAGAGATTCTCTATTGCTTAAATCAAGAGAAATGAATAAAGCACTAGAAGCTAAATTGTAATAATGTGTATCTTGTACTCTCTCTCTCTCTCTCTCATAATTAGTACAATATAATGAGATTTACCGTTTGATTCTATTATATGAGAGCAGTGTTCAACAAATTAGATAGACTAAAGGGAAAAGTTGAACAAACACATGACTCTGAATATGAAGTAAGCACCATCACCCCACACGTCATGTTGAGTGCTTAAATCCCAATGAATTGGTTCAAGCATAAACAATCAAAAAGCAAACTACAAAACACTATAACGTGATAACCTTCTCCATATGTAAATTTTTAGCTCATTTAGCGTTGATAGAAATTTAGGGGTGTCAATTCGGATTAGCGTGTCCTATTCGTGTCATATTAAGATTGGGATATTCGGTTAAATTACTCAACTTGAACCGAACTCATTTAATAATTGTGTCATGGTCAAGGGAGTCAATACCATACTGGAGACCGTTTCGGATTGAGTCAAAAAATGAAATATTTTGGTACCGTTAGATACTAGTGTACCATTTCAGATTTACCGCTATATATATATATATATATATGTATATATATTATTTACTTTTTTATTTTTATTTTTATAAATCAGATATTTGTAAATTTAGTTATTTGGTTAAAAAAATTAAAACTAATTTAATTGTTAAGCTTATAAATTATAGAGAAAATGAAAATATATATATATATATATATATATATATATATAATACACAGAATTCTTAAATGATAATACATTGGAGGTATGTGTTCATTGTTTAGTGTTTGGTCGTGATTGCATCAAGTGGCTTCATCAAATTGCAAAAATTTTAATAAATTTTTAGATTTTAAGAATAAATATATACATATTTTTTGGATAAATATGACAAATCAAGTAATAAAAGAAAGTAGTATTTGATTTACAACTATAACAGTTGTGTTTATCTAAAATGTTATCAACAAAACCTAAAATCAATAGAATAGAATTACCTAAGGATAAAATTTAAATAAAAAAGAGAGATAAAACGTAAAATAAAAATAAAAAAAATTCAAAATTGCATTTTTTTTTTCCTACATTTCTTTAAAACGTAAAAGGAAAAATAGATAAAACTTGCATTTTTTTTTTTTTTTTATGGATAAATTTGCATCTTATATCATCTTTTCCCTAATAATAAAGTAAAAAAAAAAAAAAAGTATTTGAGTTTCACCTAAACTATTTCTTTATGTTCATATCATCTTCTTCACATCCTAAAATTCTCACTATATATACCCACAGTTTTTTGGCATTTCATTATTTTTACTACGTACTTTACAATTATTTGTTATATTCTTCCTTTCTCCTCTCTGCCCTACCTACAACCTTGCAGGCAAAATTTTTTTTTTCTTTCATCAAATTGAATAGATTTTGTGTATTTGTTGCCTTTTTATTATATATAATATGATTTTGTGAATTCCAGCAACACTATCTACAGTAAAGTTTATAATATGACCTTTTAACAAAAAAAATTTATTTATTAGAAAGCGACGACAGTCGTTTTGATGTAGTGAGATTTGATTTGTAGAGGATTGTCATGTTAAGGAAACTGTGATTTTAGAATGGTTATGTAGGTTTTATTCTTTGTTGTTGTTGTTGTTGTTTTTTTTTTTTTTTTTTTTTTGCTTTCTTATTAGAAGAAAAGAGAGCTATTTCTATGAGTCTGTAGAAGTTATGTAACAAAAGTTCTTTCATTTTTGGGTTTATTATTATATTATTTTTTAGAATTAGATGCGACAATTTTAGATTAATTAGAGAAAAACAATTGCTAGATTTATGTTGTTTTGTATCTAATAATCTATATCATATCATGTTAGGTTCTAAATGTTTAGAACAATTGGCAAATCGTGAATACAAACTTGTCTAAATATAGATCTTAGAGTCTATAGGTTTTATTAAACAATGCTCAAGGTGATTCAAGTCTAGATTCAAGAACATACAAGTTGCAGGAAGAAGATTTCATAATCTGTTTGATTTGATCGATCGAAAGTCGTATCTGCAGAATTTTAATTAAACCCAAATAGCAGTTCAAGCCCATTTAGGATTAGGGTTTCTAATCTACTTCTCCCAGTATATAAAGGAAACCCTAAGCACATTTTTATGTGTCTTTTCAGAGAGAAAATAATGTGCCTCTTTTGTATTTAGGGTTTTTTTCCTAAAAAACTCTCTTATGTCTTCTACCGGTGCTATTCCTTGAAGAATCTCAAGATCCGGTATTGTAGAAGTTGCTGCCTTCTCTTGTCATCAAAGGTGTTGATGATCTAAACCTTCAATGGTGGTCTTGGAGTCACAAACAGGAGAGTTTGTGTTGCTAAACCTTTGAGTGGGATCTCAAAGTCACAAACGGGGGTGTTTGTGTTTTGTAAAGGCCAAAGAAAGAAGGAGTCTGTGGATTTGGAGCTTGCACATGGTCGTATCAGTAAGTTCTACTGGTTGGTAGCAATAAGAAGTCGAGTATGGGGGCTTGTAAGTCTTATTGTATGAACTTCGATTCTTTCTTGTGGATTTGCTTTTTACCTTGAGGATAGCTAGGTTAAATCCTCCCCAGGTTTTTTACCGGTTTGGTTTTCCTAGGTGATCATATCATTGTCTTATTTATTTTCCGCTGCTTTGCATGATTTGATCTTTTATATTGTGATAACCTAGATTTATTTAATTGGACTAAGTAACAACTTGGCTAATTACCTAGGTTTAATTAATTGTTTAAGGGGTCTAAAAACTAACAAGTGGTATCAGAGTGGGTTACTCTTTTGTTTTAGATCTTTTGATCTAAGAGCTGATCCTTGACCCCTGTTGTCATGAAAAATTTGAAGTGTCTTTCTGATCATGTTTCTGCTCATGCTTCTGTTGATTTTATTGATGTCTGTGAAACTCTTCGTAAGGAATTATTGAAATCTATGAAAATTGCTAAGAAATTCAATGAAGAATTAAAATTGGCTAATCTTGAAAAAGAGGAATTGATTGTTAGATTAGATGAATCTAATAAAAAGAATGAATTTTTGAGAAATCAAATTTCCTCTCAAAATGAGAAGATGAAAAGCTTGGAACAAGAGTTAGTTGAATCTAAAGCTAAAATTGAAAATTTGACTTGTACCAAGCCTGCTGTTGATAACAAAAGTGTTAATGTTTCTCTTAAGCCTAAAACTGAAAAAGTTTATATCCCTCCTTTTAAGAGGAATAATAAAGAAAATGCTTATTTTGCTAGGTTAGACAAAGGTAAAAGTTCTGATGTAGACGCTGAAGTTTCTAAACCTATGTCTAAACCTACTGTTAGAGAGCATAATAAATCTGTTTTTGTGCCTACTTGTCACCTTTGTGGTGTTGTTGGTCATATTAGACCAAATTGTTCTTTGTTGAGGCAAAAAACAAAATCTGAGACTAGATTTGTTATTAGGAATACTGATGTTCCTAAATTTGTTCCTATCTGTCATTTTTGTGGTGTCCATGGTCACATTCATCCTAATTGTCATAAATTGAAATTTAAGCATTTTGTGTATCAATCTAGGATTTGTGATGATATTTCTCCTACCACAAGTCCATATAAATTGTTTCATATTTTTTTGAAAAATTTAAGCTTGTTGGCTTGTGAAAGGAATTTGTAGGATTTTAGTCTTTCTCAAAAGATTGGTATAATTCCTCAAATACACTCTGCTTCACATGGATTTTCACCTACAAAGCCGAAGACTCGTGCTAGATGGGTGAGAAAAGATTCTCCAAGGTGAGTGTTGCTAACTTGTCCCTAATTTAATTCTTTCAATTGTTTGTGGACATGTTTTGTTTTTGTTGTTTTGTCTTTTTTTAGTTTTTTTTTTTATATAAAAAAAAAATCCAAAAACATTGAAAATTTTCAAAAAAGACAAAAATATTTTATTTTGTGTCTTGTTTATTTGTTTTGAGGATTACATGAATTATGATATCTCTCTTGATTTAGAACATGCTTGACATTGTAGAGAAACTTGAATAGTATGTGTTATATAAGTGCTAAGCTATTTTTGATTTTATGTGAGTATGTACTAGTTTGTACATGTACTCAAGAGTTAATTAAGGAATTGATATTTCTTGTTTGTGTGCCCTCTATAGCTTAGTTAAGTACTGTCATGCATTGCATTTGCACTGTTCATTTAGCATAATGTGTGTGTTTTGTTTTTTGTCATAAATTTTTTTTAAACCAAAAAGAGTTTTGTGTTTTGTATTTCACATCTTGGATTTATAATCAAGGATTGGCCATATTATCTTTACATAACAAGTTTATGTACCTTGTTTAGCTTTGATGAGCTTACTTATTGCACTTTACTAGTTGAAGCTTTGTAGTGCATGTTGTGTGGGAAATGTTTATAGTTTTTGATCACTTTGTCTTGTTCTTGAAGTCACATGTCTTTGACTGTCAGACTTGAACCTTTAGAGAAAGGCCTAAATAACCATCTCACCACTGTTCACTAATCAATCATGAACACCTTAGTGCATATCGTAAGATTTTGTGCTCAAGAAAGTGTAGCACATGCACAAAAAGAACATAAGGTGTAACCTCGGTTTAATTGCTTAATACTTAAAATTGGTGTGTATTATTAGGCTTGATGCCAAATCACATAATTAAATTTGGTGTGTACATTATCCTAGCTTTTTAATAAGTTTCTGAATAAATTAAAATTGGTATGTATATTATGAGGCAATATTCAAGAAACTTACATGATTGCAAACTTATGATCTAGGAGATGTGGGAGTTATATGATGTAACTCTTTAGGTAATAGTCTCTTTTAAATTCTATGTGATGAATTTTGTAGACTTTGTGATTGATTGCTTTTCACATATCACCTCACATGTATCTCAAGCTTTTGCTAGTTGCACACACTACACAAGTTACTCTTTGCTAAACTTGGTACATTATATTGTGTGTGATCTTGTTGTGGCCATCCAAGATTAAAAGTTCCTTGATTTTAATGCAAAATGTGTTTAATGTTTGCGCTTTGAGGAAAAATTGATTGAAAACCTTGATTTTGGAAGATCTGGGTTGAATTCAAGTTTTTTTTAAAACTTTTAATCTCATATTCATGCATTTCATTCATGAAATATTGTACTTTGAGGAGTTTCTGCATTAAATTACTTTGTTTTTCAAAAATTTGATTTTTCCATCCATCATTTATGTTTAGGATTCACATGAATTGCATTGATTTTTTTTTATCCATCTTGCAGTTTTGCAGTCATATCTCTCATTGTTTTCACACATAACATGCATACACTTTACTAATTTGGGTACTCAACTTGATTTAAAAATTGATTGATTAATTTTTGAGTTGTGTACTTTCTAGTATATGCTATTTTTATGTGTGAACTGTAGAAAATATTTTTCTTAAGAGATATAATGGATAATCAATGTGCAAATATTTTCTCTACTCATGCAACTGTTTATGGGTCACATAGTGCCATGTTTGCATTTTATTGAAAGAGAGAATATTTTTCTTCATGTGTATCCTCAACTTAGTTTTTTTTAAACTTGGTTTGTGTCTTTCTCTTTATCCCCAACCCCTTTATTTTTCCCCAAAACTCTTTTTCCCAAAACTTGTTTTGTTTTTCCTATTTTTATAGGGGGAGAAATTTTTTTTAACCTTTGTGGTTCTTAGGGGGAGTTGTTGCTCTTCATAGGGGGAGTTGTCTCTATTTTCTCTTACTCTGTTGCGTATATTTTCTGTCTACCTTCTGATTAGATAGACTTTGTCAATACGTGACAAAAAGGGGGAGACATAGATGAACTATTTGTTTTGTTTAGGGGGAGAATATAAAAAAACTTTTTGTTGTATCTAACTTAGGGGGAGAGTTAGTTTATTTTTTTTTATTCTGTTTCATATTATTGTTTATATGTCTTTCTTTCCACACATGCGGTGATGTGTTTATTGAGTGTTTCAGGAAAGACAGGTGCATTCTGATCAAGACCTTCTACCTCTTCTTGCAACTTCTAGGTTAAGAGTCTTAAATTGGGATTTGTGATGTAATTGGGCATTTTATTGTATTGGGTTGTTCTTGTATTTGAGCATTTCATTTTGTATGAAAGTTTTGTCACGAATTGCCAAAGGGGGAGTTTGTTAGGTTCTAAATGTTTAGAACAATTGGCAAATCATGAACACAAACTTGTCTAGATATAGATCTTAGAGTCTATAGGTTTTATTAAACAATGCTCAAGGTGATTCAAGTCAAGATTCAAGAACATACAAGTTGCAGGAAGAAGATTTCATAATCTGTCTGATTCGATCGATCGAAAGACAGGCTCGATCGATCGAAAGTCGTATCTGCAGAATTTTAATTAAGCCCAAATAGTAGTTCAAGCCCATTTAGGATTAGGGTTTCTAATCTACTTCTCCCAGTATATAAAGGAAACCCTAAGCACGTTTTTATGTGGCTTTTCAGAGAGAAAATAGTGTGTCTCTTTTGTATTTAGGGTTTTGTTCCTAAAAAGCTCTCTTATGTCTTCTACCGGTGCTATTCCTTGAAAAATATCAAGATCCGGTATTGTAGAAGTTGCTGCCTTCTCTTATCATCAAAGGTGTTGATGATCTAAACCTTCAAGGGTGGTCTTGGAGTCACAAACAGGAGAGTTTATGTTGCTAAACCTTTGAGTGGGATCTCAAAGTCACAAACGGGGGTGTTTGTGTTTTGCAAAGGCCAAAGAAAGAAGGAGTCTGTGAATTCGGAGCTTGCACGTGGTCGTGTCAGTAAGTTCTACTGGTTGGTAGCAATAAGAAGTCGAGCGTGGGGGCTTGTAAGTCTTATTGTATGAATTTCGATTCTTTCTAGTGGATTTGCTTTTTACCTTGAGGATAGCTAGGTTAAATCCTCCCCAAGTTTTTTACCGGTTTGGTTTTCCTGGGTGATCATATCATTGTCTTATTTATTTTCCACTGCTTTGCATGATTTGATCTTTTATATTGTGATAACCTAGACTTGTTTAATTGGACTAAGTAACAACTTGACTAATTACCTAGGTTTAATCAATTGTTTAAGGGGTCTAAAAACTAACATATCATATTATATATGATAAAAGTTTAAATTTTAAGAATTGATATATACATATTTTTTGGATAAATATGACAAATCAAGTAATAAAAAAAGTAGTATTTGATTTACGATAATAATAGTTGTGTTTATCTAAAATGTTACCAACAAAGCCTAAAATCAATAGAATAGAATTACCTAAGGATAGAATTTAAATAAAAAAGAAAGATAAAAAAATGTAAAAGAAAAAAAAGATCGAATTTTCAATTTTTTTCCTACGCTTCTTTAAAAAATGTAAAAGGAAAAAAAGATAGAACTTGCATTTTTTTTTTTTAATGGATAAATTTGCATCTTATGTCATCTTTTTCCTAATAATAAAGTAAAAAAAAAAAAAAAAGTATTTGAATTTCACCTAAATTACTTCTTTTTGTTCATATCATCTTCTTCACAACCTAAAATTCTCATTATATATACACACAATTTTTTGGTGTTTCATTATTTCTACTACATACTTTATAGTTATTTGCTATATTCTTCCCTTCTCCGCCCTACCTACAACTTTGTAGGTAATTTTTTTTTTCTTTTATCGAATTGAATAGATTTTGTGTATTTGTTGCCTTTTTATTATATATAATATGATTTTTATTAACAACTTTTATAAATAGGCTAAAATTGGATACGAGAAAATCCACCCATCCAAATTTCTATGTAAGTCCATCTTTACTTAACTAAATTTTTTTTTTTTTTTTTAAGTTCAAAAATTTTGATAATTTTTCATTAATGAATTGAGGTTTTGGCTTAATTTTGTTTTCAACCGTTTCAATTATTGAATTCATTATTTTTTTCAAGTGTAGTATTAATATCTATGTTTTTTTTTTATTAAAAAAAAAAATATATATATATATATATATATATATGTGTGTGTGTGTGTGTGTTCTTAAAGGCTAAAACACAATATAATTACAAACATTACTTTAAGTTAGGGTGTGATATTTATTTATTAGTAAGTTAGAATGTTACATTAAGTTAGAGTATTATATTTTTATTTATTAATTTAGAATGTTACATGTAGATACATATGCTGGTTTAGGGTTGATAAAACTTATAACCATTTGAATGAAATCAACACTAAAACAAATGATTTAAATATCAAAATAAGAAATAAAAATTAAATTTCTTTCAAGTGTACAAGCACAATTTATTTTTTAATCTTAAATTTTGAATTAATTCTTTTTTCATTTTATTTTTTATTAAATTTAATTATATTATCAAAATATTTTTTATTAAGCCGTGTATCGCACGGCATAATACTAGTATATATAAAAACAGAGACCTCAAATGAGAGAGTATGATGTTCTGCCATATGGCGCTCTCTTTGACAAGGAATTTGTTCACATAAATTCTTTACTCAAGTGCCACATAAGAGATAAAGACTAATTAAAATTCAAATAATAATTCCAATGAAAAAAAATATTCAAAAGGTAAGAAATTTATTTTCTTAGATTCATTGTATCAAGACATTTCTCAAGTGCCACATTATAGATAAGGACTAATTAAAATTTAAAAGATAAGGACTCTTTATTTTCTAGAGTTCATTGTTTCAAAACTTTCTTCTCTCTCACAAAGCACAAAACTTTTCGTGTTTTCACTCACCCCTTTTCAGCTCTTGCACTTCTATTACTTTATATACACCTACCTATAATTTTTCATCTTCATGCCATAGGTTAGGTGCTTTTGATTTTGTTTTAGCCCTCACAATTTCTTAGTTTCTTTGTCATTTTTTTTTACTACTATTTAGTGTGGTATTGGTATGAGCCTCAACCATAAAAGTAAAAAACGATGATTATTATGGAGTTTTCTTTGTTGTGAATCAAGATTATCTCAACTTTAGTTGCAACCCTAAGTTTAGTTGCAGCTATTCAAGAATAGTGTGAAACGGTGTACAAATCACAATCATATTGTTAGTTCTCTCCATCAAAGCCACAATTAGGTAGTTCTTCACACAATTTTTATGTTCTTTCTCATGTATCTTTAACGTATAATACTTATCCACCTATATTTTTTTTATTACGTTTGTTAGTGTTGTAAATTATAATTGTTGTCATTTGTTAAGATTAGTTTCAAATGATTTAATTTGTTGTTACATTTTTTATGTACGATTGTAAGTTAATTAGCGTGCTCTACTTCTCTATATAAAGACAAATCTCATGTGTAAAATTAATAATACAAGATTAATTCTCCCATTTTTAACTTACACTTTTCTTGAATTTTAGAATTCTCTTTGTTTTTTGTCTTTTTTTAAAGAATATAAAAGTCATATTAGAGGCGATTAAATATTGATAAATGGAAGTGTATTTAGCCAATTTTTCTTTATTTGATTACGTTTTCTATATGTTGGTATACAAATAATTTTGTTTCATTTGGATTATGTGGGGTCCAATAATTTGTGACCCTGGCCCATTTTTGCATTGGGGCCCAAAGCCCGGGCCGAGGAAGGTTATAGCCGAGGATAGATAATAAAAGTCCAAATAGTCTTGAGACACAGCCGAGGAAGATTCTATCCTCGGCGTATCCGAGGTCTTCTTGGAAGGAAGGGCAAAAACGGTATAGGAACAGTTTGGGAAAAAATCTAAAATATCTAGGTCCATAGAGAAGGGAACGCTGGATAGTATAACGACCAAGGACAAAGGGAAAGCTGCCCTTACTGCCATTCAATACTCTGCACCTGACAAAGCCATACTCTTCAGCTTTTACAACCACCCCCAACCACTCTGGGTATGGGCTGATGGGACAAGTATCAGTCCTGAAAAATCGAACCCACACGTGGACGTTGGATAAGGGATACAGGCTAGTATAAAAGAAAAAGTAAGCAATCCAAGGAAAGGGGCTGGGAAAAATGGCCAAAAACCAGAGCCTCCCAGCCCGCCTCCAGGAGAAAGACTCCTAGGGCGAACATGATTTAATTATGTATGAACACCACGACAAACCACGGTCTGGTGACCAGGGCCTAGCCTTTCAAACCCTCGCTCTATAAATGATATTGTTTGGGCCTTTTTACGTGCGAACCCAACACTATTATGGGTTGTCCCAAATCGAGTCCTTACAATTGGCGCCGTCTGTGGGAAAGGCTCGTGTGTTGGCACAGGCGGTAGGTCGAGACAGTCCCCTTGTCATTTCTAAACAGCCGGTTGTAGCGTTCTAGCGTAAAGTTCCACTAGGGGTTATGTTTCTTTACTAGGGGCTGCGCTTCGTATCGTCAGCAGCACGGATGGTTCTAGGGGCTTGGCCAAGGAGCTAATCCCCCTTAAACCAAGGTCCCATGCCATAACCGAGGGGTTAATTCCCCCAACTACTTATCAAAATCAAGTTTTGGACAGAACCAAGGTATTGCATAGTCCTCGGACTCAAACCTATGGGGAAACCAACTACTTATCAAAATCAAGTTTTGGACAGAACCAAGGTATTGCATGGTCCTCGGACTCAAACCTATGGGGAAACCAACTACTTAAATATCAAGTTTTGGACAGAACCAAGGTATTGCATGGTCCTCGAACTCAAACCTATGGGGAAACCAACTACTTAAATATCAAGTTTTGGATAGAACCAAGGTATTGCATGGTCCTCGGACTCAAACCTATGGGGAAACCAACTACTTAAAAATCAAGTTTTGGACAGAACCAAGGTATTGCATGGTCCTCGGACTCAAACCTATGGGGAAACCAACTACTTATCAAAATCAAGTTTTGGACAGAACCAAGGTATTGCATGGTCCTCGGACTCAAACCTATGGGGAAACCAACTACTTATCAAAATCAAGTTTTGAACAGAACCAAGGTATTGCATGGTCCTCAGACTCAAACCTATGGGGAAACCAACTACTTAAAAATCAAGTTTTGGACAGAACCAAGGTATTGCATGGTCCTCGGACTCAAACCTATGGGAAAACCAACTACTTATTAAAATCAAGTTTTGGACAGAACCAAGGTATTGCATGGTCCTCGGACTCAAACCTATGGGGAAACCAACTACTTATCAAAATCAAGTTTTGGACAGAACCAAGGTATTGCATGGTCCTCAGATTCAAACCTATGGGGAAACCAACTACTTAAAAATCAAGTTTTGGACAGAACCAAGGTATTGCATGGTCCTCAGACTCAAACCTATGGGGAAACCAACTACTTAAATGTCAAATTATTGGCTAGAACCAAGGTATTACATGGTCCTCAAGACTCAAACCTATGGAAAGGTCAGCTACTTAAGAAGAATTCTAAGTCGCTCAGTCCTCGAACCAAATACCAGAAAAGGTTAAGGCTACAAAAGCTATTAGGAAGGCGGCGAAACACTCTAAGTATTTGGCGGCCCACATGGACAGTCCACTTTTGAACCACCCATCCTCGAATGGTTACCTCCTACACCACACCGAGCATTCAGCTGTCATCTCGGCTATTTTTGGGGTATGTATCATTTTCTTAGGTCGGCATTATTATGCCAAACGACTCTATTAAGTTCATAATAATATCTTTTCCTTAGCAGGGTTTTCAACCCTAAGTATTCTTTTTTTTTTTTTTAGGACAACATTATTAAGCCGAATAGCCCGATAAATACAGAATTACATCTTTCTCTCAAACAAAGGTTTTTTCCCTAAATGTCATTTGTTCAAATCGGCATTGTTGTGCCGGATAGTTTCAATAAGCACAGAGCAAGGTCTTTTTATTAACTGGGATTTCGGCCCTAAGCATCGTTCAGTATACGAAAATAGAAAAGAAGTCATTTGGTAGTACGTCTATTCATGGCATAATTATTTTAAAAAAGAAGAGGTAGAATGTACAAAATAAAGCAATGATGACTTTTATTAATATAAAGAGGTATTACAAAGTACAATGAGGGGCTTAAACAAGCCTATGTAGGAAACGAATTACAAAAACAGTAAAAAACAACAAACAAAACAGCCAGAAATCTTTTTAAGCTCTGCTCCCAAGTCTTTCCAAATTCTGCCCCAGTAGCATCCATATTGAGAGGAGGACCTTCCTTGGTGGGAGAGGAGAAGAAAAGGAAGAAGGAAAAGCACCAGGATGGATCTCGTGATGGGAAAGAAGAAGAAGGAGAGGCAAAAGGAGGCACCAGTGAAGGAAGAGAGGAAGAAGGAAGGATACTTTGTCCCTGCGTCAGTCCTGACTCCTAACACGCTGGTGTCATGTTAGCTATGCTCATAAGAGAGCGGCTGGTACTGATAATGGGTGACCCCAACTCAGTCGCGCAAAAAGTTTGACACGACGAGCCCCTGCTTCGGATTTTGGCTGAAAGGAGGATGAGAAGTATCTTGAGTCTCTACCATCCCTGCCCTGACCGAGCCATTTTGAGCTTCACAAGAACGTAGCATTTCTGGGAAGTGTATGGTCTCTTCATTCCCGCTCCTATCGTGGACGAATCACAATTCATGGTGTAAGCAAGCGGATAAGGGAAACTCTGGGGGAGGCTAAGGGTTTTCAGGCTTTAAAAGGATTGAAAGGTCTCTATGTAAGAGAGGTAACCTCTTGCTTTCCTTCTTATATGAAGGGCAAAACGGGAGGCATTTAATCTGTCCAAATTTCCAAGAAAATCGGTAAACGAGAATATACCCATTCCACTTCCCCACGCCGTCAATAACCGTCAAATTTAAATGGTCTCGTAAAGGGAAATCATTAAAGGCGCGTTTCGGATAATGAAGCGGCAAGAACGCATCATGAATGAATTCAAAAGAATGTCTAGTAGTCCGGTATGTTTCCTGGATAGATGAAGAGACACCCACATTGATGAAGGGTAGATCTAAGCAGACTGCAATAAAGGCATAGCATTACCAAAACCCTCCTCTCCGACCAAGAGGTCGGACAGCAGGATTTTGAGGGGCTATTGTGGGGTCCAATAATTTGTGACCCTGGCCCATTTTTGCATTGGGGCCCAAGGCCCAGGCCGAGGAAGGTTATAGCTGAGGATAGATAATAAAAGTCCAAATAGTCTTGAGACACAGCCGAGGAAGATTCTATCCTCGGCGTATCCGAGGTCTTCCTAGAAGGAAGGGCAAAAACGGTATAGGAACAGTTTGGGAAAAAATCTAAAATATCTAGGTCCATAGAGAAGGGAACGCTGGATAGTATAACGACCAAGGACAAAGGGAAAGCTGCCCTTACTGCCATTCAATACTCTGCACCTGACAGAACCATACTCTTCAGCTTTTACAACCACCCTCAACCACTCTGGGTATGGGCTGATGGGACAAGTATCAGTCTTGGAAAATCGAACCCACACGTGGACGTTGGATAAGGGATACAGGCTAGTATAAAAGAAAAAGTAAGCAATCCAAGGAAAGGGGCTGGGAAAAATGGCCAAAAACTAGAGCCTCCCAGCCCGCCTCCAGGAGAAAAACTCCTAGGGCGAACACGATTTAATTATGTATGAACACCACGACAAACCACCGTCTGGTGACCAGGGCCTAGCCTTTCAAACCCTCGCTCTATAAATGATATTGTTTGGGCCTTTTTACGTGCGAACCCAACACTATTATGGGTCGTCCCAAATCGAGTCCTTACAAATTACGAACAAAGTGTTTGAGATTGAGGTCTTGGGATTTCGTGGTGAGAATGAAGTGGTTGAGGAAGAGTTCAGTTTTAGAAATAAAGTCTACATTTTCTCTAGATGTTATTTTATTATTTTAAATATTAAATTTATAATATGGTGTAAACTCCTAGAAATTTCTAATAACTATGTAATTACAATATATATATATATATATATATATATATATATATATATATTAGTAAAGAAAATCCACTCAATAGTCGGAAACTACTTCTAGGATAAGGAAAAATTTAAATTATAAAATATGAATTAGAAAATTAAGTTTCAAAGCATTCAACAATATTATGGGAAACATCATTAATACTATATAACAAAATGATTATTATATATAGGTCTTAAAAAAATAAAAATTATTTTCAAATGAAATTACCAAGTATCCGCTCATCACGCGGGAAATTATCTAGTTATTTTAAAAAGTAGAAAAAGTAATTGGTGATAAAACCAAAGGCATCAAAATTAAATAGTAACATGTGTTTCTAAAATTTCCCATGTTCCAAGTAGTTTTTGTGAGTTTTTTTACACCACACACGTTAACATGTTGGCTGACTAACCTAAGTTAACTTCTCACTTCACAATTTTGTAAAATTTCAACTCTCTTCCCATCAGTAACCACTTATTTTAAGATATCTCTCAGGTTCTCAGATGAGGCATTCAACTTCATTTTGCTGACTCAATGAACATCGGTACTGCTGTTCACTGCCAGTCACTGTCGTCATCGCCTTCAAAGTGAGGCTGAGATGAACAGATTTGAGGCTAGTTGGTTACTGCAAGCGTTAGAAATGAGTTTAGGGTGAGAAAAATTGCAAACCAATCCTCATTTTTGTTAAATTTTATAAAGAAAGCTGGGTTTTTGTTCCGGTCCAGTATCTAATTACCGGTTGAAATTCATTATGTATCCCAGTACGACCAAAACAGGTCCGATGTGGCTGGTATTTTAACCGGAACGAAACACCTACATTTCTGTTTCGATTTACATACCAGTACAATAAATACCAGTCGTATGGGCTGGTATGGTACGAAATCATCTTCCTTGGTCATGGTTCTTCAACCCTAACACGATTTGTTAATGGAGCGAGTTGACACAACACAATCCACTTGACATGCTTATATATAAATGGTCGTTTTAGGTTGACACGAATGTGACATGACTTATTTCAACCCGTTTAATATTATACATGTTGGGTTGACACAAAATCGATCAATTTAACCCACTTCAAAAAAGTACTTGATTAATATTGTTATCACTTATAACTCTTTCTAATTACTCATTTTTCTCTTTAAGTTTAAAAATCTTTTTTTTTTTTTTACTGAAACAATATTTAAGTTTAAAAAATAGGTTGGATATAAAAGGAATTTCACAAATCTAAAATATTATATATATATATATATATATATTTGTTATATGAGTTAAATGGGCAATATCATTTCAAGTTGATATGAATAAATTGACGTATCAAATGTGTCAATTGCGGGTCATGCAAATTAACCCGCATATAACACATTTCTGTAAGGTTGAATTTATTCAACCATCTAATTGGCTTTATTCCGTACCAAATTTGCTTGTATTTCAGCATTTAGTAACCCTGTATTTAGGTGGGTTTGTTGTAAGGGTAGTGAGTGAGATAGAGTGAAGTTTGCTCAAGAATGTGCAAGAAAATAGAGACTCGCGGCTTGGCCTTGCGGGTGACTCGCGGCTGCAAGCCGCCAAACGCAGCACACGTGCCAAGCATGCCGGAAGGTGAACAGTCATGCTAGCTGGAGCACTACAGGACAAAACAGGACAACTGGCCATACGGTTATCTCGCGACTGGATCTCGCGACTTAGTCAAGCCGCGAGGTCAAGCCGCGAGCCACCCCTGTTTTGTAAATCCTGACGTTTCACTTTCCTCTCCCACTCCAGTATAAATATCCCTTTTACCCACGAATGTAAGAGAGCTTCCAGAGAGAATTTTGAGAGAGAAACCCTAAAGAAAAATAAGATTGATTCACCCACAATCTATACATTAGAGTCTCTTCAAATTCCTCAACTCTCTTCCTCTCCATTGTCAAATCTTTGAGAGGCATTTTACCAAACCTTGTTCTCACCATATTCATCACTGTGAGAGAGCTGTTTGGATTTCTGGGAAGCAGTTAGGAAGGAACCAATTTTCATTGGTTAATGCTACGGTCTAGTAACGGAATCCGGGAAGCTAGAAAAGAAAAAGGTTCGGCGCAACCTCGTTGGAGCAAGAACCTTGGAGGGCTTAGGTGCACTGGGTAGATTAGGCTTGGAGGGTCTATTGCTGTCCATGTATCCCAACTATATTTTCTAGTGGATTGTTTACCGCTTGGAGGGCGGCGGAGAGGTTTTACGCCGAGGGCTTCGGTTTCCTCTTCGATAACACATCGCGTGTTGTCTTTGTGTTTGCATGTTCCTTCCTCTTTATCTTTACCTTTTTATTATCTACTGTGGGTTGAGATTTTAATTTGGCTTAGTTAGTTTTTCCAATTCCGTATTATAGCTTATGTTAAGTTTCCGCACACTAGTTGTTTGACATAATGCTTGAATTGGTTAAGTTGTAATTTGGGGGTCTAAACGTTCAAGGGTGGTTATACACATATTTGAACTTTCAATTGGTATCAGAGCAGGTACACTGTTATTGGTTTCATTACCATTGTGTGATCCTTAACTCCCTTTTGAGATGGATCGGTCTCAATCCCTAAATGCACCTCCATATTTTGATGGTAGTAATTATGCTTTTTGGAAGGTTTGCATGAGAGCTTTTCTGTGTTCTATTGATGAATCTGTTTGGGATGCTGTTGAGATTGGTTGGACCAGACCTGAGGCAGCCAAATCCACATGGGATAAGGCAGCACTTGCTGCATCTAATGCTAACAGTAAAGCACTCAATGCTATTTTCTGTGGTGTGTCTCCAGATGAATTTCACAGGATTTCTCACATCACCATGGCCAAAGAAGCATGGGAGATTTTGGAAACCACCTACGAAGGCACGAAGAAAGTGAAAGACACCAAGTTGCAAATGCTGACCACTCGGTTTGAGGAGCTCAAAATGAGTGAGGATGAGTCCTTTGACTCTTTCTATGGGAAGCTAAATGAGGTGGTTGTCAGCAAGTTCAATTTGGGGGAGAAAACGGAGGATTCTAAAATTGTAAGGAAGATCCTTCGATCATTGCCGGAAAGTTTTCGTGCTAAAGTGACAGCGATTGAAGAGAGCAAGGACCTTGATGACATCAAAGTCCAGGAGCTGGTTGGTTCTCTTCAGACTTATGAGATGTCACTACCCAATCAACGGAAGAGTAAATCTCTTGCTCTTAAGACCATTAATGAAAAGGTAGAAGATCATGACTCATCGGGAGAAGATGTGGTTGACAAAGATGTTGCATACCTTGTTAAAAATTTCAGAAAATTCTTGAAATTCAAAAATAATGGCAAATTTTGTGAAAAAGGAAAATTCCAAAGTTCAGGAAGGGAGAAAAGGGAATTCAAAAAGAAATTAGTTAGTTTTTCCAATTCTGTATTATAGCTTATGCTAAGTTTCCGCACACTAGTTGTTTGAAATAATGCTTGAATTGGTTAAGTTGTAATTTGGGGGTCTAAACGTTCAAGGGTAGTTATACACATATTTGAACTTTCAATTTCTTATCATGTCACTTTTATGTTGACCCATTTATAATCTGAATCTGCTAAAGCCCAATTCCAACTTGTAAAAACTCGTATCATGTTCATAGGTCATATCAATCATTAACATTTCTAGATGGAATATTGCTCTTAAACACACTTCAAATTCCAAAATAAGCAAGTAGCATATATATTTATATATATATATATATATATATATATATATATATAAACTACCATTGGAAGTACGACGGATCTCCAAATTCCTCCTGGCAAATGCAACATTCCAACGTCTGAATCAGTGGTTCCAAGCATTCTTAATGGAATCCTCCTCCTCCGGGTGATCACCCATTCTAACTCAAACCAAAGCCCCTAATAAAGCATGATTAAATCAACAAGCTTGTAATTTGCCAAAAAATTAAATAATATTCCATTTTATTCCAAGCATTTTTGCTGCTGAGAGACTTTAATATATATATATATATATATATATATAATGAAAGAAACAGACACAAGGAAAGAATGAATCAAAGCTGACCACGGTGAGAAGGAAACCCTCCACTTAGCACATTACTCATTCTTCTTCTTTTTCAAATTTAGAATATAATTAGAAGCTCATATTGATCTTTGGTGCATGATTTGGAAGGAAAATACTGGAGAGAGGGATGGAGAAAATTAAACATTTTGATCACCCTCATCTCTTATCTCTGAGTAACAAGACGAGAAATGCTGAGATCCATTGCGAGGCATGCTCAAAAGACTGCGTTGGTCAAACCTACATTTGCAGCGAGGGATGCAGATACGGCCTACACGAATCATGTGCAAAGCTTCCGCAACAGCTGCAAAGCCCCTTTCACAAACCACACCCACTTACCTTACAGCGACTTGGCTCCGGTGATCTCACCTGCTTCTGTGATGTTTGTACACACCATTGCTTCACGCGCTTCATCTTCTGCTGCGACAAGTGCAATTTCGAACTTGATCTTGATTGCGCTTCAATGAGGCTAGTAAAAGTAAAAAAAGAAGGGGAAGGGCAAGAAAAACTGCAACTTCGTAAATATCCTCACCACCGCCATCCTTTGCTACTCTTTGAGAAGATGCCCTACAATAGTTTTCGGTGCCCTGTATGTGAAGAATTCTGCTCGGACCCAGATCCAATTTATTGTTGTATCCCATGTGGCTTCTTTCTCCATGGATCATGTTTTGAGATGAAGTTGCCACAAGAGATCCAACACTTCTATCATCCCCATCCTCTTACCCTTTGCACTACACAATCAGAAGATTCAGAACCAGATATTACTTGCAAAGCTTGTTACAAACTGTTAAACGTGCAGGATTGGTATTATAGCTGTAAACAATGCGATGATTTTGTGATGGATATTGATTGCACTCAGTCGCCGAAAACGATTGATATTGATATCAAATCTCAAAGTCAAATCCATCATTTTCTCCATGGACATCCATTGTCACGCCGTAAGAACAAGCTCCAGGGTGATGAAAATGTAGTTGAAGATTGCTGTGTTTGTGGGAAAGGCTGCATAGGTAATACCTATTTTTGTAAAAGAGGTTCCTCGCCATTCTGTAAGAAAAGTTTCTTTCACAAATCATGTCTTGAGTTGCCACAAAAGATCTGCCATCCCTTCCATCCATACCACCCTCTCACTCTCACTCTCACCCTGCTCAAGCAAGAAGGTAGTACATGCAATGCTTGTCGCAAGTCAACCCATGCTTTCACTTCCAGAACCTATACCCATAGCATCGCCTACATTTGTGAGAGTCACAATAATTGCGGTTTTCTCTTGCACGCTGAATGCAGTGAAATGATGCCTGCCATGACATACGAAGGTCACACTCACCTTCTACGATTCAGGGAAGATAATATGGAGAATGATAAACTGAAGTGCAACGGTTGCAAATCAAATATTTGTGAATCATATGCCTTCACTTGTCTCTATTGTGATCTCAATCTCCATCTTCTTTGCGGTCCATTACCATATATCATTAAACACAAAGATTATATAAATCCCCTCATCCTTACAAATTCACCTGTTGAAGAGGAAGTGAAAGATGAGACTAACGAATTCTATTGTCATGTTTGTGAAGAAGAAAGAGATCCATTGTTACCCGTCTATTACTGTGCAGAATCTCAGTTTGTTGCAGAATTCAAATGCGTCCACTCTCAGGTAGGTACATATATTATAAACTGATAAAATCATAATTTTTTTTTATTATATATACTTGAATGCTATGGCTTTTTATCCTTAATTTATAATTTCTTTACTCTTTTTGACTAACAGAAAAAAACAAAAAAACAAAAATTAACTGAAGTTTTTAAAGCCAATAAATGAATGATATTGTACTGCATGAAATAAAACATGGTTTTTGTCACTTGCAAAAAATGCTTTCAAGAACTAGTCTTTTTAACCTTTTTTTTCTTTCTCAAAAAAAAAAAAAAAAAAAAAAAAAAAACCTTTTTTTTATTTTTTTTATTTTTTTATTTTTTTTAATAATAATTGAATGAAAGTTTATCCTGTAATTTATTTATTTGTAAACCATTTCTTTAAAATTATAATTCAATTTGCCAATTAGTAAAGACAACGTAATCAATGATGTTTCTGTGGTTCTTTTTGGTTAGTACTACTTTTTTACTGCCGCATCAAAAACAAAACAATTTTTGAATAAATGTGCATTTTTTGTGGGTTTTTGTTTTTTGTTTTGGTAAGTTTTGGGTGGGGCAAGATTGGACTAGGTACTTATATAAAATAATGGTATTGATTCATTTATATGAATAGGTTTTTCTTTGTCATAAATACAGTTTTTAGCACTATCCAAGTTCATCTTGCTAGGATCAGTTGGTGCCTGTAGTTGGTTGATTTTGCACCATGACTTGCTTTAAAAATAAAAAAGATTTTACAACTGGTTAATCTTAACTCAATCTATGGTTGGTTTCTAGATATTATTATCACTAAAAGGAGAATACGGAGATATTGAGTTAAGGACTACTCTTGGACTTCAAGGTAAGTTGATTACTGCATACTCGGCCAAAGAAATGTGGCCAAATAAATTTGAACAAGTCCACCAAACATCAACCTTGTCTGATATTTTAGGATCTTCGAGGAAAGATGTGGTAGAGGAATTGTGCAATGCTTACGTGGCTATGAAAACAATTACTGCCAAAGATAATGATAGTGAATACTGGGAAGATATGTTGCTTTCTGACAAGGCTTACACACAATTCATAAAGTTTCTTGATTGTGGTAGAGAGATTGTTGAACCATGGAAGACTCCAGAAGAGGTTGTCAAAGTTGGAGACTACGTGGTTCCTATGAGGTTGGCCCCTATCATTAAGCACTTGCTATCCAAACACGGAGATGTTAGTGCCAAGTCCACGGTAAGCCCAATGGCCAAACAATATCTCTATATCGTTTTATGTGAGTGTCTGTATAGCATGACAAACACCGGTACCAGGGTTGTGGATATCACAAAAGATTTGCTTCTCAATTGGTGGACAAGCTTCAAAATTTTGGAATCCACAAGATTTGAAATTCAGTTTGCCTTGAATCATTTGAAGAGAGTTGCGGATGCTTACTTTGGTCTTTATGTTGAAAGGCGTCTTAAAAATATTGATGGAGATATTGCAAAGCTATCTATAAAGTTGCAAAATCTGCTGAATAAAATTGAGACACTTAAAAACAAACGTGATTTAGAATCTGTGAAATCCAAATCAATTGAGGAATGCTTGAGAGAGGCTTCGGCATTGCAGTATGGGAAAGCTAGTAGTGGACTACTAAGGATTTTATAAATTTATATGGTTGTTAAATGTCTATTGTGTATATATATATGTAGTACGTACTCGTTATGCTGTTGGTAAAGGAACTATTTATTGTTGTCATGATTAATTTGAACATTGTAAATTATATTATGGCTTTCTGTAGTGAGATATATTAATAATAATATTACGGGATACGTTTCTCTGTGTAAAGTGCCTTGACTCGTGAGTTTCAAGTTTTGCATAAAAGCACAAGTATCAGCAAGTCGAATGAACAAAAATTCAGGCAAAAGACAAAATCCAAGGGAGCACCTCCACTCCTCAAAAAAAATAGAAACTTCAGCTCAAAATATCTTCAAGACTAGCTCAAGATTTTTTTTTATTAATTGATTTTTTATATTTTATTGATAAAAATTTTAGAACAAAACTTAAAAACAGTACTTATCTTTAGATTTTCCTTTTAAAATTCAGTCATGTAATAGTACTTAACTAAAAATATAATTTTATCCCATGAGAAAAAAACAAGTTGACTGAATTTTAAGAGAGAAACTTATCTTTAGATTTTCCTTTTAAAATTCAGCCATATAATAGTACTTAACTAAAAATATAATTTTATCCCATGAGAAAAAAACAAGTTGACTGAATTTTAAGAGAGAAACTTATCTTTAGATTTTCCTTTTAAAATTCAGCCATGTAATAGTACTTAACTAAAAATATAATTTTATCCCATGAGAAAAAAACAAGTTGACTGAATTTTAAGAGAGAAACTTAAAAAATGAATATAATTTTATCCCATGAAAAAAAAACAAGTTGACTGAATTTTAAGTGAAAAACCTAAAAAATAACACTTAAGTATTATACTTAGGTTTTATCCAAAGTTTTATAATAATCCCAAAGAAACTTAAAGAATTACAAAGAAAATGTATTAGCTATGTAAGTGTAGCAACTCTTTAAATTCAGCAATGGGACTATCATTGTAAAAATCCCCTGCACGAGACCAATCAAACAAATATCTAATAAACAATCTTGTCAATTTACTAACAAAACTTTCGGCATTCTCAAAACTTGAAAGTACACCAGTTTTGTTCCCTCCACAATGTCCACATCAAACATAAAAACATTGTTTACCAAAAAACATAAATACAATAAATTCCAAAATATATGATGAATGTTTGCCAACCCAATTCTTCCAACTAAGAAAAAGATTAATCGATAAGACCCATTGAATCCCCAAAATTTGAAAACAAAACTCAACAAATCATAAGCAAGAGTGCAGTAATCTGATACTGCGACACATACAGCACTTGAGCACCATCTTACTAACGTGTAACCTCTCTTAGTGAGATTGTCACATGTAAGGACCAGAGAATAAGCTGATGCATCTTCAGCCATGAAGCATGCATACAAGTTTAGAAACAACACCTTCAAAGGATGATTCCCACACCAAGTGTAATGCCAAAACTGGACTCAGTGACCATCTTCTTCATCGAAGTGCACATAATGTAAAAGTTTATCTCATCCTGCCTTAAAGCTTGTTAGAGATATATTACCCAATTAGCATAAGCCCAAACCTAATTCTACTTTGTGTGCAAGCCAAATCTCCTACTTGTACTAGAAGTCTATTAGTCTAGGATTTAGTCTACTATATATACACATGTTATGATTCATTATAATACAGAATTTGTACTACACTATAATATTTTATTAATGTAACCCTTTAGGGTTTCCTTCGTGGATGTAGGCCTTTAAGCTGAACCAAGCAACCTTCATGTGTTATTGTGTTCAATACTTTATACTTTCGCTTCCACATCCATACTAATATATTCAATATGGTATATCAATGCTAATATTTAACATGGTATCAGAGCTTAAGAGCACCATGGACAAGATGATAATGGATAAAATGACAATCGATCTCGATGTGTTTAGTCCGTTCATGGAAGACATCATTGTGAGTAATATAAATGTCATTCTGGTTGTCACAATAAAGAGGAGTAGCAGAGGATGTAAACTCACCTAAGTCTTTGAGTTTGTTTCTTGCTTCGCCAAGAAATCAGGGAAGAACCAAGAAGAAAGTAATAACTAGTGGTGGACCTGCAATCAGTGGGATCTCCTGTTCAGTTAGTATCAGAAAATGCACGGAGAACAAGAGGAGACTGAGCAAAGTAGAAAAGACCATGGAAGAGAGTACCCTTTAGGTATTGAAGAATGCACAGGACAGTAGCATAGTGAGTCAATCGTGGAGTAGACAGATACTGGCTCACCTGGTAAATAGCATAGGAAATGTTTGGACAAGTGATAGTGAGATAAACTAGACTGCCAACCAAGCATCTATAAAGAGAGGGATTAGACAATTTTCCTTCCTGAAGGAGTTAGATGTGCATTAAGCTCAACTGGAGTGTTAATAGTCTTGCTATCAATAAGTCCAGCTCAAGACAAGAGTTCAGAGGCATACTTGGCTTGAGTAATATAAAGTCCATTTGTAGAATGAGTGATTTCAAGACCCACGAAGTAGCTGAGATGTCCAAGATCTTTCATCTCAAACTGCTGACTAAGAAAATCCTTGAGTTCTTGAATGCCACTGAGATCATCACTAGTTATAATCATATCATCTACATACAGGAGAAGTAAAATAGTGTTTTTGTCAATGCGACGAAGAAATAAGGCAGAATTATAATGACTGGCTATGTAACCCAAGCGAGATATGGTAGAGCTAAATTTGGCAAACCAAGCTCATGGAGCTTGTTTAAGGCCATAAAGTGCACGTTGAAGGTGACAAACCTTGTTTGATTCAACAGAGAGACCAGGAGGAAGTTGCATATAAACTTCTTCACTTAAATCCCCATTAAGGAATGCATTTTTGACATCTATCTGAAAAAGGTCTCATTTACTAGCAGTAACAACAGCTAAGAGGGCACGAACAGATGAGATACGAGCAACCGGAGCAAATGTCTCTTCATAATCAATCTCATACTCCTGTGTAAAGCCTTTTGCAACAAGACAAATTTTATAGCATTCAATGGATCCATCAGAGCGAGTCTTAATCTTGTAGATCCATTTACAACCAACCACAAATTTTCCAGGGGGGAGAGTCACCAAGTCCCAAGTATGGTTTTTAGATAATGCATCAAGTTCCTCTTTCATTACAATCTGTCATAAAGGGTCAATAGAAGCCTCACAATAGGTGTGAGGCTCGTGCAGTGTAGTAAGGGTAGTGTAACAATGATAGTCAAGTAAATGTGTAGCAATGGATCTTACCCAAGTTGAGTGACGAGGTGGAACGTCTTGTGCAAGATCTTCAAGCTAAGTAGGAGCAGGGGACCCAAGCTTAGGGTTGGGTAGCTCGTCTTCGACCCATTCATCTTCCACCTTTTCATTAAAGGGTGAACTAGGAAAGGGATCAAAGATATCTGGTGGTTGGACAAAGAAGTCTACAAAAGAATCAGGAGCAGCTACAGGAGGATCAAGAGCAGCTATAGAAGGAATATGTGCCTCATCTAGAAAAAGATTTAAGACCAAGGAGGAAGATAGGGAAGCACAGAAGTGAGAGAGCTCAACAAAGGAGCGATGTTCCCAAAAGACAACATTGCAAGAGATACGAAAACGATGAGAGACAGGATCATAACAACGATACCCCTTTTGAGTTTCGCCATAGCCAATAAAACAGCAAAGCCTTAACCGAGGCTCAAGTTTGTTATGCTCATGTGGCTGAAGAAGAACGAAACAAGCAAAACCGAAGGAGCAAAGGTGGTGATAGTCTAGAGGTGACCAAAAAAGGCGCTCATATAGAGTTTGATTTTGGATAACAGGACTTGGAATGCGATTAGTAGCATGAACAGCATGAAGAGCAACTTCACCCCAAAAAGGAGCAGGAACTTTGGCAGAAAGAAGGAGAGCACGAACAGTGTCAAGAATATGACGAAGTTTTCGTTTGACTCTACCATTTTGCTGAGAGGTACCTGGACAAGTTAGTTGATGAACAGTGCCATAGGAATGCAAAACAGCTTGGAAAGCATATTGAGTGTACTCTAGAGCATTATCAAATCGAAATATTTTGATACGTTTGGAAAATTGAGTTTCAACCATTTTTGCGAAGTTAGAATATACTTGGAATAATTCAGAACGATGTTTCATATGAAAAATCCAGCTATAGCGAGAGTAATCATCAACAAAGACAACAAAATATCGAAATCCACCAATACTAAAGACAAAGGAAGGCCCCAAAACATCAGAATCAACAAGGTCAAAGATATCAGTGGATATTGATTCACTAGTATTGAAAGGTAAAGCTGGTTGTTTTCCTAACTGACATGAAATATAGTCAAAATTTTATGTAAACACTGAACCTAACAAACCTCTGGAAGACAATTGTTGTACCCGAGAGGAAGATGTATAACCAAGTCGAGCATGCCAAAGTGCAAGGGAAGGAATAGAAGAAACTGCAGCAGCTGCAACAACAGAAACAATAGTAACAAGTGGAAGACGAAGGTTGTCCACGGGAGACATACGCCCAACTCTAGGCCCAATCCTAAGCTCTTGTCCCGTCCTCAGATCCTGCACAATACACCCAGAATAATCAAAGATAATGCGATAACCCAACTCAGCTGATTGTCCCACAGAGAATAAATTACAAGAAAGGTCAGCAACATTAAAGACCCCAGGAACCGAGAGGTTGGAGGTCGAAACGGAACCTATATTATGACCAGACATTGTGGAACCATTTGCTGGGCAAATATTAAAAGGGTGTGGTGCAGGTTTAAGTTCAGAAAATAAGGACGAGTGAGGTGTCATGTGATTGCAACAAGCAGAATCCATAAGCCAAGAGGTAGGAGACATACCAGATAAAGCTGAGAGATAAAATGAATAAGATGCATTACCAATCATACGAATGACATTAGAGATGATGTTTATAAGGTCATCTCTAGAAATGGTGAAAGTAGATCTAGAAGACTGAGACTATGCACAGACAGAAGCCAGGGGTTGGACACTTTCAGTGTTAGCAACTATAGTAGCAGAAATGGAAACAGCTAATTTGTTGCGTTGATAGCAAGTCTGAATATTGTGGCTAAAACATTTGCAAAAATGGCAAAAACGTTTGTTGGATTGTTGGCGACGATTATTGCAAGAAGAAGAAGACCTGTCCTTATTCTCCATTTAGAAGAAAATTTTACAAAAATGGACTGCAAAAATGAAATCTACACAAAAAATTGGGTAAGGAGCACCTGAACTGCAAAAGTCAACTCTGGCAAAAAAGTCAACGGTCAACCCTGTCAAGTCAACGAATGACGTCAACAGGCTGACTGGGAAATGACATCAATAGATGACAAGGCACTGACATGGAAAAGCTGTTTGGCGCGTATGGCACGCATGTAGTAGCAGAGACGGCACGTAGGAGCGCGTGAGCTATCTGATGAAGCCAATTCTTTTCCGAAAATGTAGATCGAAGAAAGACAAGTCCAATGGTGGAGGATGCAACAAGATTAAAGCAACCTTGGTGGCGCATGAAGCGCGTGGAAAATTTGGCTAAAACATTGACCTGCGCGTGGATGGTCAGATGAGGATGTTCCCAACAGCGTTGTGTAGAGAGATTGAAAAGCTACACGATGATATGTCCTAATCAGAGGCCAGAAGTGACAAATCTGATGATGGCAGTGGTCTTGGCGGCGGAGGAGTAGCTTCTGGAGGTAGAGATTCAACCCTAAGGACCTCTGATGGCGGCGGAGCAGTCGGGAAAGGGCACTGAAAGGGCTTACTGACCATAGAAGTTGAAGTAGCGGAAAATACCAACAAAGACAAGAGTGCAAGACATAAGAAAATTAGAGCAGCTACAACTATGAGTCTATGAGTCTCTTGAACATGTTCAATGTCCACTGACCCCATTCCTCACTAGGGATGGCAATTTTTGCCCGACCCGCTGGTACTCGGCCCGACCTAACCCTAATGGGCCGGGTTTTACCCGGTCCGATTAGGAATAGGGTTGGGTATGGGTTTTTTTTTAAAAACCCGAAGCGGGTCCGGGTCGAGTTTGGGTTTTATCAAAAAAAACCCGAAACCCGACCAAGATATAACCCGATTAAAATTACAAAAAAAGCCCCTATATATATATATATATAGAGCTATAACTAACCCTAGCCCCTCATTTGTTCAGTAGCAGCTTGCATCCCTCACAGCGCCTCACCCTCATAGAAACACACTCAAGCTCTCATTCTCACTCTCATCCATCCTCATAGTCACAGCCGCCGCCTCCCTCAAGCCATCACTATCACAGTCTTATGGTCTCACCCACCGCATGGTCGTCGCCCCCCTCAAGCACTCACTCTCACCCACCCTCACGGCCTCACTCTCACTCAGCCACTCCTCCTCCATGCGTTTCCACGTCCACCCTACCATCGACGCCAAGCCAACATTCCTCCCTCTCTGATCTGTCACCGCTCACCATAAGACCGTGAGAGTGAAATTTCCTGGGTTTGCCAAGCCAACGTCCACCTCTCTACATTCGTTCCCCAAAATTTTTTTTTGGGTTAATTTCCTAATTCTTATATGATTTATGTTATTGGGTTGGGTTGTATTGTTTTTGGTTTGATAATTGATAAATTCTATAATTTTTTTTTTTTTTTTTTTTTGGTGATTTGTGATATGAAGTGTGGAAAATGAAGGCATGGGTTTTGTGATCTGTTTCTAGCTTACCATGCATTAATGAAAATGGCTTGGCTATGATTTGTAATTTTGTAATTTCTAATATGAAGCCTGGGAATTTTTTTTTTTTTTTAATTGGGTCAAGGTTTAGGGCCTTTAGATTGGGCCCTGAAGGGGGACTGCTAGACGGGGCCCTGCTAGGGCCAGTCCGGGCCTTGGAAAAAAACCTGGTTAGTAAACGGGTCGGGCCTGGGCCACGGGTCGAGTCCGGGTATTTAAAAACCCGGCCCGAACCCAACCCTTTGCCATTCCTATTCCTCACAGTGTTTCATAGAAATAGAAACCTCTACTGAGATGGAATACAAACTTTCTATAATTCCAATGACCAAGTTGAACACCCTAGCATATGATATTGAAACCCAACCAATAATTTATCAACGACCAAGTTCAATGTCTATTTTATGCATGTATGTCTATTTATTCTTGTATTATTCTATCGCGGTTCAGCTATGTGTACTCATTATGCTGTAGGTAAAGGAACTCTTATTGTCATAATTTATCAACCCAGAGTCACCTATTTTCTGGTCAATAAAGCCATGCAGATTTGAAGAAATTACCTCTTTATTGAAGAGAAGAGATCAGTTCCTCTTTTCCTTCCTGAAATTACAGGGGGCGTATATTTTGAAAATTTTTCTTTTAAAGAAATTTGATAGTAAGCATAATTATTAATATTATTCACATGTCAATGCTATTGGTTAATGTCAAATTTCGAACTAAAACTAAAGCTCTCTGTTGCATAACTACATTGCACACAGAAAGGTGTGTTCAGTTGCCATGGTATGCCCAAAGATTAAAACCAAAACAGAAAAGACAATAACAGTATGTGATTTTCTTGGTCAATATACCTACGCATATGTGAGGAAATAGCTCTTTTTTTTATTGAAACAGTTCCAGTTATACCCGATTCTCTTCTCAAAATCATTGTAGGCGTATATGTGTTAGAAAAATGCTTGATGTACAAAAAGTTTAACAATAGCTACACATGAACTGCAACTTCTAAAAAACAATTCACTACTTACAAAGCTAAGCAGCTATCAATCAAATTCAACCAACAAGAATTTTCTGAGTAATATAGGAAGTTCAAGATATTAAAACCAAAATTAGAAATTTCAAGATAATTAATTATCTTTTGTTGCCTGCAGTGGTGACTGAAAACGTGAATGCCTTGGAGGTAGAAAAATCGAAGATGGTACTGATGCTGAAAACGACACCAGATCTAGAGCCACTGCAAGAGAAAGACAAAAACAAAGAGACGCATGGTGCTCCTGAGTTTTTTGAGAAAATTTGAAAGAGCAAAAAATGAACGTAAGAGAAGTGACAAGAAGGCTTCCTAAGGAAGCAGTACGCTAGCAAGGAATGTGGGGAGGTCTGGAATGAACTAAAACAGACAAATTAGATGGAAATTTGACTAGAAAGGAATGTGGGGATTGGCTAAGTTATAGAAAGGTAAAGTAACTGCTTACTAATGGGCCGGGAGGGCAACTGATGGAGTCAAGACTTGAAATTAGGAGACAATTTTGCTGCTAGCTGCATGAGGTGGCTCAAGTCTCTGGCTTTACTGTTTAGCCACTTAGGGTTTTTTTTTTATAAAGTGTCTTTGATATATACGGTGGCTTGCAAGGTAAAGATAAAATTATTTTGTTTAAAATTTTTAAAGGATCTAGTTGTTTATTTTATGTAAAATTGGTTAATTGATCTTAATTTTTTTATTTTTTATTTTGGCTATTGGTAATTTTTGTTGATAAGCTAATTTTTATGCACTTGTATATTTTGTATTAGATTTTCAATCTATAAATTTTTTTATAACCTTTAAAAGGAGGAAAATGCTAGAGGTACAAACATTTTTATAAATTGCCGCTGTGGTCAATGGTTAGTGTTATGTAAAAAAATGATGTAAGTGGTGGACTCAAATATGAAGCAATAAGAATGTGCTACCCTAACAATTTGTAAAAATATTGTAAAAATGTTTGTGATTATAGCATGACTCTCAAAAAAATTAAAGATATTGTTAAGGGGAGTAAAATATAATTTTATAGACCAAAATTGCTAAAATTAATTCCTATATATATTAATAGTTTAAAAAAAAAAAAACAATTTTTTTGGGGGGGGGGGGGGGGGGGGGCGGCGTGCATTACCCCCATTGACCAAGAGTAGCTCCGTCCTAAGGAGGGCCTATTAGGACTTCATAAAGTAGATGGAAATGGAGTTAGTCAAACTTATTATCAAGCTCAGCTTTTTTGTATTGAGTCCTATTTTTCATAAACAATTTTTTTTTTTTTTTTTTTGGGCATGACTTGTTTACTAAATAAGCTATTTATTGAGTCAAGTTCGAGCTATTTATAAACTGCTTAATTCGTTTGCATCTCTTAATATTAGTTAAAATCATGTTTTCACAATTTCAAAATTATAATTGAAATTGTGTTTTCAAGACTGCATACTGATATGTGCAGCCACCAAATATGAGCTTAATTGTATTGAAAATATGAAAAGAAGAATGAGTAAAGTTTTTTTTTTTTTTTTTTTTTTTTTTTTTTTTGGGCTGAGAAAAAGAATGAGTAAAGTTATGCTAAAGTGGAGGGTTCCTAGCTCCCTTCTTATATGCGTTGCAAAAAAAGTGATTTATGTGATTGGCCAACTTATTCGCCTTAAGTAAGACAAAAGGTTTTAATAAAAATAAGTTACATTTAAGCCATGTGGTATCAATTCTTAGATTGGGATCATTATCGATTCCATGCTTGTTGCTATAACCAATTTGATGTAAGAAATGAATTTTAGATAACATTCCCACACAAGACTGATGGTCGTATATGAATTTTAGAAAAACCTCCGAAACAAATAATAGGCAAAAAAGAGAACTAGAAAGAAAAATACAAACTTAAGAGTTTGAGGATTGAATTGAACAAAGTTAAGAGTTGAGAGTTAGAGGATTGGATTGAAATGAATGAATATGAAGTTATGGTACTGAATTGATTTTTAAGCAAAATTAGGGTGTGTAATTTGTATCTAAAAATAATTATAACAACAAATTGATCTTCTTCTTTGCCTTCAAAGTCGGTGTAAATTGGGGAAACTCGCGGCACTAATTGCCCTGTGGGACAAAAATTACAACGCAAAGTTACAGAATAACTTGTCAATAATTCACTCAGTGCTTTTTTTTTTTTTTGGCAAAATTATATAAATTTTATTGCTGAAATGTGACTATAAAATTACAACAAATTAAAGCTCAATAAAATTTGTTCCTTGCATTCCACAAGGAATCTCCTGTCTCCCTTGCAAGGAAACAGACACAAGGAAGGCACCAAAGCTGACCATGGTGGGAACCCTCCACTTATTCTCCACTTAGCCATAGCACTTTACTCATTCTTGTTTTTTATATTTTTAGGCCGTGTAAAATGGTTTATGTGCAACAAGTATTACTCTTTATAATATAATTATTGTTCGTAATTATATCTGGGAGAAAAATACAGGAAAGGGAGAGGAGGAAGAGACAGATATGGAGATTGAACATTTCGATCACAAGCATCTGTTATGGAGGATGCACGTGACGAGTTATGATTTGATCAGATGCAAGGCATGCTCAAGCTTGTGCGATGGTCGGGCCTACGTTTGTGGCAGGTTATTTTGTAACTACGCCCTGCACGAATCATGTGCAAAGCTTCCGAAAATGATCCAAACCCCCTATCACACAGACCACCCACTTCTCCTACAGCGAAGTAACATTTTCACCAGTGGCAACTGCAATGGTTGTGGCAATAAAAGCAGCGGCTTCATCTTCCGCTGCAACGACGACAAGTGCAAATTCTACCTTGATCTTGACTGCACTTTTAAGAAGCCTTTAAGGGCAATAGAAGAAGGGGGCGGGAAACTTCGTACACATTTGAACCACCACCATCCATTGCTACGCTTTAAGAATGTTCCCAACCGTAATTTTGGGTGCTCCATATGCGGAGAATTATTCATGTATAACGATCCACTCTATGGTTGCTTCCCATGTCTCTTATTTATGCATCGATCATGTTTTAAGATGAAGTTGCTACCAGAGATCAAACATTTCTATCATCCCCATCCTCTCACCCTTTGCACTAAAGAATAAAGTCTTACTTGCGGGGCTTGTTATTACGAGTCTACTATGGTCTGGTATTATGACTGTAAACAATGCAATGGTTTTAAGATGCATATTGCTTGCGCTCTATCAGCATTGCCCAACAAAATCGATTTTGAAGAAAAAAAGATTAACCACTTTCTCCATGATCATCCATTACAGAGCAATCTGCAGGTCGATGATGGAAAAGTAGTTAATTGCTGTGTATGTGGGAAAGGCTGCACGGGTCCTACCACTACCACCTATGTTTGTGTCAAAGCTTTCTCGTCGTCCTCCTGTAAGAACAATATTTACTTTCACAAATCATGCCTTGAGTTCCCGCAACAGATCTTACATCCCTTCCATCCATACCACCCTCTAACCCTGAAACTCAGCCATGGAGATAGAGCTCATAGAAATTGCAATGCCTGTCGCAAGCCACCCTATGAATTCACTCACAACCCAACTACACATAGCCATAACAATAAAATCATCCCCCATAAATACCCAAGTCCACATAGCAATGACATCATCGCCTACATTTGTGAGCGTCACACTTGCGATTTTCTCTTGCACGTTGAATGCAGTGTAATGATGCCTTCGTTGGAATTCGAAGGTCACAGTCACCTCCTACATTTCAGGGATGACAATATAGAGAATAGTAAACTTGAGTGCGGCGCTTGCAAATCCGATATTAGTGAATCATATGCCTTCACTTGTCTCTATTGTGATCTCAATCTCCATATTCGTTGTGGTCCCATACCATATGAAATTAAACACAAAGATCATATACATCCCCTCTTGCTTACAAATTCACCTGTTGAAGAGGAATTGGAAGATGAGACAGACGAATTCTATTGTAATGTTTGTGAGGAAGAAAGAGATCTACTGTTACCCGTTTATCATTGTGCAAAATGTCGTTTTGTTGCTGAATTGAAATGCGTCTTCTCTCAGGTAGGTACATATAAACTGATATAAACCCTAAACTAATAAACTTTTAGTACAAATAGGAGACTTGAATTGCATACAAAGTAGAATTGTGCTTAAGTTTGGACTTATACTAATGGGCTAACATATTTCTAACCATTTAGATTTGAATGCTAGTAAAGCATTTTAATCTTGAAAAACATGAGCCAATCCTGAAGTATGTAATATTGGTTTTTAAAAGCCATATCAATTATTCAGCAAAAAATAAAAAAATAAAAAGTCATATCAATTAATGATATTGTACTGCATTAAATAAAACAGGACTAGTTTTTTCTTTTTTTTCTTTTTTTTTTATATGGTTAAAAATACTATTTACATTGTTATGATGTCCTTATAGCTCAAATCCAAGACATCCACCTAAGAGTGCGGTGGTTAAAACAGAGCAACTTGTTACACGCAGTAACTAGGTTGTTATTGGTACTTCAGAAGTACACTATCTCCCTCTCACATAGGAATGCGTCCCATCTACCATAGGATCCATCTCATGTGAGAAGGAGGAAATATACTCCCAAACAACCTAATAATTTTCTGCAATAACTAGTCTTTTCAAATTCAACTGCTCCCAATTTTGGAAAGAGTGTGAGATGGTGGAAATGACTTCGGTGTCTTTTCTTTACATCCAACTTAACTTAAGCACTACTATAAACAAACATTATGACTCTTGAAGTTACATATATAGTCACTAAGAGACTTGTAACTCAATTGGTTGACATTTCTTAGTGTCTCCATGATATCCAATAAATAAATTTTAGGTTGAACCTTCATTATAGACATATGTAAACTAAGGAAATACGTGGGTGAAGCTTATTAATATTCATCCCAAATTCCAAACCAAACCCACCTTAAAAGGATTATTTTAACCTCCAACTTAACTTAAATACTACCAAAACAAACATTATTCAACTTGAAGTTACATATATATTATAACTAAGAGCCTAGTAACTTAATTAGTTGACATTTCTTAGTGTGTCCATGATATCCAATAAATAATTTTTTTTTTTTTTAAAGGTTACATGTCTATATATAATGAAGGTTCATCCTAATATTTATTTATTTGCAAACCACTGCTTTAAAATCTAATTCAATTGTCCAATTATAGTAAAGACAAAACATAATCAACGAAGCTTCTATTGTTTTTTTTTTTTTTTTTTTTTTGTCCTCTTAGTATTTCTCTTCTACATCACCATCAATTAAGGAAAATTATTAGGTACACTCAGAATACGGAAAAATAGTACTTTATCCTCTCACATTCACAATGAACTTCATTGTGAATTTTATGAGTGGACTCTACCATAAATATAAAAAAATAAAACACAGTTCTCCGTATTCTGGGAGTACCTAAGAATTACTTACAATTTGTTAAAAATATTTGGCGAAAAAAAATAGTTATTGAATAAATGTTCATTTTTTGTGTTTTTTTATTTAAAAAAAATAAAAATTTAAAATTTTTATTTTAAAAAAAATGCTTTAGGTGGGGCAAGTTTGGACTGGGTACTTTTTTTTTTTTCTTTTTTTTTTTTTTGGATGAAGACTAGGTACCTATATGAAATGATGGTATTGATTCATTTATATGAATAGCACATTAATTTTCTTTTTCATAAATTTCGATAATTACTACCATCCAAGTTTATCTAGGCTTGATTGGTGCCTATAGTTGGTTCGATGATTTTGCACCATGACTTCCTCTAAAGAAGCATTTTACAACTAGTTCATTCTCTTAACTCAATCTTTGGTTGTTATCTAGATAATATTATCACTAAAGGGAAAGTATGGAGATACAGAGTTAAGAAGTACTCTTGGACAGCTTGGTAATTTGATTAGCGCAAACGCGGCAAAAGAGATGTGTCAAAATAAATTCGAAAAAGTCTGGCAAACATCAAACTGTTATCATATCTTAGGACCTTCGAGGGAAGATGTCATAGAGGAATTGACCGAGGTTTCCAGGGTTATGAGAACAACTGCTACTGAAGAGGATGGCATTTATAAAGACAGTGAATACCCAGAAACTTTTTTGTTTTGTGATGAGGCTTACACACAATTCATGAGGTTTCTTGATAGTGGCAAAGGGATCCTTGATATATTGGAGGATCCAGGAATGTTTGCCAAAGATAAAGAAAAGTTTGTAAGAGTTGGAGAATACATGGTTCCTCTGAGGTTTGCCAATATCCTTGAGCAATTGCTTTCTAGACATGGAGACGTTAGTGCCGAGTCCAAATTAAGCACAACGGCAAAACTTTATCTCTCTATCGTTTTATGTGAGTGTATGTATAGCATGACAAACACCAGGGTTGTGGATATCACAGAAGGTTTGCTTCTCTACTGGTGGACAAGCCTCAGAATGTTGCAAACCGCAGGATTCAAAATTCAGTTTGCCTTTGATCATTTGAAGAGAGTTGCAGATGCTTACTTTGGTCTTTATGTTAAAAAGCGAGTGAAAATTTTTGATGAAGTTCTTTTCGAGCAACATAAAGACCTACAAAATCTGCAAAATAATATTGAGGCACTTGAAAAGAAACGTGAGGGCATAAGATCTGCAGAATCTGCGAAATCCAACTTAATTGAGAAATGCATGAGAGAGGCCACGATATTGAAGCATGCAATAGCAAGTACTGGGCTAATAAGGATTTAATAGGGTGCTAAACATTTATTGGTGTGTTTGTATGTATGTTTATTTCTTTTGTATTATTCTGTATTGGGTCAGCTATATGAGTTCAGTGAACTATTGTGCTTTAGGTAAAAAGAACTGTTATTGTCATAATTTATCAAACCAGAGTTGCCTATTAATTTTCTGGTCAATAAATCCATGCAGATGTGAAGAAATTTCATCTTTATTGAAGCGTTTAGTCATGACTTCTCTTCTCATTTCTGAAATTACACTGGGCAATCATATTGGAAAAATACCATATGCAAAAAATTCAGAGTAAAAACTACACCATAACTCGCTGCTTTAGTTATACTAGGTTGTCTTTTAAAGAAATTCAATAGTACGCATAATATTACACTCATATGTCCATGCTATAGGTCAATTTCAAATTTCAAACTAAAACTAAAGCTATGTGTTGCATAACTCTGTTGCACACACAAAATGTGTTCACTTTCCACGGTATGCCCAAAGATTAAAACCAAAATAGAAAGAAAAAAAAAATGTATACATTTTGCTAGTGTAACTAATTAAAGATACATACAAATTAATAATTTAACTTCTACACTCACAGGGACGGAGTCAGGGTTCCAATTGAGGGGGTTAAAGTATAAAATAAAAAATAAAAAGCTGGGTGAATCCAAATTAACATTCATTTAGTATTAACAAAATAATTGTTTCTTATTACGTTGCAATAAAATTATCTATGTTTATTATCTCATTAAATGTCGTATAGTCTTCTAATAAAAAGACTAATTATTTTTTGTTAGGTAAATAAGAAGATAAGAAAAGAAAATCCAAAGATTAAAAAAAAAAAAAAAAAAACATATGAAGAAGGCTATATAGTAAGCCTATGAATGCCATAATTTTTAATGCATATGAACACATATTACAACCTTGGGTAAAATATAGTTTACACTTCTTAGTTTAGGAACTTAATTAGGTTTAAGAATTAAGTTAGCCAATTTTGAACAATTTTAAATCTAGTTAGCATTACGCCAAAAATTATCAACCTTATAAATTGTAAGGTGACCCCACTATGTTCTCCAAAATAAATAAATAAAAAAGCAAGCAAGGCAACCCCACAGCCAATGGCAGTGACCCACTACACCTTAATTCAGTAAACTAACAACAATTAAAAGACAAAACAATGGCTTTACTAAAAAGTCTAAAACTATTGAAGGCATATCATTACAGTAAAGTGAGAAAGTGATCAAAGAAAATTAATAGAGTGAAAAAAGAGAGAGGAGAGAGAGACACAAGGACTTTGGGAGAAATGTTGGGTTTAACTTCGTTGTTGGTTGGAATACTGGGGGGCCGAAAAGAATTTTCTTAGGACAGGTGCTAAAATCTCATGTAAACATATATGGTACCTAAAAAAAATAATAATAATAAATCTGGGGGGGCCAACGACTCCCCATGGTCTATGAATAGCTCCATCTCTGTACACTCAGATAATAAGTTATGACCATATGATGTGTGATTTTCTTGGTCAATAAATCTACGCATGTGCGAGGAAATAGCTCTCTTTATTGAAATAATTTTGGTTACACCCAATTCTCCTTTCTCAAAATCGCTGTAGACGTACATATGTTAGAAAAATGCTTGATGTACAAAAGTTTCACAGAACCTCCACATGAACTGTCACTTTAATTTGGGAAGCAGGATTATAAAAAAAAAAAAAAAAGCAGTACAGGTTAAATTGCTCATGACATATGGGTCAATCTTTAACAGAAACAAAGCCTCTTTTGTAGCATAACATCGTAGTATCCAGTAAAGCTTGTGTTCATTTGGGATAGTACAGGCAGGAGGGGGAAAAAACACCCAAACAAAAAACAAGTGAAAATAGGACACCTGCAATGGTTTGCCAATATAACAAACTCGAACATTGTAAATTCATGTTATGGCTTTGTGGTAAGATATTAATAAAATTACGAGATAGTAAGTTTCTGTGTGTAAAGTGCCATGAGTTATGAGCTTCAAGTTTTGCTGCTTTTGCATAAAGAAAAACAATTCAGGCAAAACCCAAGCGAGCACCTCCACTGCTCAAAAAATAGAAACTTCATCTCAAAATATCTTCAAGACCACAGTCAATTTTTTTTTTAATAGGTAACAATATTTTAATGAACAAAAAGAAGAGTAACGACTTACAAAGAACATGTATTATGTAAAGAAGAGTAGCAACTCTTTATATTCATCAATGGAACAATTGTTGGAAAAATCCCATGCAAGAGACCAATCAGGAAAAGTATGACAGCTTTGTTCCCCCCACTATGTCCACATCAAACATAAAAAAGACTAAATTCCAAATATATGACGAATGTTTGCCAACCTAATTCTTCCGACCAAGAAAAAGATTAAGGACCTTTTTCAATAACACCCATAGAATTCCCAAAATTCCAAAAAAAAAAAAAAATTCACCCATCATAGCAAGAGTGCAGTCCGATACATACAGCACCTGAACACCATCCTACTAATGTGTAATCTCTCTTGATGAGATTGCCACGTGTAATCACTCTTTCTCCAAGCTATTATACATATGAAGGAAACTCCTGGCCTCCCTGGAACCATAAAACATCAAATACTGTCTTCTTATTTTTCTTTTTTAATAAGATAAAACATCATATACCTAGTGAAACGCACGGCACAAGTACCATTTTTAAAAAAAAAAAAAAAGGAACACCAAAGTCACCACTCCCTTTCAGTTTAAGTCATTCTATCACAACCCTCTGTTCTTAGGATATTTGAGTAAAGAAGATTTAGAGAGGAGTTTACCGATTCCAACTCCTAATTATTAAATTATTTATGAAATCTTGCAGCATATTCACCACTCCTAAATGACTGCAGGTACCTCCTAAGCAAGTTTCGGCAAGTCAAAGTCAGCCATGCTTTTAGAGAAGTAAACAGGTGTGCAGACTGGCTCGTGAAAAGAGGATGCAATATGTTAATGCAGTTTGAAAGCTTTAATGTAACCCCCACCCCAGATATGGTTGCTTTTGTAAACGATGATGTGAATGGTTTGTACTTAAGGCGATGTGCCAATACTCTGCCTATGTTGGCCAGTTAGTTTCTAAATGACCTTTTAACCAAAAAAAAAAAAATTATTTATGAAATCTGACTTTCCGGCTCCATCTCTTCGTCTGTATGTCTAACCACCAAAGAATAAACTGATGTGTCTCTAGCTATGGAGCATGCATACAAGTGTAGGAACAACACCTTCAAGGGATGATCCACACACCAAGTGTCATGCCAAAACTGGACTTGGCGACCATCTTCATCATCAAAGAGCACATAATGTATATTGAGCTAGCAGTTCTGATGGCAAAACTACCGGGATTTTCAAACTAGACATCTGACCCCAAAACAACTATATAAATAAACCTGTGGATGCAACTTTTGTGACACATGTCTATCACAAGATTCACAACCAACCCCAGAATAAGTATACAAATAAACCTGTGGGTGCAACTTTTGTGATGTGTCTATCACAAGATTCACAACCAATCCCCAAATAAACAAGATAAATAATGCTTCCAAATCAACCAAAACTTGATGTTACAACATCTAAAATTAATTTAACAGTTTTACAGAGATAAAAACTCATCACAGCACTTCATAAAGCAATAAGTAGACAAAGTGATAATCCAACCCCGTTTGGAGAAAAATTCCTCCAACCCATTATTTGGCGATTCAAATGACAATCTGTGTGATTTTAATAACATGACATATTTAGATAACCTAATGAGTCATATAATTAAAATCAATGTCTGTCACTGAGTTGCCACATTTTGTGTTGGAGTTGGAGGAGATTCCTCCAAATCAGTTTGGAAGAAATTTATACATGGATAAATCAACTTCAGATATTCACGTAGATATAGACTTGGGAGGAAAATCAAGCGGCATGTCAAATCTTTATTTTGCTAAATATTGAATACATGAAAATCTTATCAATACAGCATGATTCAGTCCAAGAAAAAACAAAATGCTAAACAAACATGAACCTTGCCATGTCATAATTATACCCTGGGGTTTCAACAATGCAGATTGTAGTGGTTCAGAATAATCACCATCAAACTCCTAGTGGTGGTGCTCCTGAACATAGCGTAGACCACAATACTTGCAGATAGCTGGCTCATTCAGGTCAAGGCATATGAACTCAATTGGATGCCCAAGTGCAGGATTGCTGTCTGCAATCAGAAACAAGTAAATCCCTAGTAAATTCACATCCAATGTGAAGTGTTGAACTGACTTGATCATGGAATGGAGAGTCCACAAATATTTAGTGGGGATTATGAAAAATAAAGAAGTAAAATATTCAGAGTACAAAATAACCTCCTTCACAAGCAACAATCCTGTCTTCAACCTTGATGGGCGGAACTTCATTGATCAATTCCATTGGGGACTTCTTACTTGTATCCTACAAATAAAAGAAAAACATGATATACTTTTTTTTATCGTGAAAAAAAAAATGATATTCATATACTCCTACACAGAAGATGTTTTTAAGACCTTCCTGCAAATTTCCCATTTAATAACAACTTTGAGATAATGAAACCACAAAATCCTTGTTCCTGGAGGTAACAATGAAGCAAAATCTTCAAGGATGTTCCTTAAAGTGCCAAGATTCTAGTTCATGCGGAGTTTGTGAAGGATCTGCCTAGGCAGATTCCAGAGATTCTAGGACTACCATGGTAGGAAGGCAAGCAGGGTGTTTGCAGATATTACAATAGAGAATCTAGTTATACAAAGGTTTTCCCATCATGAATTTTCTATGGGACTAGGTCCCCGGAATGGTTTTGCCACTCTTTTTCTATTTTTCACTTCATTACCAAATCTCAAAATTATTTTCTTTATTGCTTTATTATTACTGTGATAGATATTGTATCTATGTTTTAACTGTTTTACCTTGTGGATTAAATAATTAATTGTGTGATCAATTAATAAATCCATTACTTCCACTTTGTAGATCACATAGGGATTTAAATAGTTTTTTTTTTCTCAAAAGTAAATAAAAAATAATAATAATAATTTTAACAATCAAATAAATCAAGAAAGTTTCATTGTGTTTAGAAACTAAAATATTGATCATTGAGAAATACACAACCAAAACAGTCACTAATTAAAGTATCTACTACCCCAAATGGTACAAATACACTCCTCACCAAGAACAGCTCAATTAGAAAAGAAAGCTACACCCCAACATTGAAATTTCTTTGGTAAAAAACAAAAGATCAATTACACACAAAACGAATTATCTCTGCACATTCACACACATTACTCATATGAATGATAAATCATAAATGCACAACCACCACCAAGCCTTAGTCCCAAATTTTTCGTCCTACGCATTTAGTAAGGGTCAACCGAACATGAACAAAGTCAACAAACCATCTCTAGCGACTCATTTTTCCATCAAAAACGATCACCCCTCTCTTTGAACCACACAAATACTTGGACCAAAAAAAAAAAAAAAAATTAACCCAGAAAATATTACTGACTAGAATAAATTCCTTTAAAAAATTAAGTTCGTGAAATTAAAAAATGGACATAATACACAAAAGTTTGAGTGATAAAGAATATAAAAGGATAAATAAAATAGATCTGAAGTAAAAGTGGTAATACGAGAATTATAATTTGGGTACAGAAATTCTAAAAGCTTCTAGGTATTGGTAATGGGGAAAGTATACAGTACCTGCATCCATTTGGCGGTGTGTTCGCTGATTTGGCTGCCGATTAGGCTGAAGCTCCTGACCGTTGATGGTGAATTTGACGATCGGATTAGTGTTTTGAACAGACTCGACGCCATTGCTCCTCCACGCACAGAGAGACTGAGAGAGAGAGAGAGAGAGAGATGAGAGAGAAACTGCAGAACAAGAAAATGTAGCTGAGAGTTGGGTGGGCTTGGATTCACGCCAAGGCCCATTAAATATTAAAAACAGGCCCAATGAAAAAATTTTATATACACCCTGATATTTGGGTTAATTTCAAACTAATCCTTTGTATTATCAATATTTTTTTTTTTAGAGGATTTGTATTATCAATTTCAATTAACTCTGAGATTTAAAAATTGACCAAATTAAATGTTAGAATTTTATAATTAAGTAGTCTTACTTACTCTCATTTATTAAAAAAAAAAAATCAAGATTCAAGTCTCCCGCATCTCATTGTTACCATTAAATTGTCAAATACACACACACACACACATATATATATATATATATATAAAAGTACCAATTTGAGACAATAGAGTAAAAATTTTGAGAGGTACAGTTTTGAAATTATTTGGAGATAACAATTTTTTTTTTAAATGGTATTAGCAAACATAGGGCCTATTTGATAAGATATTTCTATTAACATTATTTAAGTTTTGTGAAAATACGTATGAATAAAAAGATGTATGAAATACGTGTTGTGATGTTTAAACAACAGTTTTTATTGTTTAAACACTGTTACCAAACGGGGCCATAATGTTGCAAGTCTTAACAAGAAAACATAGTGCTTATGAGTTAGGGAAACTCGTCCACCACCATTTTGAATTTTTGCTATTCGGATTTTTGCATAACGATGATGTTAAATATATCATATTAATTTTCCTAAAAGAATCCCAAAAGTTTCACAATACGATAACTATTAATAAATATTAAAAAATTTGGACGAAGAAACTTAGTTTAATAATCTTAGAACACACTATTACTTCACAGAAATCCCTGAAAGGAGAAAAACTTATCCATTGCAGGAAAATGTGTAAGAGTTGTCCAATCATTTACAATATAAGTTTTCAGCACCAAATCTAATTATATATTTTCCCAACTCTGCACTTGACTAATGTATTTACCTCAGCCATTTATGTTCCGGCTGCTGTAATTTAATGAACATGTTATAATCATAAGTAAAATGTCTCAATCACAACAAGCTTTCAGATCAGCAGCTACTATGTGAATCTGCTCTCACTCATGCAACTGCACCCCCAGCATCAATGAAGATATCTCATGTTGCCAAAATCTTCACCGGTGCCAACAATGAGTAGAATGCTCTTGCTTGTCAGTTGTAATGCATCAGGCACAAGATTCAACATAAGATGTCACGCCATGTTCCCGTGATAATTAAACAAGATCATATCTAGATATATGTCGTCATACAGCCAAAATTTCAAGACCTTGTACATAGATGAGCTCTTTGCCACCCTAGCATGAAAAGATTAGCAATACAACAGTCTTCAAGCAACGGTCATGCCACTGCTGCCAAACAACAGATTAAATTGTCATGTATTTGGCATCTCTCTCAAATTTGGGTCTAGAAATGCCAGAGCTCTTTGCAATTTGATCAAAGGGAGCTTAGCAACATGATGGTCTGAACCAAATGTCGTCTCAGCATTGTTTATAACAACAAAACGGAAACTTGTTCAGTAGTAGTCTTTTTCCATTGTCAGGAATTCACTCTATGCGGCATTTGGTCATGGTATAGATAAACCTGTCACATAATTAGTTCATAAATATTTTAGGGGATTTTGAGCTTCAACCCAACTACAAGGTTTTCCAGGAATGGCATTCCAAACTGTGTAGAATTCAAAACACCACCTTCAATGTCCTTTCCTGAAAACTTTTGCTCAGCTGTACTCATGATAAACCTGTCTGCTTCTGCATACACAATACTTTCTTTGAACCAGGGGATGGCCTTCTTCCACATGGAAGTAGTCCATGTGATCTCTCAGAATGATCCAACAACATGCAAGATCAGGACTTAAACTGGTGGAGAATAGTTCCTTGTATATCCTTTCAGCTTCATGCCACCAATTTAGGGTCCATACAACTACTAATCTCTATGCCATTTAATAATCCAAGGAGGAATAGCAAGACAAGTCCAAATCCACAGTCACTTAATTGCTGGTATGCAAACGTGACACATTTTGTCACCATATCACATGCTGAACATTTAAGTAATGAGGATCTGATATTGAACTTCTTATTCATTATAAGCAATCGATACCAACACAATAATCCTCATGTGATGATGGACACCCAGCAAGATTCGCAAGTTCTACTAATTGCCCATAACATTTCATGGTCAAAGATGACTTCAAGCCACCAATTTCAAGTTTTTATATGACAGACGAGCTCCATGGCACATGATCCATTGAGGATTAGCATTACACAGTCCTACACCATCATCACAAACTGCTAACAAGCAACTGTGTTATGTGTGTTCACCACGGTCACTAAATTATATAATACAGCATCTTCCTCAAAATTTGTTCACCGCTGATGTACAACTGTGACATTTATTCGTAACAAATCCCATTCCATTAACAAACACTTGGAATCCTTCTCTATCCCTTTGTTCATCTCCTTAATAATAATGATTTATTAGCATTTGTTAGGAAGTTTTGAGCTTCAATCCAACTTCAAGGTCCTTAAGGAATGGGATGTCCAAACTGTTCATGGAATCTAACAAACCTTCAGCTTTGAGTTCCATTCCTGCAGACTTGTACAAAAGTACAGCTGCACTCATAATAAACCTGTCTGACTCCACAGACTCAGAAATTCGTTCAAAAAAGTTGATGCCTTCTTCTACATGTCCGTAGTCCATGTAACCTCTCAGCATAGCACGATTGCATGCAAGGTCAGGATATAAACCAGTAGTGAGCAGCTTCTTATAAACCCTTTCAGCATCCCCCATCTGACCTGCTTTTGCAAAAGCAGAGAGTAAGAGGTTAAAATGTGCACAAGAAGTGGGGATGCCTCTTTTCTGCATAGAATCAATGGTTTCATCGGCTTCTGAGTATTTCAAACTCTCAGTGTAAGCCCGAACAAGGGAAAGGTAGGTAAAGGAGTCAGGCAAGCAACCATCTCTCTGCATGGCTTGAAAAAGTTCATTTACTTCATGATAAAGTCCTGCAGTAGCATATACATTTATCATAATATTGTAGCTGACCTGCATTTCCCCAGCAAAGAAAATGAATAAGTACTTTAGTTTATATGTTCTAGTTTTATAAGTAAAAAAGATAAACATATTATTACAAAAGTGAGTTGAAGTCATGGCATTGAGGAACATTATGACATAAGTCACCCTCTCAAGTTATTTATTACCAATATGTCTCTTCTTTGTTTTCTTCTCTAAGTACCTTGGACATACTATTTAGTTATCTTTTAATCATAATCTCATATGTTTGGGCAATATAACATGTGCATACCATTCCAGGTTTTATCCCTTCTTCCAGCATCTTGGTGAATAACTGGGAAGCTTCATGCCTCTTACCTACAAAATAGAATAAATTTGTGAGGAGAATATCACAACCTTTCATTCTACTGGATATAGAAAAAGGAGAAGAAATAAATTTTATTTAAAATTAAAAAATAAAAATAAAAAACAACAACAACAACAACAACAACAACCAAAGGTAAATCTGCCATCCATGAACTATCAGTATAAAATTTCAATTCAAGCCATATTCAGCACTTCTTCCAGCAGTCAGAATTTTAAATGATCATATTTATCTACATTTTGAGTATCTGTGTATCTCACAAACTATGAAAAGCACAAAAGACAAATAAGCATTTTTCTATTGATGTCAACTAAGCCAAGATAACTATTGCGATTCAAGATCAATGGTGTCTTTTGGCACATTTCACTAAGAATGAGCTAGATACTTCTCCACAAAATGAAGGTAGAAGTAGAACCATACCAGCCTTCCCATAATAGCTTATCAGATTCATGTATGCCTTCTCATCCAGATACAAACCCAAGCTGCGAGCTGTGTTGAACATCTCCACAGCCCTATCCAACTTTCGACCCCGTCCATACACACTGCAGACATAATTAACCAGTATGAACCACAACATGTCACCAGTAAGATGTATTTATAAATTCTTGAGTTACCCTTCCAAATGAACCCACCCTACACACACACACACACACACAATAGACTCTTACCTGATCATGGTGTTGTATGTCTGAATTGATGGAGAAATCCCCGAGGAAAGCATGCGATCATAGATGCTGGATGCAAAATGCAATTTGCCTGCAAAATGAAGTTTAATGGTCATTCCATGTTTTCTCTGCATATGTAGCTTCAAAAAATTGAGATGGTTTATATCAACCTGCTCCTAGCATGGCCTTGATAAAGGTATTGTATGCCACAGTATCTAGCTCCGAGCTGCCTTCAAGACTTTCACAGATAATATTCTCTGCCTCTCGATGTTTCCCTGCAGATGGGCTACTGTTATTACTAATTGAAATTGGCACAAGAATAACTGCAAACAAACCAAGCATCAAATGCTACCCATCATACTTCCTAAATTATTTATTGTCAGTGTACATCTTTTGGTAGGATGCTTGGAATGTGATTCCAAATAAAATGGGCTGTTTGAAAAACAGAAAAGTATGATTTCCTATTCAGACACTCACTTCCAATAATTCCAGGAGAGCATTTGTTCCTGAAGAGTTGTAGATATAATTAAAGTTCTGAGGAGTTTTTTTTACCTGAAGACTTGGCCCTTCAAGTCAACAAAATGCAATTGCAAAGAGCCAGATATAAGCTTAGCTTTGCAGGAAGTCTATTTTTTGTATCTTCATAGTTTCTATATAACAGCTCACCACTTGTTTGGTAAGACCAGGTTTGTTTGAGATAAACTTTCCAGAATATCAAAATAAAAGTTATTTATTATTTTGAACGGAAATGCATAACACAAAGTAGTTTGTGAGCGTGCATCATTCATTAAACTTATAAGAGCTTTGCATGTTATTGGGGGCTCTTATCATTTGATTACCCAAAGTATAAAGAGAGAGGAACAAACTGTGTTAGTCTGCTACATTTTCCACTCATACCAATATTTGTCAAAGCATTCACAACTATGCTGATGCCAACAGCATTCACATCATGCCCTTTCTCAGCTACTTGTTTGTAAAGCGAGTATGCCTCCTCTGGTCTGCCACACTTGGCATATGCATCAATCATTGAGTTATATATTGACTTTTCACATGTAGAAGAATCTGCAACTGCTGAAAAGACTTCCTGGGCTTTTTTCAGCTCGCGTTGCTTTGCAAATAAACTAATCAAAGAAGCAACTGTAGCACCCTGAAGTCTGCAGCCTAGCTTGATCAACAGACCAGTAAGAGTTTCTGCTTTAAGTGCATCACCTGCAAAGAAATCAATCTCAACCTCGCTTCACTTTTGCCATAAATATAGATTAAAAGCATAAAACTTTTACTCATAGGAACTCATATAAAACAATTACAAATTATTATTAAAACAAAACATTAGTAAGTTTTTACCTTCTCTAATGAACTTGTTAATGACCTGACCCGCAATTGACAAGCCACCAGCAGTTTGAAGCAGCAATTTTAGTATTTCTTCTGTTTTCATGAGATTTTCATCTGCCAAATACAAATTGAGCATGAGCTCAACAGCCATAGTGTCAGGATGATCAAATGCCAAAACTTTTTTATCAAGTTGGTCATCTTCGATCTGGTTATGCATAGCCCTAAAACATGTTAAGATGAATCGATTATCCTTGAATGATTGATCAGTACCCATCTCTTCTAATAGCAGCTCAGTGTCTCTTAGCATTCCTTCTTTGCAATATACTCTCAAAACTGTCTTGTAAAGCTCCTCATCAAAATCTACTTTATCTTTCCTTATCTGAGCAATAAAATCCCTGGCCTTTTCCATCAAGCCCAGTCTAATATACAAATTGAGCAAATCATTACAGGAACCAGAATCAGGAAGTCCAGTCTTGGATAGAGCCTCAAATGTGACTTCTGCAGAGTTCAAATCTTCTTTCATAACATAACATTGCAATAAGACAATATAAGCAAACCTTGAGAACCAAATGTTTCTAGACTTCATTAGCTCAATAATTTTTACAGCTTTCTCAACATTCCCTGAATTGAGATGGACTTGTGCCATTGCCAAATAAGTTTTCTCGTCACTAAGTAGGCCCAGCTGCTCAGTCTCTTCAAATGTTTTTTGAGCATCCTCATAAAGACCAAGTTTTCCATATATTCTTATGAGCAAACCATAGATTACTTCATCGGCTGCTATTTTTTTTCTTTCCATTTCCGAAAAGAGAGAAAGGGCTTTAGAGTAATCTTCATTTTTGTAATACAAAGCTAGAAGCGAAGCACAGGTATAGTTACTTGGAACTATTTTCTGGGATCTCATGTCCTCATACAATCTTAGAGCTTCCCCTCGATTACCATTTTTGTTACTTAAATTAATAAGTAGGCTATACGTAACCTCCTCCGGAACAAATCCAAAATTTTTCATCTCAGAAAAAGTCCCAAAAGCTTCCTCAAGAAGACCTTCTTTAACGAGTGAGCTGATGACAACTGTATAAGTGAAATGATTGGGTGCAACCCCTTTATCAACCATCTGCCTCCAAATTTCTATGACCTTTCCATGGAGTGATTTCTTTTGCAAGGATGACATCATAAAATTGAAAACTGCAGCAGTGAGTATAATTCCCCTTTCTTGTACAGCAGAAAAAAATGACAACATAGCCTTATGACGTCCCCATTTGGCATATGTACAGATCATGGTACCACAAGCAACTTCATCCGGTTCACATCCTGCTTCGAGCATCTCCAAGAAGGTCTCCTCAGACATCTTAATCTTTCCAACTTGCCCATATATGCGCAGGACAATTGTGTAGACAATAACACTAGGGCGATAGCTTAACTGTGCGAGCGCAAATCTATCAATACACTAAATTAATCTTCATGCTTTGGAAGTAAACAGCATTATGAAACATCAAGCTTCAGACATTCATTGACAGTAAACCACTAATTAAGGTTATCACAGCTATTGCTAGAAAACCAATCCAAATCTAACTTAAGGATTTGCAAATAAAACCACAAAATAACAGAAATAAAACCTAGATATGAATTTAATACAAAGAAGATGAGCACAAAGCCATACCAAATTTGCTCCCTACTAAATTCAATTCTAGAAAATTCAGAAAGAAATCCAGGTAGAGCACAAAGTTGATAAAAGAAAAAAAAAATCAAAAGATAAATTGTAAATTTAGAATGTGCTATGATTGATGCTGCATCAAACTAAAAATAAAAAATTATAATTAAAAAAAATAAAAAATAAAAACTCCAATAGTTGTTCAATATCAATTTTAACAACCCTGATGTGAGGATTACCAAATCACTATAAAAGAAATACTACCATCCATTTAATTAATCTGTGTCAAAAACCACCACCACCACCCACCCCACCCAAAAAAAAAAAAAATGAATAAATAGACCTCAAATTTCCAAAGAAGAAGAATCCAAATGTAATTACCAAAACTAACTACAATTTCAAAGACCCAATTACAAAAGAACAAAATTTAGGTACAGTTTGCAGTACATAGATTACCCAATTCAATTCAAACACATGTCTGCATTGACCAATATAGCACAAAGTCACAAACAGTATTATCTTTCCCAATCCAGTTATATATTTGAATTGAATTGGGAACTAATGTACTACACCTAAGAAACTAAACTAAATTTTGTCCATAACAATAAACCCCTGATAAACCCACCTCCAGAAACTGAATTAAAAATAAAAACAACAAAACCCAGATGTTGCTAGGAAAAAGTTTGGCATTAAACATGTTTAGAGCTATCTTGCTCCATCCATGTGTAGTTTTAGTACGATGAAATTCACCAAATTCAATATCCAAAAAATCACAAAAACCCAGATGAAAAATACCAAATTCAACCACAACGACTCAAACTTTCCCAAAGATAATTCCAAAAAAGGCCAAGCAAGTAACAAACCTGAAGTTTCATCCAAGCAAAGAAGTCCCTGGCTTGCCTCCAACCTTTCTGCTCCTTCAAAACCACACACATCTCTCTAAAACTCAGCTTTCCCACAAACGAAGCCATCACCTCTCTCATATCATACCCACCTTCACCTCTCACAGCCAAAGCCCTCACCTGCCTTATCGCCGCCACCACGTGCCGACCGTACAGGTGGCCATTCCGATCATCCTGAAGATACTTCACCATTTGCTCTGGCGTCCTCTTAATCCACTTGGGTGTCTGCGCTCGCGAGCCCTGGTTCTTGCGCAGCTGGCTAAGGTACTGAGCCTTGGCCTTGATGATGCGCCTTGCGTTGTCGTCGGAGAGTGGGTTTTTGGAGTTTTTGGACCTGGGTTTTGGCTTGGTTGGGTCGTTGCCATCGCTGAGAGACCATGGGTCTGGTGTCACTGATGAAGAAGAAGACGAGGAATGGATTGTGGTTTTGGGTTTTGTTGATGAAGGTGATTTGTGAGAAGGGAAGAGTGGGATTGGGAGTGGGATGTTGGTGAGGAAGCTGGACTTGAAGTTGAGGTTTAGGGAGTCCATTTTGCTTTTACACTGTTTTTCAGTGTTTTTGAGTGGCAACAAGATGTATCTATGGAGGGGATAATGTACTGTTAACACTATTTGTCTGGCTCTGGAGTCTTGCTTCAACCTGTCTCAATTTGAAATTTCTTCCTTCAAGATTTTTAAGCTTTTTTCATATTTATCCACACAGAGATAACTTCACTTTATTTTTGTGACTGTGGTCAGGTTTTATTTTTTATATATATAGGAAATTTGATTCTTTTTTTTTTTATGAATAATGTGATATGTTTAAATAATATGTATTGATAGATTTATATATTGTTAAGTAATTGAGTTGGATAAAAAAAAAATTTGAGAAAGGAAAAAATAGTTGTTTGAAATCAAATTTTCTTCTTTTTTTAATTCAAAGAACTAAAATTTGAATAGTAAAAAATTTATCCAAAACAAAAGATATTGTAGTTGCACGATTTTCCTGGCCCAACTTCTATCGATCAGGCCTTGGCCCAAGGCGCAACCCACAATGAATGTTCGTAGAGAATGGGTGAAAGAACTTGGCCTCAGTGAGCCTGTCCGGTCGGATGCATGGATAATACAGTTGCAGAAGATAAAAGACACAAAGAGGATTTCTCAGGTATAATTGTATTCCTTTTAAGCCTTAATACAGTTTTTTCCGTCCCTTTCTCTGAGGGACTCCACTACATTATATAGCTCTCCTCCTTTCATCTCGACCTTACACCTGTTGATCATCTAAGCATCTACTTGAGCACCTGTCCCATCAGCCGCCCTCATCACTCTCTTTGTGAGTTGCAGAGGCCAATGTGGTACTGTTCAGGGGTCTTTTCCTCATTAATGCGGCCAAGAGGTTGGTTGGGACGCAATTAATGTGGTGGTAGCTCTTAGTGAGATATTTTGGATTTTATTCATTTTATATGTTGGGAGGACGAACTGAATTAGCTGGGGAGAGTTTCTCGTCTGGGCTTCGTGATGTCCGAGGAGGATTTACTCCTCGGACGGGTTTCCTGAGCGTTATTGGGATTGAGTAATGCTTCATGTGTGGTTCCTCTTCGGATAGGACGCTCCTCGGACGGGCCTGGATTTGGAATAGCCCATTATTTTTGGGCCGGGCCCCACAATAGCCCCTCAAAACTCCGGTTTTTATCTCCTTCCGAGGAGAAAAGCGGGGTTTTGATGTTAGTGAGAGGATGGAGATAAGGAGTGCTTGGGGCGCGCGTGCGGACCGTTACTTTTGACGCGCTACAATTTACGAGGCGCGGCCATTAACTTCTAGAGGCGTTATGTTCCCTTAATCCAACGGTGTGGTGTGGATCGAACGGCCATCATTTCTTCTCGCGTTTTTAGGCAGGAGTGGTCTTTTCTCTCTCCTCCTGGCTATATAAGACGCCAGAGGGGTTCAGTTCCTTCTTTTTATCTACATTTCATAAGCCTCAAAGGACTCCAGAGAACTCCAGCGAATCCCAGAGACATACGAACACTTGCGCCCCTTACGCCGCCGTAACCATTTTTTGCGAAGCGTCTCGTCCACGAGAGATTTCCAGGCGTCCCATCAAGCGTTTTGTGAAGGTACCAGTACATTTCGCTCATCTCGTCGTTTCAATTCTCTCCTCGGACCCTACTTTTCTTCTGAGTCTTTACTTTCGTTTCCCCAGTTCAGTTCAGATGGGTAGATTCGAGAAATTAGTAAAAACTCCGGCCGCTATGGAGGCCTTTAGGGCTAAATACCACATTCCCCCGGGGGTTGGGCTGCGGTACTGTCCTCTTGAAGGAATAGTGACAGATAAACGTCAGGGAGAAGTTGTTATCCCCATGATTGCTTTCATAGAGGGAGGGATGACACTTCCCATGCGTAGGATTACCAGGGAATACCTGTTCAATCATAGGTTGGCGCCGCATCAGTGTGCCCCAAATATGTTCAAGATACTAGGCTGTGTAGATGTCTTAGATGAGCGGATGAACCTAGGCCTTACTTGGCACGATGTGGCCTATCTGTACGAGTGTCACCGCCTCGGGGATGAGGGGTATTATCTTAAATCCCGGAACGAGGACGTTAGGTTGATCTCTTGTCTCCCGGTATCCAATAAGACCGTGAAGAATGACTTCCTTATTGCTTCTGGGGAGTGGTTCGACGGTATTCATTGTCCGACTCGGGCAGGAAACCCAGGTGCGGCGTTTTTTAGGATCGGTCCTTGTTGGGAAAGGATTTAGTGTTGAGGGTTTATTTTTACTGCTTTCCTTGCAACTGGTAAATTTCTTGAACTAACCCCACTTTTCTTGGTTGTTTGCAGATAAATTTCACGTAGCTCCTCGGCTTAGCCTTGTGAACGTGCCAGCGTTGAACTACCTTCTTAGGTCGGAGATTTACATTTCCGCGGACAGACAGTTGCGTGCGGCTCATCTAGTTCTGGGCTATCAACCTCTAAACAGCTCTTTCCAGGTGATCGGTCACGCTATAAGGGCTGGCAGTCCGAGGTTGGCCAGGATTGACGTGTCCAAGGACGGGTTCCTAGCCGACCACGATTTACCGCTAGTTGTGTTGCCCGGTTTTAGAAATCCCTACTTAGCCGAGCAGTTACCTCCGCCAAACGAGCCTGGTGTTGCCGTTCAAGTTGAAGAGGAAGCTGAATCGTCTCGTCTTTCTCTTGAGGAAGAGATAGACGAGTTCCATTTTGAGGAGGAAGTTCAGCAAACCCCCTTAGTGGAATTTTTCGATCCCGAAGGAGAGCGGGACCGACATTCTGCAGTTGGCGTCCCTTCCCTCGTTATCTGCTCGGACGATATTTCGGACGAAGAGACGGAGTCCATGGCAGGAAAAGGAAAATCTCTGAAGGAGCTGTTGGGTTCCCGAGGGAAAGGTCAATCATCGAAGGGTCAGTCATCGAAGGGACCACCTCCACCACAAGCCAAAGCCCTTCCTCCTGTGGTCCCTCAGGGCACTTCGGAACCTGGTCTCAAGGTTAATCTGGACTTGAAGAAGAAGAGACCGGTTGACACCCCTGAGGAGGGTGAGGTGGCTGCTCAGCCGACCAAGCAGCAAAAGACTACTCGGGCTCCAAGGAGCAGAAGGGGCAACTTCTCGGAGAGTAGGGACGAGGAGAGCCTTGCGGAGGTACGTGTTACTCAGTGTGTATGGAGCCCTAAGTTGGAGCTGGAGGGGGTTGCAATCCCCTACAATGCCTCGGTCAGAGAGTACAACCGCGGCCGAGCTGGGTATGTGGCCGAGGCCTTAGAGCAGCCCCTACTCCTTCCTCTAACATGGAGGCTTACAGGCGGTTCTCTCAGTCCGAGATCTTCCTATCCCTTAAAAGGGATCTCGCGATGGTAAGTAATCCTTCTACTGTTTCATTAACTCTTTTTTGACCTCGATAGATCTTTTAAAGCATTTTGGTTTTGTTCGTAGATTACTCAGCAGGTATTTGTTGCTGAGGAATTCTGCCGAGGTGAACGTAATCGGGCTGAGGTTGAGACCCAGGCTCGGACGGAGGTGGAGAAGACCTTGGGGTCCCTCAAGCACGATCACCTTAAACTCACGAACGAGTTCAAGGAGTCGGAGAACCAGCGCAAAAGTGCAGAGGCTGGTTTGAAGAGTGCCGAGACCCAGGCGGAGGACCAGCGCAAGGAGCTGTACTCGACGCAGCTTAACCTCGCCACCGAGAGGCAGGCAGTGCAGGATCTCAAGACTGCCCTGCAAAAGGTCGAGGATGAACTGAGGCGGGTCAAAGAGGAGGCCCAGCTGATCCGCGAGGCTACAGAGGCTGAGAAGAATGCTGCTCGCCAGCTTGGGGCCGAGGAGACGGAGGCCAGGCTATCTGAGGAGGTCCCTAAGGTGTGCAGGGATTACTGCAGTATCTCATGGGCTCACGCTCTCGATGCTGCAGGAGTTCCTGCGGATTCGGCACTAAGACTGCCCGAGAATATCTTCTATCCTCAGGAGATCCGAGAGAATCCCGGTGATGCCCAAGTGGCTTCAGAGCAGGATCTGGCGGCGCCTGATGCCGTCCCTGTGCCTGAGATGGCGAAGGATCCCGCCGCAGACTCTGCCGTCGAGGTTCCTCCTCCTCAGCCCGAGCAGAAAGAAGATCCTCCTGCTGAGGCTTAGCCCTTTAGGCTTTTGTGTTTTTTTTTTTTTTTTTTTTTTTTTTTTTGTACTCCCTTTTTTTTTTTTAAATGAGAGCCGTCTTATTTTTCCATTCTTTTGTAAGGACCTCTCTTTCTAATGTACTCGGAATATTAATATAAAATGTTAGCTTGGCTTACTATGGAAGCATGTAAGTAGCGTTTTACTTTAAATACTTGTAATGATGTAGATATGGGTAAACAGTTAAAATAAAACGAGCTTGTGGGCTACGCATAAAAATGATTTCCTTTAAGTAATAATCTCCCAATCTATCATAAGTAATAATTTCCCCTAAGCAAGGTTGTCAAAATCGGGATCCTACGTAGGATCGTGGGAGGTAGGTAGGATCGTGGATCGTAGGATCGAATCGTGGATCGTAAGATCCTACCTATTTTCAGATTTTAAGCAAAAATCCTATTGATAGTGACTTTGTATGTTATATAATCACTTAAAATATGAATCCATCCATTAAAAAAAAAATTGCATCATAAAATGTAATTTGTACACACTACATTGTTCTTATGTTATTCTAACGAAACAAAATATATTTAACTTTTGACATAATGTATCTAAAAAGTTTAGTACATGTTTAATTAGAAACTAAGTACCAAAATATTATCTACACATATGGAAAATGTTTTCCAAATTCTAAGTTCCAAATCCAAAATAAGTTAGGCTAGTTAGCATATAAAAACTAGCTAACTACAAATTTACAATATGTAATTCAAAAAGAGAATTCTCAATCTAAGGTAAACTAGCTAATTACAAATATGAAATTCAAAAGAGAATTCTCATTCTAAAGTTCTTCTAATCTAGTCACTATCATTGTCATATCTCATTTCATCATCTATATCCTTCATAGTATCAACATCCACGGCGTAATCATCGTAATCATCTAAATACTTAAGAAAGCTTGAAAGCAGCGATGGCTCACCATTGAGAGGGCTAAGAGGTGCTGGGTTTTTGACAGGGGACTGTGGAGGCGCGGACAGAGCTGCTGTGTGCTGGAGCTTAGTGTTTCTAAAATATTTAGGTTTTGTTTTTGAAAACTTAACTTAAGTAGTATAGGTTTTTTTGAGATTTTATTTTGAGAGAGGGGTAAATTTGGGACTTTAATTCATTGGGCTTATGGGTTTTGGACCTTTAGGTGGACCGGGGATTATTTTACTGGACTTACCCAAATGACCCAAATGAATCCCACTTAAAAAAAAAAAAAAAGCCAAAAAAGCCAAATGGTAGGATCGGTAGGATCCCATACGATCCTACGATCCTATACGATCCTACACGATCCTACAAACGATCCTAACATTTTTGCGATCCTGCTACGATTTTAATCTTTTTGGTGAGGTGGGATCGTAAAATCGTGCAATTTTACGATCCGGATCGCGATTTTGACAACCTTGCCCCTAAGTCTGTGGTCCGAGGGGCCATGCAGGACCTAAATTCTGTTTAAAACTATGAATAGTTGCTTTAAGTAATAATTTCCCCTAAGTCTGTTGTCCGAGGAGACATGCAGGACTTAGGTTCTGTTTAGAACTTATGAGACTTCTTTTTTGGTACTTGGTTTCCCCATAGGCTTGGGTCCGAGGACCATGCAAGGCCTTGGTTCTGTCCAAAACTTACGCGATTTTACTTCTTTTTTTTTACTTGGTTTCCTCATAGGCTTGGGTCCGAGGATCATGCAAGGCCTTGGTTCTGTCCAAAACTTACGCAGTTTTACTTTTTTGTACTTGGTTTCCCCATAGGCTTGGGTCCGAGGACCATGCAAGGCCTTGGTTCTGTCCAAAACTTACGCGATTTTACTTTTTTGTACTTGGTTTCCCCATAGGCTTGGGTCCGAGGACCATGCAAGGCCTTGGTTCTGTCCAAAACTTACGCGATTTTACTTTTTTGTACTTGGTTTCCCCATAGGCTTGGGTCCGAGGACCATGCAAGGCCTTGGTTCTGTCCAAAACTTACGCGATTTTACTTTTTTGTACTTGGTTTCCCCATAGGCTTGGGTCCGAGGACCATGTAAGGCCTTGGTTCTGTCCAAAACTTACGCGATTTTACTTTTTTGTACTTGGTTTCCCCATAGGCTTGGGTCCGAGGACCATGCAAGGCCTTGGTTCTGTCCAAAACTTACGCGATTTTACTTTTTTGTACTTGGTTTCCCCATAGGCTTGGGTCCGAGGACCATGCAAGGCCTTGGTTCTGTCCAAAACTTACGCGGTTTTACTTTTTTGTACTTGGTTTCCCCATAGGCTTGGGTCCGAGGACCATGCAAGGCCTTGGTTCTGTCCAAAACTTACGCGATTTTACTTTTTTGTACTTGGTTTCCCCATAGGCTTGGGTCCGAGGACCATGCAAGGCCTTGGTTCTGTCCAAAACTTACGCGATTTTACTTTTTTGTACTTGGTTTCCCCATAGGCTTGGGTCCGAGGACCATGCAAGGCCTTGGTTCTGTCCAAAACTTACGCGATTTTACTTTTTTGTACTTGGTTTCCCCATAGGCTTGGGTCCGAGGACCATGCAAGGCCTTGGTTCTGTCCAAAACTTACGCGGTTTTACTTTTTTGTACTTGGTTTCCCCATAGGCTTGGGTCCGAGGACCATGCAAGGCCTTGGTTCTGTCCAAAACTTACGCGATTTTACTTTTTTGTACTTGGTTTCCCCATAGGCTTGGATCCGAGGACCATGCAAGGCCTTGGTTCTGTCCAAAACTTACGCGATTTTACTTTTTTGTACTTGGTTTCCCCATAGGCTTGGGTCCGAGGACCATGCAAGGCCTTGGTTCTATCCAAAACTTACGCGATTTTACTTTTTTGTACTTGGTTTCCCCATAGGCTTGGGTCCGAGGACCATGCAAGGCCTTGGTTCTGTCCAAAACTTACGCGATTTTACTTTTTTGTACTTGGTTTCCCCATAGGCTTGGGTCCGAGGACCATGCAAGGCCTTGGTTCTGTCCAAAACTTACGCGGTTTTACTTTTTTGTACTTGGTTTCCCCATAGGCTTGGGTCCGAGGACCATGCAAGGCCTTGGTTCTGTCCAAAACTTACGCGATTTTACTTTTTTGTACTTGGTTTCCCCATAGGCTTGGGTCCGAGGACCATGCAAGGCCTTGGTTCTGTCCAAAACTTACGCGATTTTACTTTTTTGTACTTGGTTTCCCCATAGGCTTGGGTCCGAGGACCATGCAAGGCCTTGGTTCTGTCCAAAACTTACGCGATTTTACTTTTTTGTACTTGGTTTCCCCATAGGCTTGGGTCCGAGGACCATGCAAGGACTTGGTTCTGTCCAAAACTTACGCGGTTTTACTTTTTTGTACTTGGTTTCCCCATAGGCTTGGGTCCGAGGACCATGCAAGGCCTTGGTTCTGTCCAAAACTTACGCGATTTTACTTTTTTGTACTTGGTTTCCCCATAGGCTTGGGTCCGAGGACCATGCAAGGCCTTGGTTCTGTCCAAAACTTACGCGATTTTACTTTTTTGTACTTGGTTTCCCCATAGGCTTGGGTCCGAGGACCATGCAAGGCCTTGGTTCTGTCCAAAACTTACGCGGTTTTACTTTTTTGTACTTGGTTTCCCCATAGGCTTGGGTCCGAGGACCATGCAAGGCCTTGGTTCTGTCCAAAACTTACGCGATTTTACTTTTTTGTACTTGGTTTCCCCATAGGCTTGGGTCCGAGGACCATGCAAGGCCTTGGTTCTGTCCAAAACTTACGCGATTTTACTTTTTTGTACTTGGTTTCCCCATAGGCTTGGGTCCGAGAACCATGCAAGGCCTTGGTTCTGTCCAAAACTTACGCGATTTTACTTTTTTGTACTTGGTTTCCCCATAGGCTTGGGTCCGAGGACCATGCAAGGCCTTGGTTCTGTCCAAAACTTACGCGGTTTTACTTTTTTGTACTTGGTTTCCCCATAGGCTTGGGTCCGAGGACCATGCAAGGCCTTGGTTCTGTCCAAAACTTAGGAAATCTCTTTAAGTATTAATTTCCCCTAAGTCTGTGGTCCGAGGATCCATGCAGGACTTAGGTTCTGTTTAAAACTTATAAGAATTGTCATGCAGACCAGCAAGCAGTGGATAATCACGAAACAAAATGTGGGCGAAGCCATTTTCATTAATAATAATATCTTCTGAGGTTATTTACATTCCATGGTCGAGGTACAGCTTTTTCATCCAAATCTTCTAGATAGTAGGCGCCTATGCCGGCTACAGACGTTATACGGTACGGTCCTTCCCAATTGGGCCCCAACTTGCCCCAAGAGGGGTTTTTTGCGCTGCCGAGAATCTTCCTCATCACGAGATCGCCTGGACCTAGGGGTCGTAGTTTGACATTGGCATCATATCCCTGTCTCAGCTTCTGGTGATAATAGGCCATATGAATCGTTGCTTTTTCCCTTCTTTCCTCGGCTAAGTCTAAACTTCTTCCCAACAACTCATCGTTACCGTCCGGGGTAAACGAGACAGATCTTAGCGTGGGAAAGTTGTTCTCGATTGGGAGTACGGCCTCTGCCCCATAAGTCAACGAAAAGGTGGTCTCACCGGTTGACCGCCGTGGCGTCGTCCGATAGGTCCACAGAACGTGTGGGAGCTCTTCCGCCCATCTCCCCTTTGCCTCATCCAGCCTTTTCTTCAGTCCGTTTACTATGACCTTGTTCACGGCCTCGACCTGCCCATTTCCTTGGGGATAGGCAGGGGTGGAATATCGGTTAATGATCCCAAGCTCGCGGCAATATTCCCTAAAGCCTTTACTGTCGAATTGAAGACCATTGTCGGAAATGAGTGTACGCGGGGTTCCGAAGCGGGTGATAATGTTCTTCCAGATGAATTTCTAGGCATCCACGTCCCTAATGTTGGCCAAAGGTTCAGCCTCCACCCATTTAGTGAAGTAATCAGTTCCGACTATTATGTATCGCTTGTTCCCCGCCGCTTTGGGAAAAGGTCCGACAATATCAAGACCCCACTGTGCGAATGGCCACGGGCTAGAGAGGGGGTTGAGAACCCCTCCGGGTTGGTGGATATTCGGAGCAAATCTTTGGCACTGATCGCACTTCTTGGCGTACTTTTGGGCCTCTCTTTGCATGTTCGGCCACCAGTATCCTTGGGTGAGTGCCCTATGCGCCAGCGACCTTCCTCTGGTGTGACTTCCACAAATTCCCTTATGCAACTCCTCAAGCAGAGACTCGGACTCTTCTAGATGTACACAGAGTAGGTACGGTCCTGAATAGGAGCGCCGATATAATTGGTGGTCCTCGGATAGCCAGAACCGAGGAGCATTCCTTCGTATCTTATCAGCTTCCAGTTTTTCCTCCGGCAAGACGTCATTCTGGAGGAAGTTCTTTATGGGGTCCATCCAGCAGTGACTCTTTCTGATCTGATGGACTCTGGCCGGGCTTCTGCTGATAGGGCTTGCCTGGGCTAAATCTTCAACTAGGATCATTCGCGGCAGATTGTGCGCTGAGGACGTGGCGAGAGTGGCCAGCGAGTCTGCATGGGTGTTTACACTCCTGGAGATGTGCGTCAGATTGAAGGATTCAAAATTCGTCTGTAGCCGCTTGACTTGTCCCAGATACTCTTGCATCCTAGTATCTCGAGCTTCCAGCTCACCCATCACTTGTTTGACCACTAGTCTGGAGTCCGAGAATGCTTCTATTATCGTACCGCCCAATCTTTGAACCATCGTCATCCCTTGAAGTAAGGCTTCGTATTCGGCTTCATTGTTCGTGGCCGAGAACCCGAGCCTCAAAGATTTTTCAATGGCAGCACCGTCCGGGGATATTAAAACTATCCCAACTCCTGACCCTCTCTAGTTAGCCGCTCCATCCACGTAGACCTTCCATTGCCTGGTCCCGACTGCTGAAATCACGCCAACCGATTTCTCATCCATGTCTTTCTTCTCGGTCATTGTTTCTAAAGAGGGCTCAGCAAACTCCGCTACCAAGTCTGCGAGGACCTGTCCTTTGACAGAGGATCTGGGCATATATTTAATGTCAAAGGCTCCCAAGAGCGCACTCCACATGGCGATCCTGCCTGTATAGTCAGCGCTTCGAAGCACTGCTCGAAGGGGAAGCTGAGTTAAAACGATGACCGTATGCGCCTGAAAGTAATGAGGAAGCTTCCGGGTCGCATGCACTATCGCCAGAATTGCCTTTTCCAAAGGAAGGTACCGTACCTCGGCTTCGTGCAATGATTTGCTCACATAGTAAACCGGTCGCTGCACCCCATTGTCATCCCGTATCAGCACCAAGCTTACAGCATGGGGAGCTACAGCGATATATGCAAACAGCACCTCATCTGCCTCAGGGCTGGACATGATGGGTGGTCGAGACAGGTAGTCCTTAAGCTGTTGGAAAGCCTGAGCGCAATCCTCCGACCATTCAAACCCTTTCCATTTGTTTATCAGGAGGTAAAAAGGCCGACATCGATCCGCCGATCGTGATATGAACCGGTTTAATGCCGCAATCATGCCAGTGAGCTTCTGCACTTCCTTCGGATTCCGAGGAACCTGTATATAGTCAGCGCTTTGATCTGGTCGGGACTTACTTCTATTCCCCTGTGAGTGACCATGTACCCTAGGAATTTCCCAGACCCGACCCTAAATGAACATTTGGAAGCATTCAGCCGCAACCGGTGCTTTCTTAAGATAGCGAAGATCACTCCGAGGTCACTCACGTGCTCGGAAACCCTTTTGCTCTTCACAACCATATCGTCTATATAAACCTCAATGATCTTGCCCAGCTGTGGCTCGAACATCCGAGTCATCATCCTTTGGTAGGTTGAGCCTGCGTTCTTCAGCCCAAACGGCATCACCTTATAATGATAGTTTCCGATGGGCGTCATGAAAGCCGTTTTCTCTTGGTCATCAGGCGCAAGGGGTATCTGATGATACCCCTGAAAGGCGTCCAGGAAGCTCATTCGAGGGTGGCCCACGGTTGCATCCACCAATCGGTCGATTCGGGGTAGGGGGAATGGGTCCTTCGGGCATGCCTTGTTCAGGTCCGTGAAGTCCACGCAGACCCTCCACTTCCCTGTCTTCTTTCTTACCACCACTGTGTTCGCCAACCATTCGGGGTAAAAGACCTCTTTGATAGCCCCTGCCCTTTTTAATTTCGCCACCTCGTCTCTTACGGCACTGGCGTGTTCCTTCGAAGGACGTCGGGGTGGCTGTTTCTTCGGAGTTGAAGAGGGGTTGACGTTCAGGTGGTGACAAATAAGGCTGGGATCAACTCCTGGAGCGTCGTAGGCGTCCCATGCGAACACGTCGACATTTTCTCTGAGAAATCCGACCAGCTCCTCTTTTTCCTGAGAAGGTAATTCAGAGCCGACCTGAAAGAACTTCTCTGGGTCGTCGTTGACAGCGATCCTATCCAAACTTTCACACCTTATCTCCTCGGCCAGCCCCTCGCCTTGGCTTGCCGAGGGAGTTGGTTGCTATAAGCTCTCCGGGGCCGAGGACTTGATTGGGGGCCGATGTAAAACGGCGGCCACCATACACTTCCTAGCCACGACCTGATCTCCTCGGAGCTCTTCCACTTGTCCTTGGGAGGGGTATTTCACTTTTTGGTGAAGTGTGGAGGTCACGGCCTCCAGGGCATGGATCCACGGTCTTGCCATTATCGCAGTGTAAGGCGAATAAGCGTCGACCACAATAAAATTTACCTCCACAATCTCCGCTCCAGTCTGTACGGGTAGTCGGATCTGCCCTTTTGGCGTGACCATCCTTCCCTCGAAACTGAGAAAAGGGGAGTCATAAGCTGCCAAATCTTCTGGCTTCAGGTTCAGCCCCTTGTATAGGTCGGGGTACATTATCTCTATTGCGCTTCCCGAATCCACCAACACCCTTTTCACGTCGAAGCCCCCGATCCTCAGCGTGACCACCAAGGCATCATCGTGGGATTGAATAGTTCCTCTCTTATCTTCATCTGAGAATCCCAGTATCAAAGAGCTTCCCTTTTTTGACCTTTTGGGTTCTCTTTGCCTGCCCTCGGAGGGGAGCCGATCAACAGCTAACACCCTGGGGATGGGTGGCCCCGTTCTCCCTGGTGCAGCAAGGGTGACATGTATCGTCCCGGTGGGGGGTCCTAAGGACACGTCCTTTCGGGGCTCTTGTGTTGCTTGGCCGGGATGGCCACTCGATGGGTGCAGTAGGTGACGTAACTTTCCTTCTCGGACCAACTGATCTAGGTGATTCCATAGATTCCTGCAGTCCTCAGTAGTATGCCCATGGTCCTGATGATAGTGGCAGTACAGGTTCTGATTACGTCTGGAAGGGTCTCCAGCCATCTTTCCCGGCCACCTGAAATAGGGCTCATTCCGTACTTTCTCCAACACCTGTTGTACTGGCTCCCTGAATACGGCATTCACTGCCTGCGGGTTGCTCTGGCCAGCCTGTCGCGAAAAATCTCTCCTCGGCTGACCAGGATTGTGCCGTTCCGACCTGAAATCATTTGCTTTGGGGGGGATAACTTTCTCCTTACCCCTCCCTTGCAGCTAATCTTCCTCCACTCTTTTGTACTTGTCGATCCTATCCCTCAGCTGATCAACGTTGGCAACCGGTTTACCAGTGAGGGATTTCCTTAAGCCATGGTCGGTGGGGAGCCCGCTTTTGAATGTGCTGATAGCGACAGCATCATGGTTGTCATCCAGGTCGTTGTACACTTCCCAGTATCTGTCCGAGTATGCTTTCAGAGTCTCTCCCTCGTGCATGGACAAGGACAATAGCGAACCGAGGGGCCTGGGGACTCTGGTGTTGGTGATAAAGCGGGTGCAGAAATCCCGAGTGAGCTGTTTGTATGAGCTTACGGAATTTGTCTTTAGGTCGTTAAACCACCTCATCGCCATTGATCCCAAGCTGGACGGGAAGATTTTACATATAAGGGCTTCATCTTTCGAGTAGATCACCATCTTTTGGTTAAACTGACTCACATGCTCTACCGGGTCTGTTCGACCGTTATAGATGGCGAATGTCGGCTGGTTGAACCGTCGAGGTAGCTTAGCCCCTTCAATCCTATACGTGAAGGGGGACCTTGAAACCTGGTCCAACGCCTTCTTCATGGCATCGTTTCCCGAGCCCCTGCTGGATGTGCTCTCATACTTCCGCACAGGGCGTGGTTCCTTTACGTAGGAAAAGGTTTCACTTGGGGGGGTCCTTGACCTCTGTCGGTTACTCACATCCTCCGCATTAGAGGACTTGTCTGAGTCTGAAGGAGATCGTTTTCGCTGTACTCGTCGTAGCTTTCTCTTCAGGTCATCTATTTCTCGCTGCATGGCCTGGTGACTATTTCGCCTCTGGGACACGTGACTACCTATCTGAGTGTGACTCTGGCTTGTCCGGATAGTACGCACACTTCCCTCACGATCTTCCCTGCGGCCTGGGTTGATGGGGTTATTTTGCCTCTGGGACTCGGCGGGTTGTGTCTGTTGGGAGTTAGCCTAGTGAGGATTCTCCTGGTGCGGACTTAGTTCTGCCATGCTTGACCGTTGTGCTTGCTGATGCCCTAGTTCTTCCCACAGACGGCGCCAATTGTAGTTGCACGATTTTCCTGGCCCAACTTCTATCGATCAGGCCTTGGCCTAAGGCGCAACCCACAATGAATGTTCGTAGAGAATGGGTGAAAGAACTTGGCCTCAGTGAGCCTGTCCGGTCGGATGCATGGATAATACAGTTGCAGAAGATAAAAGATACAAAGAGGATTTCTCAGGTATAATTGTATTCCTTTTAAGCCTTAATACAGTTTTTTCCGTCCCTTTCTCTGAGGGACTCCACTACATTATATAGCTCTCCTCCTTTCATCTCGACCTTACACCTGTTGATCATCTAAGCATCTACTTGAGCACCTGTCCCATCAGCCGCCCTCATCACTCTCTTTGTGAGTTGCAGAGGTCAAGGTGGTACTGTTCAGGGGTCTTTTCCTCATTAATGCGGCCAAGAGATTGGTTGGGACGCAATTAATGTGGTGGTAGCTCTTAGTGAGATATTTTGGATTTTATTCATTTTATATGTTGGGAGGACGAACTGAATTAGCTGGGGAGAGTTTCTCGTCTGGGCTTCGTGATGTCCGAGGAGGATTTACTCCTCGAACGGGTTTCCTGGGCGTTATTGGGATTGAGTAATGCTTCATGTGTGGTTCCTCTTCGGATAGGATGCTCCTCAGACGGGCCTGGATTTGGAATAGCCCATTATTTTTGGGCCGGGCCCCACAGATATTAATTTATATTTTATAATAATAAATTTAAACTCTTTTTAAAAAAAAAAAAACTAATATTTTTTTCAATAGTTTTTTTTTTTTGTTCTTTTATTTTTGATAATTTAATAGCTACATTGAAAAACGAGGAATTCAACTATAGATATCTTCAATTGGAAATATTAAAATATACTAATTAATTGAGTTATAAGAGCTTTGCTAATGATAATTAGTGTTTTCTCCTGTGCCTAAGCACCTTTACTCTTTTCTTTTTTAAAGACAAGCATGGCTACTTAGTGTGTGTTTGGATTACGATGGAAAATTAAAATATTTTACTATTCAGTTTATTTTTACTACTATTTATGAGCCCCACTATATTTTTAGGTACTATTCATGAGTTTCACTGTACTATTTCAACTAACTTTTATCTTTATCTACGGTACTTTCAGCAATAAATTTTCAATTTCAGTAAAATAAGCAGTATCCAAACATACCCTTAAAATAAAAAATGTTATTACATTTTCAAGAGTCTTTATTTGATAACTAGTTCAAATTTCTCAAGTTTAAGCCTTTATGTAACCATAAATATTATGTCCACATGATGCTTGTGTTAATGATTGTAAAGTTGTGATTTACAACTATGTTTTATGTTGTTTTTTTTCTATGATAAAAAGTATTGTAATTACAATAAATTATTTCATTGTATTTAGTATTAAGTTTGTGAAAAATCAAGCATGCAATGAAGATCAGTGCAGTTTTGAGATTAGGTCGTGAGAAGCTCGCGAGTAAAGGTACTCGCGAAAAGGTCACGCGAGAAGCATATGCTGGAAGCTGAAGAATCAAGCATCCGGCTGCATTTCGCGAGTACTTCGCAAGAAATGTCATCTCGCAAGGTACCCACGAAACTCTCTACCTAGAGAATTTTAAGTGTGACTTTTTTACCTTTCACCCATACTATATATACCATCATTACCCACAAAAGTGAAAAGGAGGTTATGCAGAAGAAAACCCTAGAAAGGTTTCTACAACACACCTACCCTTGTTAGAGAGAGCTACTCCTCCTTGAGTGAGAATTGCTTAGTAGCCTCTTCTTCTTTCTCTCTCCCATTATTATACCTTGAAAGGAGATTTGTACACAAACACAACTCACACCTATTCAAAGTGTAAAGAGTGTTTTGGAACTTAGGAAGCTTTAGGGATTTGTCAAAAGAAACCAGTGAGACTTGACAGATGCAATTATGCGATATTGCGGGATTTGGATAACCAGTAAAGACAAGACTCCAAGAAGTCTGTTGGTAGCAAGAGCTTGGAGGGCTCAAGTATATTGGGTAGATTAGACTTGAAAGGTTTTTTTTATATTCTTGTACTCCAACTTATTTACTAGTGGATTAATTTCGACTTGGAAGGTCGTAGAGAAGTTTTTCACCAAGTTCTTCGGTTTCATCTTTGATAACACGTCTTGATGTTATCTTATATTTGCATCTCTCTTCCCTTACTCCTTGTACTTTACATTTATTATTTAATATTCATGTTTATTCACTAGAGTAGTTCCGGTTTATTATGCTTCATTTACTCTTGTTCCACACTTAAATAAGTTAAAGTAAAAGCAATTAAGCCATGTTGATGCCTACTTTGGCAAAAAAAGCCCAATAACAAGAAGAAGTCCAATAATATAGAAGGAGTGAAGGAATAAGAATTAGAAAAAGTAAGAAAAAACCATTAAGCATGAATAGCAGGAATAATAGTCCACAGGCCTATAAAATGGTAAAAAAATGCCCCAAATAAAGCAAATGGGCCCAAGGGAGCCTAGAGAAGGAAGTAGTAAGCCCATAAAAATCATAAGAAGTAGAACACAAGCAAAGATGGGCCAAAGGAGCCCAAAGAAAGGAATTAGTAAATGGGGTTGGTGCAAAAGTCAACAGACTCCAAAAGTAAGGGATATGGTAATTGGGCCGGAGAAACCCGAAAGATTTAGCAAAAGCCCATGGGAATGTAAGAATGGAATAGGCCAAGGATGTCCAAAGGAATAAAATGGGCTAGGGAGACCCAAGATGATATGAGAATTAAGCTGGCAGAAATATTGGGTTAAGCAATACATGGCAGAACCAAAGGAGGCCCTGTAAGCACGGTTAAGCAATACATGGCAGAAACAATACAATGGTGTGGCAGAAGTATCAATCGACCCACGAACCAGAAGTGAAAGGAGACAGGGGTTGTATTGAAGAAGGAAAAGCCCATACCTAAGCAAAACCCAGCCCAGGGGAAGAAAAGAGACGCAAAGAATGAAGACCCAGTTGCTCATCCATGCCACAAAGGGTTAAAAATAAGCAGCAAAATGCACAGCAAGACCAGACAAATTCACAGGCAACCGTAAACGCATGAACTTCAAACAAGCCATGGACTTACATGAGAGTGGAGCAGCACAAGACTCAAGCACCACCCACTTGTACCTAGCCAATACATACGCAGTGGGCCATGGGTTAGAGGTAAGAGATGGTATGGTTTGGAGGTGGGGAGAAGAGCGAAGTTTATTTTGGAATTCCCGCTCAAGCTTTTTTGGGGGAAATGTCCTGTTAGGATGACATACCACCCAAAAAAGGGAAAGATGAACTGGAATCACTTGGTGCATGCTATAGGAGTTAGTAAGAGAGAACACCCAACCCTTATCTAGAGGGGAATGTCACGGAGAGCAATAAAATAAAACAATACTCTTTTGTCTAGGAATGGAACGTGGCATAGCCAGCATAGGGTAGTGGTAATGGCTGAGCGACCAACAGATTAGTGGGTGGCCTTGTAAGGACACCCACACTAGGTCAAAAGTAGTTGAGGGGCAAAACGGTAAATCTTATCATGGCAGACAATATAAAAATGCCTTAGTTGTGCACAGTAAACAGCAAGGAGGAGAACAAGGAAAAAACAACATGAAACATAGAAATAAGAGAGAAATAGAAAGTAGAGAAAAACAAAGAGGATAAGCAAAAAGAAAGAAAAGAGTAGGAAGTGAAGAGAGAAAAACAAAAGAAAGTGTGATAGGGCATACACCGATTGGCTACTCCCTTCTCTTCCTCTTAATAGCCTAATCTCTAGCAAGTTAAAGGATTTGAGATTAAACCACTTAGGTCCATTCTTTCAAAGTAGGCAATTTCTATGATAGGATTTCCCTATGAGATCGTCCACATTGGAGATTGGTTCCCTTATTGGACTTGAATTTGTTAAGAAGCTAAGTTCAGCAGACTAATCTCCTTCCTCTCTTTTATCATGATTGTTTAAGCATTAACATTATTCTTTTCATTGCTGCTAACTTATTTCTGCCATACTCATATTATCGCATTTTCCTGTTGCAAAGTTGTTTAAATATTATCTTTGGTTGGCAGTAAGCACTTTAGTTAGAATGCCTTTTTTTATTATCATGCTATATTATGTCTTTCCAGCTATAACTTTTCTATGATAGCATCCCCTGCAGTGGACACGTGATCAAGATCTTAGTAAAGGGGTCTTAGCTTGCACACAAGCTAGCTTAAGGTGGATTTCAATTGAGCCAGTCCCAACTCACCTAACCCAGAACTATTGGGCCACAGTACTACAAGAACAGCCTAGCCCAGAATACAAAAAGGCCCACTACAAGCCGTAATTTTAAATTGGGGGTCTAAACAAACATTAGTATTTTCACATTAATTGAGCTTTCAATGATAAATATACATAAATCAAAGAATATATTTTAATAATATAATTAGAATAGACATTAGACAATAATATATATATATATATATATATATATATAGAGAGAGAGAGAGAGAGAGAGAGAGAGAGAGAGAGAGAGAGAGAGAGAGAGAGAGAGAGAGATGAGTTTAAGTGATAGTGTGGAGGACTAGTGGTATTGGTATCCTTTGCATTGCCCCATATATGTGGTTCAAACTTTGAACACCCCAACTCTCTTTCCCCCATTATTTACTTATAAAAAAAAAATTTAAAACAAAAATGAACTTTAGTTATGTGATGAAAACATATCATGTAAAATCATTTTTGTTCATCAAAACATAATAATTATATAAAATTTTAAATTAATAAATTTTAAGTTAAATCCTTGATAATAATGGACATATTTTTATGCTGACTAATTAATATATATATTTTAAAATTTTTGGGTAATTTACATAATCTTATACATAATTTGGGATGGTTTCAAATAAAATCACAAATTCAGTTTTAATTAAAAAATTTTAAATTTTAAAATTCGATTTGAGACCACTATCAAATCATAGGAAAAATATAAGTTACCCTAAAATATTTAACTAATAAATGAAAGGAGTTAAATTTTTTTGAGAAATGTTACGTCCACAATATTTTCACAACAAATCATAAGTGATTAGTTGTTATTAGTTTTAATTTGAATCTACTATTGAAATTACTTTTCTACTCTATCAATAACAACTTGTAACAACTTTTGCCATATAAAATTTAGGGGAAATTGCACTTTACCCACCTGTGGTTTAGCCCATTTTAACAATGCCTACCTGTGGTTTAAAAGTTGTCACTTAACCCACCTGAGGTGGCCTCCATTAGACCCCTTTACCCACCTCTGCCCTTTCCGTTAGAAAATCCTCTTTACTATATAAGCCAAAATTAAAACCTTAATAAAACCCTAAAAAAAAAAAAGGAACTAGCTCTCTCCCTCTCTCTACCTTAGAACCCCAAACCCATTTCCTCCATATCAACTTGATCTTCAGCCATGGACTTGGAATCTAATTATGAAATTGCCCCCACTGCCGATTTCATCTACTCCCATAACTTCACCAAAGTCACTCTACAGGTAACGCTGAATAAACACCCAAAAAAAAAAAAAAAAATGAAACTTCCTAAAACCATAGAAATTACCTCTCATTTTTTAATCCTCTGTTTGGTTACCGAGAAACCCAAAAGGAAAATATAATTTTCTTTTGTGTTAATGGAATTGGAAACAATTTACTGAAAAAAAAAGGAAAAAAAAAACAACAGAAGCTTTTAAAGAGATTGCAGAAATTTGGTGTCTTTATTCTTTGATTGGTTGCTGAGAAATTGAAGGAAAGAAAAATAGAAAGTTAGTGTGTGTCAGTGAGAATTTAAGTTTGATTAGTTTGCTAGTTTCGGTCGTTTCTTCAAAGTTTCTGGGGAGATTTTGGAAATTTTATTTCCTTATTCTCTGTTTGTTTCCTGAGAAAATGAAGGAAAAGGAATAAAAGGTAACTGTGTTAGTGAAATTTAAATGTGATTAGTTTACTTGCTTCAGTTGATTTCGAAGAGATTATTGAAATTCTGTTTCTTCATTCTCTGTTTGTTTGCTGAGAAATTGAAGAAAAGGAAAAGAAAAAAATTGCTGTAACTGAAAGAGTGAATTTTGAATGCGATTAATTTACTAGTTTTAGTGAATTTCTTTAATTTTTCATTCAAAAATTACATTCAAATTATAGGTTGGACTTTACCTTGTTTTTGAGATCTTCTTCCATGGAGATGGTTTCGAAAGTCGAAGGATGCGTGAAAGGAATAGATCTCCACTGTCCGTTACCTTGCTGGGGTTTTTTTTTGCAGATCTTTTTTTTTTTTTTACTTGCAAATCTGGGTTTTTTTTTTTAGAGAACCAAGCAAAAGAGAAGGGGTTAGAGTTTTAGAGAGAGAAAGCCTAGGTTTAAGATAAAATCCAGCAATCTGTGGGTGTATGTTCACATGGAGGTTTTGATTGTGAAGAAGAAGAAGAAGAATGAGAGAAAAGAGGAGAGAGACATAAAATATAATGAAAAAGACACATTTACCTCTATTTTTAACGGTGAAAAGGCAAAGGTGGGTAACTGGGGTCTAATGGAGGCTACCTCAAGTGGATTAAGTGACAACTTTTAAACCACGGGTAGGCAATGTTAAATCTGACCAAATCACAAATAGCTAAATTGCAATTTCTTCTAAAATTTATTATAAAAATGTTATAAATATATCATTTCTCAAAAAGTTTAGGCACAAAAAGGGCTTGGATAAAAAATGAGAGGCCCATAATATGTTTGAAGTACAATCCTATGCCAGTTTTGGCCCAAGAAATTCAAGCCCATCTTATAGAGTATTACCATTCACTGACCTCGAAAAGAGTCGGTAAAGAACATTGAGTCAACATTCAATGTAGTCATTATGGATCGTGGTTTTCCTGGTTGCCGATTGCCAGTGCTTTTTTCTTTATGAAAATCCCATCGAGGTTGAAGTTTTTAGGTTAAAGTATTCAGTACCCGTTGGAAGCTGGGACCATTATCATTATGTCAATTTCTTCAGAATTCAATGGTCTTTCACAAAAATAAAGATCTAATAATTGAAATTCCAGTTTACAAGACAACATTTGCATAGGAATCATCATGTCATATTATTTTTAGCACCTTCATGCAAATTTGGTCTGTTCACTTATTAGTAGTAATTGATAGTCGGTGAAAGATCATGGACCCCACCTTTTTTATACATGTGCTAAAAGGTGGTGAAGTTCTTGATGTCCTATGCAAAATAATTGAAAGGTAAAAACACTGTCATAGTCATGTCTCACTTTCAATATATGGTCAAGTACCAAGCTTTTGGAATCATAGTCCTTTCTTTTTTTCTCTGATCTTTACGTGATGCCGAAGCTTCCTTGAAATTAAAGGGGGTCTCTTCCTCATCTGAATTTTACTATCTTTCATGCATTTGGACCAAATATAGATGTACCTCAACTGCAAAATGGGCATTGTAACAAATTACATAATGAATAGTCCATTTGCCAGGCCTTTTGTGCTTCTCTCTCATGTTTTTAGGTTGGGTTTTTGTGCTTTTCTTTTGAATAACAAAAAAAGAAAGAATCTTAGGCTTTTTTTACCGGTTAGGCTAATTTTCCAAACATATTAATGATGTGGCTGATTTTGAAACATTTATGTTATGTGATTGCTTTTGAAGCTTGAACCTCTGGAAATTGAGTTTCAATATTAAGAGCTCAAGTTCCACTTGAAACTTAAAAAGAAAAATAGCATCTCATAATTTTGTTCAAGAACTTGAGCTCTAAAAGTGGTTACACAATAAAAATGTTTTAAAATCAGATACATCAGTTATATGTTTTGGAAATTTTAACCTAACAGGCAAAATAAAACCAGAATTTTAAGATGAAAACACGTAGTCAGAGATGGTCAGACCAAACATAAAGGTAAATATAATATGTAATTTATTCTTGTCCCGAAAAACCATTTTATCTTTATAATTACTATTTGGGAAAAGCTTTCAAAAAGAAAAAAGAAAAAAAAGCAGGTATATGGGCATCTATCTCCTTCTCTATTTTTTAATATTATCTAATTTACTATTACTTTCAAGTTTCAACTCATGAAAGCTTTTTATTTTTGTCCTCTCTCTCTCTTTGGGCTGATGATGACACTCATTTGTGAACCTGGCCACGGGTTTTCATACAGTTTGGCAGAAGTGAGACTGGTAGAGTCACATCTATATTTCTCCTCTGTCAAAATTGTTCACTTGTGGTGTAATTTCAAGGGAGGAAAAAAAAATGCAATAGATTTGCAAACCACTTTTGACTCTTAAAGATGTTTGGTAGGGCTCAGCTTTATGCATTAAGATATGATATTTGCAAATGCAATTTTATATATATAGTTTGGTTCAAACAACAATGACAACAAAAAACAAGGTCATACTCTTCCAAGCATCCCAAATATAAATAGAGAGAAGAATTATTACAACTAATAAAACCACTAACATCACAACAACATTTAGCAACAATATGGGCCACAGAGTGTAGATCCTTAATTCCTTTTAAGTTCAACCATAATGCGTAATGAACCTAATTGTGGTCTAGAAGTTTGGAATATGAAATTATTGATTGGGATAGGAAAGTGTATTGAAAATAAAGGATTTCATTTAGTTAGAGAGCAAGGCAATCAATAATCATCCTCCAAAATAAGAAGAAAGGGGGATTGGGAAGAGAGCCTATTAAGAGAGAAATTACTAAAATTGGAATCAATGTTCCACTAATGAGAATTGCTACATAGCTCTTGTATTTATACTACTGATCTTAAAAAGTAGTAACTATCAATGACATCTCAAGTTTGTCTTTAAACCAACTTACTAATTGTAGTACAACTTGTACAATCTAAACAAACCATACTTGGGCTTGTCTTGCTCCTTGTTCTTGATCTTAACTATGCATTCACATGCTTTGAGTCTTTGATGTCTTCACACGTGTTTAACTTAGCCGGATTATTCTACCAAAAAAAAAAAAAAAAAAAAAACTTAGCCGGATTGGGCTGGATATTGTATTCTATTCGGTCTTGGTGCATTACACAATGTCATGAACTCATGCAAAAACATGATAAGATAAGAATTTTTCATAAATAATCTGTCCTGTCATATACACCACAAAGAAAGAGGATAATATATATATATATATATATATATATATATATAGTTGGCTAAAAAATAAAAGAGAAGAAGTGAAAATTTCACAGTTTAATAAAACTTGAGTGATGAATTAGTGTTTTAGGGCTTGTTTGTTAGTGTTGTTTAAACTTTAAACAACATAACACATATTTCCAAAACACTTGTTTACTCACACGTATTTTCACAACATTTAAATAATGTTATTAGAACAATATTACCAAATGGACCTTTAATAGAAATCGAATCAAAATTCTCATTAATTTAGTGTTTGGTGACATTGGGCTTAAGAAAGAGATGGAGAGAGAGAGGTTAAGAACCCAAGCATAGTTTCTTCTACTTTCACTAACCTAGCTATGCTTTACTGTGAAAGTTGAGATTTAGGCGTAAAACCTACAATTAAAAAAAAAAAAATGCATCAAATGTATTCTTATAAACTTATATGCCTTCATCTAATATTCTTTTTCCTTTTCTTAAAATTTCTAGACTTTTTGGAAACCATTATCCATTTTTGTAAGCACTTTGATTGCAAAGCTTGACAATCTATTCAATGAATTTACTTTGTTTGAGGTATTAGATTCAGACTCTCATGAGCTGTGTTGACAATTTACCTCTTTTGAACAAAAGTTATTGGAATTTCCTCATGTTGGGAGAAGATCTTTAAAAAATAATGCTATTATTACAAAAACAACATCACTACATTTTCCCCTTCACCCATTGTAATTATTAAATTATAAAAAATAAAAAACATACCATATCACTTAAGAAATTAAATCAATTAAAAATAATAATATTTTAATATTATTCCACAAAAAAATTATTAATTTTCTGTAATTAAAATTAATTTACAAACCACCTATACATTAGTAAAATAAATATTTTTGAAATTCATATAAATACAATATATTTTTTAGGACGAGTTAATGCAAGTGATTATTTAGAATTATCAATAGAACCTTTTTTTTCTAATAAAATCTTTTTTGAGAGAACTTATTCAAACAATTTGGCGGCACCCATTAACCCAATGTTGACTTTAGACTTGGTGACCATATAATCCCAACCAAGCCAAATTTCACCTTTTTTTTCAATTATATTTATGCCTTACTTGGTTACAAGCACACTTTACTAAATTCATGAGGTTTGAACCAAAATTATATAGTATCACTTAAAAAAAAATGTTATTATTTTTAGATTATCACTTAAATTAATAATTTTTTCAATTAATACGCTCAATGGTTTTGAGTCCTTTGACCATTTTTTGAGGGATTATTATTATTATTTTAAAATTAGTAATTTTTTTATTTGTTATAGAGAAAAACTCACACACACAATTGAAGGAATAATAAACTGACTCATCTTAAATTGTACTGCAAAGTATTTGTATAATCAAATTAAAAACCAAACCCTGATATTTTCCCTCTTTCCCGTGCGCTTGAACCCTGGTATTGTTCTTAACCTCTTCTTCCTACAGTTAGCTTCTTCCTTTGACCTCCATTCTTTATAGATCGCCATTTTAACAACCCATATACCTACCACACCTTTTTTCGCTAAATCCTCAAGACCCAAAACCCACTTCACAAACCCCACTCTTTTTGCCCACACCCAAAAAAAAAACACACACACAACCTCTCTTTCTTTCACTTCTGCTCTTCGTTCATACTTGTTCAATAATCAATACCCACTTCATTTCAAGGTCAGTTCTCTTCTGGGTCTCTCTCCAAAACCCACTCACACTTCACAATTTCACCATATTTTGATTTTTTTTTCCTTTTGTTTTTTTAATTTATTATTTTTGCTTCAATATAGGGGTATAGTTATACTACAAAGTAACAAACACCCACATCTTTTTAAGGTCAGTTCTCATCTGGGTTTTTCTCCAAACCAATAAATTTTGAAAATTTATTGCTTAATTATAGTCTTTTTTTTTGGTGGGTCTAGTAGGAACTGTAACTGGAGGGAACAGCCATGGGGACAAGGAGTCAGCAATTGAGTCGAGAGGAGGAGGAAGAGGATCCACCAGGTCGAGGTGCCACCACAATTTCGGGCCAATCAGTGTCGACAAGCCGGAGTGTAGGGTCGCCGTCGAGCCGGAGCGAGCAGACCATGGCAACACCCGCTAGTGACAGCACTTTTCTTAGACTAAACCATCTTGACATCCAAGGGGACGATGCCGGATCGCAAGGCGCTGTTGCGTGAGTCCATTGTTATTATTAGTTATTTTGAGCTTGTGTGTTGGGTGAGGGTTTGAGGTTTTTATGTGAAATGTTGTTTGGGATTGAAACTTAGGTTGTTGTTTGAATATTTCATTTGTTTAACGTTGTTATTCAGAGGGTCCACGAAATTGTTATAAAGGTAATTACAGTTATTGTAGATTTATGTTGTAGAAAGATAGACTTATGTCTGACTTTTGAAATTCTTACAGTAATTCTATATTGGTGTTTATAATTCTTGTGTGAATGCACAATGTTGGATGTGAACTATTTCGTTCTATAGTTCTAATAGATGATTAGTTGCTTGTTGTTCAATGAAAACTAATATTACTTATGAGAAAGGATAAAGAAACTTTAGCTTTAATTTCTTTGAATACTTTCTTACTATGTATCCGTTTCTGAACAGTAGCAAGAAGAAAAAGAGAGGGCAACGGGCTGTTGGAGGTGATAAGAGTGGAAGAGGACTCCGCCAATTCAGCATGAAAGGTGTTAGATTCATCTTCATCTCTCTATGTACTTTTTCATTGCTTTTTTCTTCGCTTATTAATTGGTAAAATCCTTGCAAGTTGTGAATTGTAGTTAAGCAAAGATTGCTTTGCATGTACCAAATGTTGAGAGGCTGAATTCCATCAGATGTTTGGGATTTTAGAGGGAAAAAGTGGAGTGGGTAGGATATTTTCTTAGGTGGAGGAAAAGATGCAGACTTCTTCTCCTCCTCTTGTCTGGGTGTTTTTATGTTTTGTTTTTAGACAATGAAAATGAAGGAAACTGTACTTTTCTTTTAAAATTGCACCCTTTCTTTTAAATTTTCCTATTATTGTGCTGTGGGTATTTTAGCGATTCTGGAAAAATAATGCTGACACTTTTTTCTTTTTTAGTAAATTTGCCTGATTCTGTGCAAAGAGCAATATGGTTAAAAGGGTTCCTAAGGTGAAATACAGTTTCCCTTTTTGAATAACATATCAAATAGCACTTCCTTCTCCTATAAGAGTAGATGGAGGATGAGGTCAAGGTTGAAAACCCACTAGGTGTATTTATAATTTATGGATAAAAATTCGGTTAGCTTTCATTAACCTCCATTGAGGCTTCACAAAATGACATTCTCCCAAGAGGTTTGTATAAATGTTACAAACAAGTTCATGCACTTTCACATTGTGGCTTTCCTAACAGAATATTTCATCTTAAATTTTTTTTCATACCAAACTATGGACACAATGGCACTCAACTCTTGAGGTTTGTAGATGACTGACACTCCCTCCCTTAGAGAAGTAACAGTGTGAGAGGACATGTACTTATTTGTTGCATTTATACAAAACCTCAAGTAGGAGATTTTCAATGTGTGCTTGGTTTAGCTTTTCTCTGTTAGCTTATTTGGTTATGTACAACTTTTTCAAACTTCATTTTTTCCAAGTACAAGTGTACAACTATATTTTTGCCAACTTTTAGCAAATAAGAAAACAAATATGCTTTCAACAAAAAAGTTAATCCAAACGCACACTCATTTCTTCCAGAGAGAGAGGACATGATTGATCCTTTCCCCATATCCTCTCCTTTCCCTCCAAAACTACCAATTTAACAAGCTGTGAAGTCTATCAAGCAGAAAGTATCCTTGTATTGCTTGCTCTTCTCAGCAGGCCATTTTTGCAGCTGAGTTAATGGATTTTTTATTTTATTTGTTTCTTTCTTGATGAAAAAAATAGAGTTGATGAAGACAAAATTTTGACTGATCTTATGTATAAATTTTGTTGGAATTTTTTAGTGTGCGAGAAAGTGGAAAGCAAGGGGAGAACTACTTACAATGAGGTTAGGTGATTTGTTGAAGTCATTCGTTAATTTTGTTCGTTGCATTTGGTGAAATTATAATGTTCAATTTTTTGAGTGCTTGTCCCTGTGTTATTAAATGACCTTCATATTTGATCAAGATGTTATGTTAATGCTTTTATTTATAGTTCTATTATTTGAGTGTGTTTATTGATATCTATGTACTAAGGATGGTGTTATTTGGGCGTTGCCAATATCCTCCTTGTTAAAGTACGACATAGATGGAAAGATTGAAGTGGATGTAAATCATAGGATGAGAGCAAGGTGGATGAAGTATAGAAGCACAATCTCATTTTATAAGATTGCTATAAGACCAACAGTGCTGTATGGTACTGAATGTTGGGCTATTGAGAAGTTGTTAAGAAGTAACATATTGATAAAATGAGTGTAATTGAAATGAGAATGTTAAGATGGATAAGTGGAAAAAAAATGAAAAATAGGATTAGAAATGAGAAAATTTGCTTAAAGATGTGAGTGACCCCTATTGATGAAAAGATGAGGGAGAGTTGCTTGAGATGGTTTGGTCATGTTTAGTAGAGAGCGATTAATGCACCTATGAGAAGAAAGAGTGTTAATTCAAGTTGAGGGAATAAGAAAATGGTAGAGGAAGACCAAAAATTACATTATAAGGCCAATCCTGTTCTATGGTTCTGAATGTTGGGCTAAAATTTTTGGTTGTTAAGAAGCAAGATTTTTATAAAATGAATATAGCTCAAATGAGAGTGTAGGATGGGTAGGTGGGAATAAAAGGAAAGATATGATTGAAACGAGGAAATTCGGGTGACCATTATTGATAAAAAGATGAGGGAGAGTCACTTGAGATGGTCTGGTCATGTTTAAAGGAGAGCTATAAATGTACAAATGAGAAAGAGTGAGTTGAAATCAAGTGGAGGAAATGAAAAAAAGGTAGAGGAAGACCAAATATCACATTAATATAAATGGTAAAAAGGGACATGCCAAGGACGGTTGTTTCTCTTCTTTTTGCATGGGAGAATTTTCTGGGGTTACACTATTCTTCGGTCTGGAATATGGTGCCAGCCTTTTTGATTTGGTTGATTTGGAAGGACCCACATTTTTGAGGATGATGAGAAATTTGCTGATTTTTTTAAGTCTTTGCTAGTTGGGACTTTGTTTGGGTGGTCTCGTATTTGGGGTTTTACACAATGTATTTCCGTTTTTGATTTCATGCAATCTGTTTTTGTTTTTGTTTGATTTGTTTGTATTTGTTCCTTGTACTTTGTTGATCATCGTGAACTTGTTGTACTTTTTTTAATGAAAATATCTATTACCTATCAATAAAAAAAAAAAAAAAAAAAAAACAAGGGAAATAATAGAGTATACAATATTAGAAAAGAATACTTATGGCCAACCTTGATTAGTCTATTGAGGATCTATAGTTGATGCCGATCCTGAAATTTTGGGACTAAGGCTTTGTTTTTATTGAAGTATGGTAGAAAAATTAGTGAATGTTTATTTTGGGTCAACAGAATTCATCAGGATTTCATGGACATGTCTACTTGTAATAGATCATATATTTGCATGTTTGAGTGATTGAAACATTTTCTCATTGTTCCCATTGAAGTGATGGGCTCTTTAAAAAGTTGAATGTCAAACCCTTCAATTCTTTATTAAAATTTTCTTGTCAGCTATAAGTATAAAGCATATGGACTTTTGACCCAATATAATTACTCTTCCAGTGGGTTATCATACTTTGTCTTCCCATTAATCACACACACATGTAATGAACTTTTCTGTTGTTGGAATTCTTTGTTTTCAATGTTACTTCATTTGTATCTTCCTTCATCTCCTTTCCTTGAGGAGTAGCATATTTTGACTTTCATTTTTCTTCCATTTTAACTTCTATTGCATCAATTGAACCTCACAATGCATAGAAATTCTGATTGTACCTGTATAACAATTTTGAGTGAATAACGTGGTTCTATTAAGCTGACAAACCTTTGCTAGAGCATATAATTATATATTTTATCAATGTAACTTTTGTTATATATAGCCAAGAGCCTTATAGCTCAACTGACACTTTTTGGTGCTTTCAATGAAAACGCCTAGGTTCAATTCTCCTCTCCTCCATTAAAACTAACGAATTATTTTTTTTTAAAAGTAAATTTTGTTAAATTTATGATTCGAGATATAGTTAGTTGTGTTCTCTATCTCATGCACGCTAATACTTCTCTGCCTTCAAGTTGTCTCTACTTTGTTTTAGTTGATGAAATAATTCTTTTGATGCATTTCAGAATTTTTACACTTACAACATTGAACTATTTATTGGAAATGCATTAGTTATGTATATAAATTTAAGTTCTACTGCACAATCAGGAGCTGAGGATTTGGATTTTTCTACCTTCTGTTACTTCAATGGATTATGATTGACACTTAAACTTTCTGCCAGAAGGATTGCAGTTAGATAATGAGTTTACAGACATTCAAATTTTGGAATGCCCTGCTTAATGAAGTTGGATTAGCTTCCCTCTCTGTCCTTCACAAAACATTTTCTTCATTTGGTCTTCAAAGGACAGTGGCAGTGTTTTAAGAAGCATTCTAGTGGAGTAATCAGTGGTTTTCTGCAAGTCTTCACTTACGTTTATATAGATCCATCAATTTGATTAGAACTGGGAACATGTGAATTTACAAATCAATTGTTTGGATGAGTTATTAATCTCCAAATTTCTTTGATTTGGGATTGAGCATATTAATGTGTACTGTGGCATGTTTATTTTATCTCTCTGCAAGCTGTATTCAGCAGCCATGCAAAATTGTGGATGATCATAGTTTATGGTCTTTGGGAATCTTCCTCAAATATTCATTAAGAGCATTTATTCTAATTTTTTGAAGCTCCGCATCTAGAAATCCATTTCTCCGGACAACATTTAGACAATTTTCATTATTACTCCCTGGTCTTTGCAATGGCTGTTGTTTCCATTTTCCATGTATTGACCAATGATCTTGTAATCCATATATAATTCTGAGAATTTAAAGTAATATCCAGGTAGCGGATGAACTTGTTGCAGAGTTTGCTGATCCAAGCAATAGTGTAACGTCTCCAGATCAGGTTTGCTATTTTTTAACCTTGGAGATAGATATGTTATGCATCCGTGCAATTATATCTGCAATCTCATGGGTATCGTGGAACTTACTGATATAACTCCCCCCCCCCCCCCCCCCCCCCCCCTCTCTCTCCCCCCTCCCTTGAACTTCTATTTGACAGCAACAATATGATGAGAAAAACATCCGGCGGAGGGTGTATGATGCCCTGAATGTTCTCATGGCGATGGATATTATATCTAAGGATAAAAAGGAGATACAATGGAAAGGTCTGCCTCGAACTAGCCTGAACGATATTGAAGAACTAAAGGTTGGAATGCAACTTTTGTTTTTTATGTCTTGCAGTTATTGGATGGATTTTTCTGTAATCAGAATCCTAGATTTAATTAGAGCTTAAACAACTCCTTAAATTTAATGAATGCAGACAGAGCGCCTCGGACTCAGAAATAGAATTGAAAAGAAAGCTGCGTATTTGCAAGAACTGGAGGAACAAGTATGGCTTTCTATTTGTTACCTATATATGATTACTTTGGCTCGAATTCGTTCTTTGCTATGCTTAGGTTGAGAATTTTTTTTTCAATGATCTGCCTTAAAATGAGAAGAATAATAAAGAAACTCAGAACCTGATACTAGGTACTCTGTCATGTCTGTTCACTCTAACTTCCTATCTCCTTTCGTCAAGTTCGTAGGTCTCCAGAACCTGATACAACGAAATGAGCAATTGTACAGCTCTGGAAATGCTCCCAGCGGAGGTGTGGCTTTACCTTTCATTCTGGTTCAGGTAGATTTCTTCTCACTATTTCCCTTTCTATCAAAGCTTCATCCATTCTGTGAATAAATTAGAAAGGTGCTATGACCCAAGAATGGCTTCCCAAAATTTGTAGAATAAATCCTACTTAAGGTTTAAGTGTAATTTGGCCAATCCTACCTAAGGTTAGGTGTAATTTGGTCAATAAGATCTTGCTCAAAGGCACTTCCTCCCCCCATAAGAACGGGGTGTGGGTGATGTCATGAGCATTAGGTGTATGTGTGACTTCCCAATCAGAAAAAAAAGGTTTAGGTGTAATTTGGTTGGTGCCTGCCCTGTGGCAGTCAGTGGTTCCTTGGAGTCATAAATGTTTTGTTTGATGCTTTCTGGTTTCAACTCTCTGTATTTTTTTGTGTCTTAATAATTTTCTCATTGGTGCTTCAAGAGATTTAAATTATGAGGTTATGATATAAACTTTTCACTCTTTCTTTGTGGTAATTTGTTAATTGCAAAATAAATCGATGAAAGAACATGCTGTTGTTATCATGAGGGAAGCTCAATGATTAGCAAAATTCCCTCTTATACATTTTTAAAGGGTTGTTGAACCAATCATCTTGTCTTTCTCTAGAAATATATAGTACAGATACAAGTAACTTGCGGAAGTGCAAGAACAAAGACATTGTAAGGAAGATTGTTGTCTGCATTACCACTTCTAGTCATTTTTAGAAACAAGGATTTATCCTATTGAGAAGTGATATCGGAAGCAGCTTCCTCAACTCAACCGCTGATAGTTTGATTCCTTAAAAATTTTCTGCATATTGTTCTCTTCATATCTACCGCACAAGACAAAGGGCCCAAATTTTAGATGGGACTGCCCTGATGTTTACCAAAGTGCCTTCCCCAACAAGTTAGCATTTCCACTGCCGTTTGGGCATGGCCCACATTATTCCAAAAAGAGTAAGGACAAGAGAATGAAGTTCCTTAGCTTTAAGGATCCCCAAAAAAATAGCAAGAGAGAGAAAGAAAGAAAGAGAAAAAAGAGGGAGAGATGGTCACCACTAGCTTTACACATGCAACACTAGTCTATTATAAACTTCTTTTGCTAGATTGCGTTATCAACCATTAATATCTCAAAAAAAGGTCGTTCCTAGTGCACAAGGATCCCATTTTTGCAGGGTCTAGGAGTGGTCATGGTAGGCAACCTTATCCCCAATTTTTTTAGAGAGGTTGATTCCTGGACTCCAACCCGCAACCTATTGCTTTTGGCAGAAGGCACTTGCCATTGACCAAAACTAGCCACCATCTGTGGTACGTGTACCTGTCACATGTTTTTTCATGCATGAGAAACTGCAATCCAATCCCCCTTAGTGCTAAACATGTGGCTGGACTAATTGCATGTGGACACTGACTCTAGTGATATCATAGAAAAAGTTAAACCCTTAGTATGCCCAAGGGTTTGCTTATCATGTGTCATCAGCTTGATGTATAGGGGATGTTTAAGGATTGGTTGGTTTTGAAACGTCATTATATTTAACATGGAAAAAGCACATAGGGGATGTTTAAGGATTGGTTTTGAAATATCATTATCTTTAACATGGAAAAAGCACGAAAGTTTGTGTTGTCCATCACCTCCAATGGTCCTTAATGGCATATGAGGAGAATCTGGAGAAAGGGTTCTTAGATTGTCTAACTAGCCTGTTCACTTGTGGTACAATTGGTGAGGAATGACCAAGGATTAATGTTGAGTGATATACCTGTTGTCTATTCACAGCTAATTTAATATAATTTGATCACAATAATATGAAGTCTCCTTATTCATATATTTGATGCAGAATTTTGTTGATATTTTTTTGGGGGTAATTTATTGCTGGGTCATGATTTTTTATTTTTTTCTGGAAGGGGTGGGTGGGGGTAAGTTGCATACAAATCTCTTAGTTTCTTTCATAGTCCTCACCAATGAACTCTAGCTCAAATGATAGGTGGAGGGTTAGGTTGTGGGTTTAAGACCGATAAGGTGAAACACCAATAAAAGAAAAGTTTCGTTCATGGTCCTCTCTAAGAACTTATTTAAACATTTTCCTTCTCTCTACTTGATACACAGGTTTGATCCCCAATAGGAGTTCCCCTGAATTACCTGATACACGGTTTTGGCGATTGAGGTTGTGTATCTGTGGATTACTCCCCAGGGGTGGGTCCAAAGTGTCCCGCCTTGGTGAGGCTCCATGTCATTAAAAAAAAAAAAAATTACAACAGAAGTTTATAACATATGAACGTCATTGGACCAATTAAATCATATATTTGGTTCCTATTAACTTGACCAGACTTAGAATGTCATAAAACATGGAAACAACAAACAAAGCCTTAGTCCCAAAATTTTGGGGTCGGATATGGATCCTCAACATATTAGTTAGGGTTGACCATATGTATTCTTTGCCTCCATTCTACCCTATCTAAAGTCATGTTCTTTGTTACTCCCTTAATTGACATGTCCCTTTTTATTACTTTTAACTAATATGGTTTTTATTCTTCCTATCTTTTTTTGTTCCCTCAACTTGGATAAACTCGCTCATTTTTACCGGTGCATTAGTCACTCTCCTTTGCATATATCACCAAACCATCTTAAGTAACTTTCCTTCATCTTTTCATCAATAGGGGCTAATCCTATCTTTTGTCGAATTTCCTCATTTTGAATCCTATCTTTCCGTGTATTTTCATTTATCCATTTTAGCATTCTCATTTCAGCTACTCATTTTACGAATATGTTGCTTCTTAACATCCTAACCTTGTACTTGGGCCACTCAATCCTATTCAATTATTTTTAGTTCAACTGTACATGGCTCATCGTAACATGTATAAAGGGAAAAATGTGTATAAATTTAATTTCTGTAACATAATTATATTTTGGTCAATTCAAATTGATTTCATTTGGAGCTAATGACATTAAATTAATAGGACTGAGTTTGGGTTTTGGCTTAATCAAGTTTTGGGTATGTATGGCTAATCTGAAATAAATGGAATGTTCACCCCAAGATATGTCTAGTGCTCAAGTCTAGTTGAAATTGTCTAATTGATGATCACACTATAAATTTAGTTCTAACTTTGAATAGTTTGCATAGTCATATACTGTCCTAAAAAATAAAATTTTGGATATTTACGTTACAACTTTAGCAATATCAAGCGAGATTGTGATAGTAGGATCACGGATCACCTGTATACGATTCTCACCTTCATTTTTTTTTTTCTATATGAGATTCCAGCCTGTTAACATAGAATATTGACCAGCTTTTGCCTTTGTAATATAGTTCTTTTTTGAAGAGGTTGAAAATGATGTTTCATCAGTGTAAAGAGTTAGCCCTTCTAGCATGAAGGGAGTGAGGGTCTGTGGAGATAATCCTTTGTTTATAAAAATAGCCAAAGGTTAATTAATAAGAAAGTTTGAGATGATACAGATTGAAGGTGCTGGGTGTTGCTAATGTTATTAGGACTGTGTGGATCATCAAGAAAAATGGTCCCCCCCCCCCCCCCCCCCCCACCCCTCCTCAGGTCCCATCCAGCTTTTGTGCATTACATCAATCTAGATTTGAAGGCATCCTACATTGTACATTGCTCCTATCAAACCTGCATTGTTTTTGAGCCAAATGATTTTTTTTCCCCTTGAATTCCAATCTATTTACATGCTGCGAGATACTGGAAAGTTGTCACCTCTTTTATTTGATTTGTTCCCCCTTCCATTCCTTATGCATGCCATGAATTAGACAAGCAAAGTGATGGCAGTTTTCTATGTCCATTTAGATTTGAAATGAAAGGTGGAAAAGTCAGTTAAAAAAGATTAGTGTGAGCAGAGATGTTCAAATTGATCTGTTATTTTAACCCAGGCTATCTTTTAGTAATACAAGTACTCACAAATGTTTACTGGTTTGTATTTGCCATTTTTAATCTTTTTGTTATTTGTATGTTCTAAATTTGTTCACACTTACCTTTGCGAAGTGCCTTTTCATTGTGAAAATTTTAAATGTTTTTAGATATTCCAGTTGCTTTCACATGCCTCATCTCTTTTTTCCTGACATTTGAAACTGTAGACACGGCCGCATGCAACTGTTGAGGTGGAAATATCAGAAGATATGCAGCTGGTGCATTTTGACTTCAACAGGTAAACAAGCTTTTGAGCATGCTATATTTCTCAAATTTCAGCTCCCGATAATCGACTGATCTTCTTCAAACATCTATACACCATTTTGTAGAGGGGATGTTGAATGCTAAGACAATCCCCACTAGCGTGGTATTGATATAGTCAGAAATACTATGACGTCCCCTGCTTTAGTGACTCCTAAAATTGCTACAAGAAAAGCAGAGGGAACCAACCAAGCATCTTCTAGACTTTGATTTTTTTTTTTTTTTTATTATTATTTTTTTTTTCAAATATTTGATTTATTGTACTTAAGGGTCACTAACTATCATTTTATTTGGTCCTATTTGCAGCACCCCGTTTGAGCTCCATGATGACAACTATGTTCTGAAGGCAATGAAATTTTGTGAAAGACCACAGGTTGATGATATTGCACATAATTTTACTGCAGATGGAGGTGAAGGTTCTAGCATGTCAAATATGTATCAAACGCAGATACCTCTTCCTCCAATGTCAAACACAACAATTAGGCCTCCCACCTCACCGCCTCTCCCTGGAATACTTAAAGCACGTGTCAAGCATGAGCATTGATCAACAACAAGAAGTTTCAACATCTCTCCATGAACAATACTCTCAGCATGTCTGTATATTTTTGTAAAGTAATTTGCCAGACGTTGGTTAGGCCCCTAATTATCATCCTTACCTCATTAGATTGCCGTCTTTAGAAACTTCTGGGGGTTGTGCTTCTGGCAAGTTGCATGTCCATTATTCACTATTGTAATCACTTGTCATATTCTTTTGCTGCTTTTTGGCCTCCAAATGTAGTAGAAATGACTCTAGAGGATTGTCCAGGTCCATAGGAAATTATAAAATCAGTTCTACAATTGGACTTGTATTGTATATTGCATTTTATGTCTCCACTTGTTCAATTATGTTATTGCCAACTTGCCCTGCTACCATGAGAAAGTTTCTAGGGATACAACTTGTTCTGTAATTTACTGAAGGTGTAGGTTGTAAATGATGTAAAATTAAAAGTGATGTTAGTGATGAGTTCTCATGAAAATTATTGTTTATCACTTACAATTTGTCATCTCAACAAAGGCATGATAAAAGTTGTGGAACAATTTGTGGTCAAAACAAAGATGTACAACCATAAATCACAATTTCAACAAGGAAGCTAAAAAGAGAAGACAAGTAATAGAAACTGATCATTTCAACTCTTGCCTTAAAACCTTTGAAGTTTTACTTCTTGCAATGGCAATGGAAAAGCCTAACCCTACAATTTGAAAAGGCTCCTGTTCCTTAAATTGATATAAGTGTTTCTTGTTTGTTTGTTTGTTTGTTTTTTTTTTTTTTTTTTTAGGGTGAAGTGTTTCTTGTTTTAAAACCTTAGAAGTTCCACTTCTTGAGGTGCAATGGAAAAGCCTACTTTTGGGTCAAATAGTGTATAGTTGCCGAAAATAAGCTAATCTTGAGTCAAATTTATTCTATTCTACTATACTCTTTTTCAATCCAAATGAACTATACAATTTGAAAAGACTCATGTTTCTTACATAAAAAAAGAAGAAGATATAAAGTGTTTCTTAGCAGTCATTTGGCCAAGAAAATAAATATATTTTAGCAATTAATTGTAATTAAAAGTGATATTTACTATGTTAGTAATGATTCTATATTATAATAGAAATGTTATATTTACAACACTTTTACAATAAATTTACATAACACTCTCGTATTAAATGTTGTAAAATAAAGTTATTACAACGATGTTGTACTAATCACAATTCGCCATCTTAGATGTTTTAAAAATAAAGTTATGAATTTTTGTTGGATAGATAACATAACATTATTTTTTGTTTTGGATGATATTAAACTTTTTATTTTTTATGTGGAATATTAAACTTTGTTATCCTTGCCTCTAGTCTAGTAATAAATCTTTTGTGATTTTGGGTAAGGAAAACAAATTAGAGTTACAAACTCCTTCCATCAATGGCCACCTCAACCGGTTCCTCCAATCCATCTCCGGCTCCACTCCCTCCTAAAATCCTGTTAGCAAAGCCGGGACTCGTCACGGGCGGCCCAGTCACCGGTAAGTTCGGCCGTGGCGATGACGATACGGCGTCGCATCGGTCCCGCCTCCCTCCAATTGGATCGCTCAACCTCCTCTCCGATTCATGGGACTTCCACATCGATCGCTTTCTCCCGGTACTCTCTCTCTCTCTCTCTCTCTCTGTGCAACCAAACAAAACAAAGCCCCAAAAGTAAAGGTACCTAGCTACTAATGGTGTTTAGGGTTTAATAAAATGCAGTTTCTTACAGAGAATACAGATTTTACTGTGGTGGGAGTGATTGGTCCACCTGGGGTTGGCAAGTCCACCATTATGAACGAGCTTTATGGTTTTGATGCTTCTTCACCTGGTTAGTATATACTAATGCTTCCAATTCTTTCGTTTTTTTTTTTTAGTTGAAATTTGTGGTTGTTGGGATAAGAATAAGATAGGGTTTTTTTTTTGGTTTACTTGCAATGCAAGGAATGCTACCGCCATTTGCGATAGAGACAGAAGAAAGTAGAGCAATGGCAAGACATTGTAGTGTGGGCATTGAACCTAGGATTTCTTCCGAACGCATTATACTTCTCGATACCCAGGTAAAGCTTTTTATTTTTTTTAATGATTTTGTTGCGCTTTTGTTTGAAGTACATATTCTTTGTTTCAATTAAAAATTTCAAATGCAAAAAACCAATAAAAAAAATAGTAAAGAAAATTGAAAATGTAGAAGCTATAGACACATAAGACACAAACATAATGTAATTTCCACTTCAGTCAAAGGGCTCCATCATTTTCTTGAATGCAATATGAAAGTATTCTATTTATCTTACTAGCTCTTCCCTCATTTTCTCAGTACCCAAACAGGAAAGAACAAAAATAAAATAAAATAAAAAGAGAAAGAAAAGAAAAGAGAGAGAGAGAGAGAGAGAGAGAGAGTATCATGTTCTTTTGTAAGTTTTCTTTGTCTACTCCAATATTAATGGTCAAAATGTTAATTAATTTCGTCAAGAATATGTCTGTATCATGTATTCCTCTGTGCTATTGAATTTCGCATTAAGTCACGAGTTGAGAATCATAGAGATCTTCTAGAGTTGAAGCAAGTTTGGGAAGCAAAAACTTGGGAGTTGGGAAGAATGAAAGAAATCTTTATGTGACTAATTACTTGTCAAAGAAGAAAGGATGCTTTATGTGGCTAAATGACTAATGGGACAGTAAGGCACTTTGTGTGTACATGTTTCACTTCATAATTTTTCATGTGCCTTTCTATTGACCATGGTGACTGTGTTATATATTTAACACCTGTCATGCCATACAAATAATCTTTAATCATGAATTTAATATTCCCAAGTGATTTGTCTTTAATAAATACTATATAAAGACATTTGTAAGTAAATATTTGTCATGGTTCTCATGGACAAGTATAAGAAACTGGTGAATACTTACTTGAGGGTAACTTAATTATTTATATCTGTATCCTTCGTGGAGGGTGGGGAGTTTGGTTGGCAAGAGTTCTGGTTAGTGTTTTCTTCTTGACAAGTTAGATTTTACAGCTTGCTTTCTTTTATGTGTTTGAAGAGGCATGGGTATCATCATAAATATCTTTCTGCTTTTCACTCTCTCAGTGGAAAACAAGTCAACGCTCATAGTATCAGTAGCATGTCTGATACATTACATGAGGATTTGAAAGTTACTCCCCTTTATCTGTGTTTGTGGTTTCAATGTTTTCAGGCATTCTCTTTATCTTGAGGTATCTTTATTCATTTATAATATATTCTTCTTGAATTGCAGCCCGTATTTAGTCCTTCTGTTTTAGCTGAGATTATGAGACCTGATGGCTCATCCACAATATCAGTTCTAAGTGGTGAGTCTCTATCTGCTGAATTGGCTCATGAACTTATGAGTATTCAGGTAAAATTTGAACTAAGTGTGTTTATTAATTTATTTGTTTTCTTAAGATAAAAGACAGTCTTCTAAATACATTTCATATTTCCTGATTTTCGCTTTTCTTCATTGATTTATCAATTATCTTTAGTGTTGTGCAATTGAGCACATATTTACAACTGTTGAAGTTTGAAGGTCTTATGAACTTGTCTTTTTCTGCCATGCTGCAAGGAATCCTTCTAGCTTGGTGTTCTCCTGGCATCTATTTGTCACGTATTGCTTGTGGTATCTGATGGAGTTCATGATAACAACATGTGGCGATTGATGTTGACTGTAAGATTCTCTTCTTGATTACTGCTTGTCATATGTTTTATATAAGTAACTTAGCCAATAAAGTCTTGTTCAAATTGCTTTTTCTCCTCCTACACTAATGGATTCATCATTCAAGACCTGCTTATTATGTGTGCAACTTACCAATAAAAAAAACTTAAAGAGTAACTTATGTACAAGCACATCGTATCTCCTTTTTATTCTATTTTTATTTATTTTTTTAAAATTTTATTTATTTATTTGATGCTTAAGATTTCTATTGAAATTAATGTTTAAAAATTCTTTTCCTCCTACACTAATGGATTCATTGTTCAAGACCTGCTTATTGTGTGTGCAACTTACCAATAAAAAAACCTGAGTAACTTATGTACAAGCATGTTGTATATCCTTTTTTATTTATTTATTTATTTGTTATATGCTTAAGATTTCTATTGAAATTAATGTTTCAAAATTCTTTTCCTTACATGTTTGAATGTGCTTCTTGCATTCAATTGTGGTTCTCGGGCTTATATGATGATAGATTTTAGGGTAGTTGTAACTATCCACCCAAAACTATGAGATCGTGTTTCATAACTTTCCCTTACATGTTTGAATGTGGTTCTGGCATTCAGATGTGGCTCTCAAGCTTATCTGATATTAGATTGTAGGGCAGTTGTAAAGCTGATATTAGATTGTAGGGCAGTTGTAAAGCAGCTAAATTTTAAACATTTAGTTATGTAATACCGATTAAAAAAAAATTGTAGGGTAGTTGTGCATTCAATCTATGATGTCCACATTAAACTACAAATTTCTACAATACACTCCAATTTGAGATTAATGTTAAAAATAACAAATTAGTAAGCTGATTGGAATGGATATGGTAAATTAATGGGAACTAATCCATTGATTTGACATAATTATGAACCCTATCACCTGACTAACCTACTAATTCAATAATTGTGACATATTAGCGAACCCAATCAACCCTCCAGCCTACTAATTTAATAATGTTGACAATAATTTTGGATGGTGGAGTGGACATTGAAAATCAGATTGTTGATTCGTTTTTTCCCCTTTAATATTTTTCTGCAGCTTCTGCTAAACCTTTCTGTATTTGCAATTGTTGATATAGCTCCTATTCTCTGACAGTAGCGACCATGAATTGCCTTTAATGGGCAACACATGCAGTGCATTGGTGCACAAAAATTTGGTGGTCAAAGTGGTCTTTCTCAATTAGAACTCTTTTTCCAAGTGTTACTCACATTTCAGATTGTCACAGCTGATGTAATCTGCACATTTCATTTTATAATTTTAATTTTTAACGTGCCTATTCTCCATTGAAAGTTTAAACATATTGATGTTATGGACCGTATGGTTTTGTAACAACTAACAAGACTGATCATTACATGGAAAATTAAAGTTGGACTGAAGTTATAACTATTGCATATCACCAAACTCTCTCTCTCTCTCTCTCTCTCTCTCTTCCCAATATTAAGTATTTAAGGTTCCTGTTAAGTAGTTTGGTTAAAATCACGTCTTCTTTGTATTTGTAAATGAGAACTTCTCTGTAGATTTTGGATTTGCATTAAGTTCTTTAAATTTTAATGGGGGAATATTGTTTTCTCTGCCATACTTCTTACATGTGATCTCTTGCATGATATCTCCGTGCAGGTGGACTTGTTGAAACATGGCATACCTGACCCATCTTCACTAATCCCTGCTCATTCCCTGAGCTCAAATTTGGGGCCTGAAAAGGAAAACAAAGATAAAGTTTATGAAAGTGAAGAGTATATGGCTGCTCCAGTTTTTGTCCATACAAAGTGAGTGATATTTTCGCACATGTTTTTCAACATCATAAATGGAGATATAATTATGGTTTGTTTGACAAAAGGTTAGAAGTTAGAAGAAATGATTAAAACATGACAAGGGCAAAAGGATTGAATATGCCTTGATCCATCTTTTGTGCTTTTGTGATATCACTTATGTTCTATCCATGTCCTGATTCATTTGTTTCTATGTGATGTCATCTGTGTTTCATTTCTGTATACATCTGCAAATCACAAATTGCAATATTTATAGTTCGTTCTTTTCTTTGATTTCTTAGATATCATTTCAACAAGTTGTGCAACCTTGCTGTTCAATATGTTGTTCTGTACAGAAGGTTAGAGCAACAAAAACAACTAATCTCTTTGTTGTTCTTTCACTGTTTGCAGACTGCACGACCAAGATCTCACTCCACATAATATTGTCCAATTGAGGAAGGCCATTTTACAGTACTTTGGCATGTCTTCCTTCATGAGAGACAAATCTGGATATATGACTAAAGATCAACCATTTTCTTCTGTGGCTTCTGGTGCTCAGAGTATTGATCCTGATTCTGTGTGGCCAAATTTGTTTGTAATCCCTCTGAAGAGCAAGGATGAATCTCCGAGAGGTCAATATGAAAGTTACAATACCTCACTATGGAAGATGCGGGATCAGGTCTCTCTCTCATGCGTGCACACACACACACACACACACACACATGTATACATTAAAATCTTGATATAATCCGGTATACATCAATTCTTGAAAATCTAGGATATGACATGGGGGCTGTATATTTATGAACTAATATATGTACTTAAAAGTGATTTTCTCTTACAGGTTCTATCCATGAAGTGCCCTTCATTTGCAAGGACTGTTTCCGAACGTGATTGGTTGAAGAATGTGGCCAAGATTTGGGAACTTGTGAAGAGCTCCCCGATAATTGCAGAGTACAGCAAAACACTTCAAAGCTCTGGCATGTTTAGGAGGTAGCCAGCCCAAGAATGAAAACAGCAAAACGCTTCAAGGTGCCCATGTTTAGGAGGTAGCCAGCCCATGTATTTCATTTGTCTTTGCAAAATCATACAATGGGCGGTTTAGTGATTATTTTCCCAATTTAGCTTGTTTTGATGTCTTATATATGTACACGAGCATGTGCTTGCTTTCCTTGTTAGGTCAAATGCTTGGCTTGTGAAGATGATGAGTTGATGACAAATGAAATCCCCTTATTCCTTTTTATTTATTTATTTTTTTAATGGGAAGGAATGGAACTTCTAAGCTAAGGAGAAGTGGCTTAGTTAATTTCTTATTTTCTTTAGCAAATATGAAGGGTGGTTCGACTAAGCAAGTGACCATCCAAGATATGCCTCTGCCAACAGAAAATGGTTGTAGATGTGCTCTTTAATTTGGTCTTTCAAATGTTATGGATTTGCATATACATTTCGTTTTTCCTCTTCTTCCACCCCTCCCCCTTCTCTTGGTGGTGTGGGGTGGCCCGACTAGGACGTCTCAGATCTAGCCGAAGTTGTGAGGTTTTCATTGTGCTAGCATGTATTCTCCTGCACACTTATTAAATAGGTCTTTCGCAGAGCATTTCCTCACTAGCCGTTAGGCACAAGCAAAACGTGTGCATAAGCAATCAAGATGTATTATAATTCAGGAATCTCACCAAATTCCCTATGAGAATATCTTATATTGTAAAACATGGCATGCGTTTTTGCAAGGAACATTAATTCAAAAAGAAAAACATGAAGGAGAAATGAACCTTGAGAGAGTTTTTGGCCAAAATGGAAAAAGAAAACGATAAAATGTCAACTAGTAAAACTATGATTAAAATGGTAAATACTGAAGTCAATCTTTATGCATCCCTATAGGTATTAATTGGGTGAGAATGATTTCATTAAATTTTGAGAAGATTTGGTCTCTTAATCATATTGAATCTTCTTTCTCAAAAAAATCTTATTGAATCTTACTAGAGAAATAAAAAGTCAATTATTAATTAGATGTATGTTTTAATTTTTTTTAAGATAGTTTCAATCTTTGGCGTTTGAAAAAATATATTTTGTGGTTTTATTTTTTAGGACCATGGAAAATTGAAAACCATTTTTGTCTATAACACAGCTATGCAATAAAGAGTAATGTAATGTGAGCTATAAGATTTCTTCTTCTTCTCCTTTTCTTATTTATTTATTTATTATTTTTTTTATAAATCTTTTTTTGGTGAGTTAGTACCATATAATTTCGTTAAAATTGAAAACTGATTTATAAACCTTTTTTTTGTTGTTGATTTTTTGATTTTTTTTTGATTTTTTTTTGGGGAGGACCTGATTTATAAACTAAAGCGACAGTTTACAATTTATGTAAAGTTGTGTATTACTTGCTTCTACCATTTTGCCAACATATATGGTATATGGCTACAATATTCTAAGAATAGATTGACCAAAGAAAATCATACCACCTAACAATGGTTTAATCTATATCTATATATTATTAAAAGTTGAAGTGTAACATTTAATGTTGTTACACTCATGTTGAACTACATTAGCAGTCACGTACTTATATTTTCTTTTCAATTTTTCTTATATATATTTTTAATCATTTTCTCATTTAAGGTGACTTAATTATTTAAAAATAAAAATATCTTTTAACCATTACTTTTATTATTAATTTTTTAAAACTCTTCTTTCCTCTTACCTCTTCATCTCCCCACTACTTTCTACCTTAATATCATTTTTTCTCTACATTTTTATCTTCCTTTATTTTGACTTTTCCTATTCTCAACATTTTACTATAAATTTGACATTTTTTTTTTCATTCTATACATAGTTTTCTCACACAAAAAATGCTACTTCTCTCTCTCTCTCTCTCTCAATTTGTTTTTCATTTTTTGTTTGATTTTTTAATTTTATTTTTATTGCATCAATTCTTTAGGTTGATGAATTTTTGTGTTAATTAGAATTCTACTTTGGGTTGATATAATTTAGTTTTGTGTTTTAAGTTGTTATCTTTTATATTCTCTTTGATTAAATATTATCCTAGTGCATTATACATATAGTATATAATAATATAATGTTATTATATTATATAGAATGACTTGGATAATTTGATATTTATTGCTATATATATTTTGTTTTTACTCTTTTTTCATTTGATATTATTTTATTCAACATTTAAATCCAATCACATCTTCCATACTATTAAATTATGCAACACAAATCAAGAAAATGGCTAGACACAGACTTGCCTTCCTTTACCATACATTGGGAGAATCAAAATATTTGTGTGATAAAGAGTCGTATAATTTATGATTTAGATAGCACCCTTCGAATGGGTCTAGGCCCATAGATTGAGCAATTTGTAGACTTAAAAAGCTATTGAGAATGAACTTTTTGAATCAAGTCTAAAAAAATATGAACTACTATATATCATTTAGATAAAAACTTTTATAATAGATACATTAATATTTTTTTTTTTGCCACAAATTTAAATCACGCAAACTTAATAATTTTATATTATGTGTTAGCATTGTCTTTACTTCTTCATCTTCTTCTTCTTCTTCTTCTTCTTCTTCATCTCAAATATATTATGTATCATCTTTAAAGGATGTCAACAATATTGATCTTTTGGGAAAAGTTACATAAAATATTGAAAAAACAAGTTTTATATTACAATCTACTAAAAATGTTTTTTAAATATTTAAACGTTTCTATTTTTCATCTCACTGACGTGTTTTACAACTACCACATGTGTTAACTTAAGTCTTAATATTTTTAAGTTGTTTTGGCAAAAAGAAAAAAAAAGTTGTCACAAAAGAGGAGTGTAGGAGGCAAAATTTTAAGCCAATTATAAAATGCAACATCAAAATTTAGTGGCAAATTCTAAATTAATGTCATTAAATTAATTAAATCAAATGATGACATGTGTCATCCAAATTAATATTACATTGACATATTAAAATTTGCCCCGTGTCATTTGGCCCACAAGATAAAGATAAATTTCCTATTCAAAATATATGAATAATTATCTTTATTAAAATAAATAAATAAAATAAAGATAAATTTTCTATTCAAAATTGATAGATAATTATTTTTATTAAAATAAACTAAATAGAGATAATTATTTATCTTTGCTGATTATTATCTTTATCAAAATAGATAAATAGAAATAATTACCTCTAAGAAGAATCTGGGTCAATCAAAAGTCTACTATATACTTTCAAGTATATCAATTCAAAGTGGAGCTTATCCTCTAAAATCACTATAAATAGAGGACACCCCCTCTCATTTTGAAGACCAAGTATTCAGGAGGCCCAAGCTTTGGAGAAATTCTGTCTCGAGAATCTTTGAAGAACTTGAAGCATCTTTAAAGAACTTGAAGAACATTCAAAGGGCTTGAAGGACAACAAATCTCTAACAAGCTCAAGGCTAGAGATTCGTTGTGAAGACCATTCAATCCATCTTCCAACCAAAGTCAAGAAGATCTCTTGTTCAAGTTCTTTGAAGTTCTATTAGAATTAAGCTAAAAAGCCTCCATAAACTTCAATAGACCCAAATCTTTGAAGCTCAACGGATCAAACCTCTAAAGCCCTGAAGAATTTCAACTTACGAGCCTTCACATTCGAAGACTTGAAGAACAATAAATCTCTAATAAGCTCAAAGCTAGAGATTTGTTGTGAAGACCGTTTAATCCATCTTCCAACCAAAGTCAAGATCTCTTGTTCGAGTCAAGTTCAAAGAAGATAGAATTAGAGGGTATTCTTTTGTAAAAGAATTGAAATAGAGATTGTACTCACTATTTATAAATACAAATTTATATTTGCAAACCATACTTCTTTTCAATTGTCTGATTTTCTGCAATTGGGAAATTTTGTGTTTACAATTTTTTGGCATGCCTGGTGGGACCATGTCTACCTCTCATCTCTTCTTCATCAACTTGTCACATCTTTTGATGTCATATGGCTTCAAAGAACACTCAAATCAACAATCCTCTTTTTGGAACAAGTGAAGTTGATCCACTCGATTCAAACTCTTCATCAAGTTCTGACACTTCCTATGCTAGACTTATGACAAGGGGAAGAACAAAAGCTCTTGCAGAGGTTTATGCTCAAACAACACCTATAGCCAAGCGCTCACCTGTTTTCAACACATCTAAAGCTCAGAAGTCGCAAATAGCTTCATCTACGCAGGGGGTAAGCAAAGACATAGCTGGTCTTGTCAAAGAAATGTTATCTCAGCTAGCTTTGTCTTAAACTTCGGAACCAATCCAAGAAGTTCCAATAATTGAAGAAGAAAACAAGTCACCTGATGGCTCTGAGTTCTCATTTTCAGAAAATATTCCTACTTCCAAGCTTAGGGACTTTCCTCACTTTATTAGCTCATTCGCCATGCCAGTTATGATGACTAACGCAACATTTCTAGAGGAACAAGTCTCGACTATAGCTTAGACTTTAGAAGAATTAATGAAGTCTATGAAAGAAAGGGAAGCATTGAGAGAGGCACAAATAACTCTCTTAATGGATAAGATGGGGAATACATCTAGACTAAATCGTGAAGATGAAAGCTCTAAGCTAAAACAAACCCATAATGACAAACTCGAGAGTCCAACAAAGGATCTTAAACTCTCTGTAGATGGGTCTATTTCTTCTAACCAGCTCAAGGAATTAATCAAGGAAGCTATCAAAGACCAAGTTGGGGGTGGAAATCAATCATCCATTGCCTATGCCAAGCCACACACTCAAAGGATAGATCTCTTAAGGATGCCGCAAAACTATCAGCCACCAAATTTTCAACAATTTAAGGGTAAAGGCAATCCAGGGCAGCATGTAGCTCATTTCGTGGAAACTTGTAACAATGCTGGAACTTATAGGGATCTCATGGTCAAGCAATTTGTTCACTCTTTGAAGGGAAATGCGTTTGATTGGTATACCGATCTAGCACCTGACTCTATTGATAGTTGGAATCAAATGGAAAGAGAATTCCTAAACTGTTTCTATAGTACTCGACGTATTGTTAGCATGATAGAACTCACCAATTCAAAGCAGTGGAAAGAAGAGCTTGTCATTGATTACATTCAACGGTGGAGAAATCTTAGTCTCAACTGCAAGGATCAATTATCTGAGGTGTCTACAATTGAGATATGTATTCAAGGAATGAATTAGGCTATAAGCTATATCCTTCAAGGAATAAAGCCTAAAACATTTGAAGAATTAGCAATACATGCCCATGACATGGAGCTTAGTATTGCTTTGAATAGTCACCAAGGCCCACCTGTTCAAGAACCCCACAAGGGGAGAGAAAGACAAGATATTCACAAAGGGGGAAAATTCCCTTCTAAATCGGAAAACAAGCAGTCTTTGATTGTAACTAGTGCTCCTCTCAAAGTTCCAGTTAAGCCCAAGATGAAAGAACAAACATTTACTCTTACTCAAGATAAGAGAAGAAGAAGACCAACATTACAAGAGATGCAAGAAAAGCAATATCCATTCCCTAATTCCGATATCTCCATTATGTTGGATCATTTACTTGAGTTGAAGTTGATTGAGCTTCCTGAGATGAAACGTCCTAAAGAGGCTGACCAAACAAATGATCCCAAGTATTGCAAGTATCATCGCCTCGTAGGCCACCCCATTGAGCAATGCTTTGTGTTGAAAGATAAAATCATAGAGCTGGCCCATCAAGGAAAGATCACGTTTGACAATGAAGTTGTGACTACCAATTTTGCCATTGTGGCCTTAACAACTATTTCTACTGTTCTCACCATAAAATTTGGTTCATTTGAGCCTATTGAGGTGAAAGTACCTTTCTCCCCAGTGCCAGTTCCTGAGGATTATATTTTTTCATCTCTTACATGTTATCAAGTAAGTGGTGAAGAAGACTCTTCAGATAGAGAGGAAGAAATAGAGCGAGCTATTGTGTATAGAGCATATTGGTCTTTAATCATTTTCACTGATGATTATTGTTTGTTGGGATCCAAGATTCATAATTGTCCCTTATTTGTGATTGGCTACATTTGAGAATAAGAAGTCAATCACATCCTTATTGATGGTGGATCTGCAGTCAATATCTCCTACTCAAAATATTGAAAGAATTTGGAATCTCCTTGGATGAACTACTTCCCAGTAAATTGATGATTCAAGGCTTTAATCAAGATGGACAAAGCTATTGGGAAGATTAGACTTCATATGCTTATTGGTGAAATGGAATCAAGTGCGCTTTTTCATGTCATTGATGCCAAGACCACTTACAAATTGCTTATTGGAAGACCATGGTTGCATGAGTATGGTGTTGTGCCATCTACGTACCACCAATGTTTAAATATTTCCAAGATGGACAAGTCAAGAAGATGGTACCTGATGACAAGCCCTTTACTGTAGCTGAGTGAAACTTTGCTAATGCAAAATTTACTTGGAAGACAATATGATAGAAGAAACCCAAGTCATGGCTTCACCATCTAGCAAAGAAGAAAAGCCCCACTCCAAAGCTCCAAGGATTGATTCTCCAATTGAGGAGAAGGAAACCAAGCAAACCGTGACTTCTATAAAGAGAAGAAGCATCATACTTTAGAAGTAACTAAAGTAGACCTTGTGCTACACTATGTTCCAGTTGCCAAAAGAAAAGAAGGCCAATCCCCATTTTCAGGAGATGAGGAGTCAATATCGAAGGATTTGCAAGGATTAAACTTGCCAGCTACTAAAATCACAAAACTAAGACCCTCGACAACCGTTGAAAGAATTTACAAGACCATTCCAAGGACCAATTGTTAAGCATGGGACTTTGCCCACCAAAAGAACCAAAGAGGGTTTTGACCCCAACGTGTATAGACTCATGGCTAAAGCTGGTTATAACCATGAGAAGCCAAGTGGTTTGGGTAAGCTCATCCCTGAAGCCTCTGGAAGAGAAGAGCATAAGGTGTTGAAGGCTAAAGGTTTCGTTGTAACAAGTTCTAAGGCTGGAATTTGATACACCCCACCAACTTCTGTTCATATTCCCATATGAAAAGCTAGTATTTTTGTAATTTCAACAAATTATGAGGAAGAAGAACAATCTTTGAACCTATCAAAGAAATCATCTATTTGTGACTGCATTGGGCGACCCGCTTCCCATATCTCAGTCTTTGATAGGTTGGGGACACAAGAAGATAACTCTATTGTTGGCACTCAAGGCTTTATTTTCACAAGACTTAGTCACTCAACTTCTTCTCAAGTTGGCACTTGAGGTTCAATTCTCACAAGGCTCAGTCATTCAATCCCTTCTCGACTTTCAAAATATTTAAAGGCAAAGCGAGAGCATGAGAGGACAAATTTCCTCCCTAGAGGTGCTAACGACACACTTATTGTTGATCAAGATTCAAATGGGATTCGAAGCTCCATTCCATCTCGTATGAAACGTAGAACCATTTGGGAAGTGAATATTGGAAAAGCCTTGATTGTAAAAAGGTGTACAATGGTGACCACAAACAAGGGAGTCGAAGACGATGTTAAGGATGCTCCACCCATATTCGAAGAAGGCATACGAGCTATAGTTGATGAATTGAAGGAAATCAATACTGATACAACTAAAGACGTTTTGAGAATTGGCCTTATCAATGGCAAGTTCTTGAAGCATTAATATGATTGAAGTTTGAAATCTTCCTTGGTAAGAGCCGAAAACTACCTACTTCAACACTTAAAGAGTACATGATGTTCTCCCATTACTTTTGAAAGTGTTCATAATTTTTTTTTTTAAAAAAAGAGCCCGCTGAAAGCTTGCTAGGTTGAAAATCTTTAGAAATAAAAAAATAAAAAACAAGAAAAACTCCTCTAAACTACGTGATGACTTGATCCCTCTCAAAGGGTACGTAGGCAGCTTGGTATTCTATGCTAAGTTCAGTCACATGTCAAAAAAAAAAAAAAAAAAATTCTTGAGCCATGAAAAGTCACCAAGAAAGAAAACATTATTGTGAGAATGTCGCTTGGTATCTCTAAGATGTGCTTTCTCTCTCATCTTTAAAGTCTAAGTAGTCCTGCATTTCATGTTTAAAGTCTTGGTGGTATCCCTTTATGTCTTCAAAGACTTGGTGGTACCTTCTTGTATCTTCAAAGACTTGATGGCCCTCTCCTTTGTTGCTTGGATGATGAGGAAGCTGCCAAGGCACTTGAAGAAACTCATCAGGAATTTGAGGTGCTCATCAATCTGGTCCCAAACTTCATTTTTAAATTAAGTGGATGGGCTATTATTGGCCCACTATGGTCAAGGATTGTATGGAGTATGCAAAAAGATGCTCAGCATGTCAACACCATGCAAACTTCATTCATCAACCTCTAGAAGCCCTACATCCTACTGTAGCTTCATGGCCATTTGATGCTTGGGGATTAGATGTGGTTGGGCCATTGATGCCAAAATCCTTTGAAGGACATTCATATATCCTGGCTATGATAGATTATTTCTCCAAGTGGGCTAAAGTTGCTATATTTCGTAAAGTGAAGAAAGAAATTGTCATAAACTTCATCATAAGAAACATCATCTTTAGGTATGGTGTACCTCGTTATATCATCACTGATAATGGGAAAGAATTCTACAAGAAGCCGAAGGGAAAGCTTTGCAATGACTTTGGTTTTAAGCAACATAATTCCTCCATGTATAATGCTCCGGCCAATGGTCTCGTAGAAGCCTTCAACAAAAATCTATGCAATTGGCTTAAGAAAGTTGTAGGGAAGTTGAAAAGAGATTGGCATGAAAGAGTTGAGGAAGCTTTATGGGTGTATTGTACAACATACCAAACACCTACCTAAGCCACACCCTATTCTCTTGTTTATGAGGTAGAAGTTGTTCTAACACTTGAATGCCAAATTCCTTCATCAAGGATTGCCATTCAAGAAGGTCTTTCTAACGAAGACAATGTTCATCTACAACTTGAAGAATTAGAAGCTTTGGATGAAAAAAGACTTGAGGCACAACAACACCTTGAGTGTTATCAAGCTTGCATTTCTAAGACTTTCAATAAGAAGGTTTGTCTTTGATCTTTCCAAGTTGGAGATTTGGTTCTTGCTATACGAAGACCCATCATTGTCACCTATCGCACCAAGAATAAGTTTGTTTCAAAGTGGGATGGACCATATGTTGTTCAAGAAGTCTACACAAATGGAGTATACAAGTTGGTTGTTGAAGATGGTTTGAGAATTGGCCCTATCAACGGAAAATTCTTGAAATGTTATTATGCCTAAAGATTGAAGCACTCCTTGGTAAGAGCCTAAATTGCCTACCTCAACACTTGAAGGGTATATGATGTTTTCCCATTACTCTTGAAACTTTTCAAAAAAAAAGACCTTGAATTACGTAATGACTTGATCCCCCTCAAAGGGTACGTAGGCAGCTTTGTACTCTATGCTAAGTTTAGTCACATGTCCAAAAAAAAAAAAAAAAAAAAAACTTTCTTGAACCATGTGATGACTCGATCTCTCTTAAGTGCAACACAGGCACAACTTGGTATGTCACATTGAGTGCAATCATAGTTTTGAGCGAACATTACTATGAGATAGTCGCTACAAGAAGACAATGCTACCATATGAAGGCAAACATCATTGTAAGACATTGCTATCAAAAGGAATGCAAAGTCACCATGAAAACAAACATTATTGTGAGAATGTCTCTTAGCATCTTTAAAATGTAATTTCTCTCTCATCTTTAAAGTCTAAGTAGTTCTGCCTGTCACGTATAAAGTCTTGGTGGTATGTATCTCTTAACATCTTCAAAGATTTGGAAGTGCCTCCTTGCATTTTTGAAGTCTGGATTGCAACCCTTCAAAGTCATGTCGCCTTTCATTGTCAAAGTTGGCAATGCATTGCCTCTCTTTTGAATTTCATTGACTTCCTTCTAAGTTGTGTTGCCTTACATCTCTAAAGTTTGCATAGTGCTGCCTCTCATCTTCAAAGACTTGGTGGTATCTCCTTGCATCTTCAAAATCTTGGTGGCATCTCTTTGCATCTCTAAAGTTTAGACTGAATTGCCTCTCTGTTGAATTGGATCACCTCAAATCCTCGAAGTTTTGGTGTCATCTTCTCACATATTTAAACTTTGAATGGTGTCACCTCGTATCTCTAAATTTTGGTACTCATCATTTTATAACTTTAAAATGTATCATAGCAAGAAGCCAACGCACATCCATTGCAAAGATGCCAAAGCACGTCCTTAGATTGTTGCATCGACAATTGCTCCATTACAAAGATACCAATGCACATCCTTGCATGGACAAACTCCATCTTCAAGATTGTCTTTGTCTTCATGGATGTCTTCATCTTCAATATTGTCTTTATCTTCAAGGCAATCTTTGTCTTCAAGGCCTTGCATCGACAATCTTCATCTTCAAGGCAGTCTTCATCTTTAAGGCCTTGCATTGACAATCTTCATCTTTAAGGCAAGTATTTGTCCTCAAGATTGTCTTCACTTTCAAGATAGTCTTCATCTTCAAGGCAGTCTTCGACTTCAAGGTCTTGTATAGCATCTTTATCTTCAAGGCAATCTTCATCTTCAAGGTCTTGTATAGATCATCTTCATCCTTAAGATAGTCTTCGTCTTCAAGGAAGTCTTCGTATCCAAGATAGACTTTGTCTTCAAGATTGTCTCCGTCTTCAAGATTGTTTTCCTCCTTAAGATAGTCTTCATCTTCAAGGAAGTCTTCGTATCCAAGATAGACTTCTTTAAGATTGTCTTCGTCTTTAAGATTGTCTTCATCCTTAAGATAGTCTTCATCTTCAAGGAAGTCTTTGTATCCAAGATAGACTTCATCTTCAAGATTGTCTCCATCCTCAAAATTGTCTTCGTCTTCAACGTTGTCTTCGAGATCGTTGTAGCTACTTGGCTTGAGGAACAAAATAAACTCTTGCAAGTTCTTCGTAGTGCCACTAAGTCATCATATTACCTATTCTAAACGGAGGTGGAACAATACAAAACAAAAATAGACATGCAAGAAGAGAAATTCACAAATAAGAAAGCTTTTGTACAAGAATGTACCTCCAAAGATTTGAGTGATGGAACTCTTGCAACATTTGAGGCTAAAGTGTTCTAAGATGGACAGTAGCTGCATAAAGAAAGTGGGGCAAAGAATAAATTAGATTCATATTAAAGTAAAAAAAAAAAAAAAGAGAGAGCAAAAGGAAGATAATCAACCAATATTCGTATAGATTGATAAAACTTGATGCAATCTATGGTATAGATTTGACGCAATCTACTCAAATGGACGGTTGTTCTTCTAATTGACAAGATAAACTTGATGCAAGTTTCTTTAGAAATTGTGGGGCCAGACACACACAAGAAGTTACAATAATTAAAAAAGAAAAGAAAAAGGATCATACCCTACTACCTACCCTGCTACCTGATTGAGAAAGAAGAAAAGAAAGGAAAAAAAAAATCTTATAACTTCTTCAAGATTTTTTATTTTATTTTATGAGATTATGAACTTACACACCATGAATTTTTTTTTTTTTTTTTTTTTTTTTTTTTGTGAATTATGTGCAACTGAGGCTACCCTTTTATTGTGCTGGTTAGAAAGAGTTTAATTGCAACTAAAACTCATCTAGTCAAGACTAGATTAGCCAGGAAAAGAAGTCAAAATAAAGAAGAATTCTTGCATGAAGGAAGAATTTAAATGGGAGAAAAGTCTTGAGTTGCGATAAGAAAGAAGTTTTGTGCTTACTGTTATCTACTGAAGTTCAAGTTTAAGTGGGATTCTTTGAAATATAAGAGTTCAAATCCTTATTCAATTTGGACTTTGTTCAAACGGTTGAGGTTGTCTCCTTTATTCCTATCTCGTCATAATTTGACTATGAAAAGAAGTCCTCCTCGGGTAGAAGAAGATCCAATGTCCATTAATTAATGTTCACGCGGAGCTATTGGGAGGAAGATTTTGATGATTAGAAGATCTTATGTAAGTCAAAGCATTATGTATGTCAAAACAAGTTTCCTATGCTTTGTAAAACATTTCTAGTAAGAGCCAAAGCTACGAGTTGGGCATTAAAAAAAAAAAAAAAAAATTAATGGTCTAGATTTAGTAGGGAAGTTTGGATCCTGAAACAAGGAGGATGGTGTATACAAAATTTAACACTATGCAAGTCAAGGCTTTGCCCATTTTCCACACTCAAAATTGTGGACATGACCAAGTCTCGAGGGGACATTTGTATGAGGCAAAATTTTAAGCCAATTATAAAATGTCATATCAAAATTTAGTGGCAAATTCTAAATTGATGAAGTCCGAATCTTCAGTCAAGTGTGATTGTCCATATTAGAGTCGTCTTTAGCCAACCCGACCCTGAAAGATGAATAGTGAAAAGAAGAAATGTGGGTCACTGGTGTGGTGCTTGCCATAGAGCCTCCGATGCCAAAGTCAGAAAAATCGGCCAAAGAATGTTAAGAAATCAATATGAAAGAGTTAGAGTATTTCTTTGTCTATGTACCTCCCTTTTGGATTTCATGGCTATATATACATGTACACAGGTTCCTTCTTCTAGTCATTGGTGGAGCCTTAACGGTGACTTTATTCTCTCCTGGTAATGCCTCTGCAGGGTGTTAATGGTGGGTTATCCTCCCAATGGTATAGAGGCTAATCATTACTTTGTAACGGTTCATTAATGAGTGAGGATGGATTAGTTCGTCCTTGTTTGGCGACCATTATTGGCTGGATGAATTTGGGAATCCTCTTCGTCCTTGCCAATGATTATGGACGACGATGGTATGATTGGGTCTATTAGTTGCCCCCCTATTTCGAGGTCGTCCACACTTTGGACGGTCACAAGAATACGAAAGGACTTTTTTTTTGGCGGTTGTGGCGCTTGGGGTTCTACTCCCACATTGATTGCTTTGTGGCGGCATGGCACACATCGTGGCCACGTGTTTGATTTTGATTGGCAGAGGGGTCTTATTTTCGGTGAAAACTTTTTCAGGTTTCCCGCACTTTTCAAGGTAAAACCTTTTGATTTTTGCCTTCCTTTTCTCACTTCTTCATCTTCTCTTTGCGATTGGTTTTTCTAACTTCCTTAGTTGCGCATTTTGCTCTTAGTCTTCTCAGTTTTCTCCCTAATTTCTACATATGCCCTTTATTTACGCTCTTTTCCTTTCTGAATTTTACTTGTATTCCTATTGTTTGAGTTCCTTTTTTCTTTTGTGCTTCCCTTTCCCCTTTTCGAGTTGTGTTGCTTCCGTTAATGGTGAGTTACTTTAAAATTAACCACACCTCTCCCTACGTCGTATTTCTTTTTGCTTGCTTAGGGGCATTTGTAGAATCTTCTAGTGACCCATTGGGTGCGTTTCCATCCAGTGATTTATACCCACAAATTGGGGGTTTTGTTTTTGGTGGTAGTGGCTTAGGTTTGGTGTTGGGTGATTTATACCCTTTATTGCATAAATATCAGGTTTGGCTTAAATCTGTTCGAGGGGTCTTAAGGAGGGAAAATATGGGGTCCGAGGTGAGGTCAGGTGACTTGGAGAGAGGCTCGTCTTCTAATGTCGGTGGGGAAGGGGCTAAGGTAGACACAGCCACCTCTGCGCCTTCTCATGTGCCTTCGTCTTCTCATCCTCCTGCTCCAGCCGTTCCCCATTCTTTCCATGCCCTTAAGGAAAAAAGGTCTTTGAAAATAGAGGTCTTTAGCAAGTTTAGGGGTAGGTTCCAGTTTCTTGAAGAGACTAGGGCTCGTTTTCCTAGAAAAGGTGAGAAGGCTTTTGCCTTTGCTCACGAGGAAGTTTGTTTTTACGAGGCTCCATTTTCGTGCGGCCTCAGATTCCCCGTCCATCCATTTATCATGGAGCTTCTTCACTACCTAAACCTTGCACTAGGGCAGCTTATGCCTAATTCATGGAGAATCGTCATAAGCTGTATGGTGATTTGGACGACCATTGTCGACGAGGACATGATCACGCTGAATTTGAAAGAATCCAAGGAGTTTAGGTATTATGAGTTTGTTCCTTGGGATAGAAAGTCACGTCTTATTGTTGATATTTCGTTGTCCTTCCGTTATTGGAAATCTAGATATTTCTTCATGTTGGCGATGTTTGGGAGACTTTTTTCGATGATTTTTGGGGGGACATCCCTAGGTTGTTGTGTCGGACCCTTTTGCTTGGTGCATTTGCCCCTCATGAGATGCTTTTTCTTTTCTAACTTCTTGTTCATATTGGTCATTACTTCTGATCTTTTCTTGGTTTTGTATTTTGCAGTAAAGGAGCGTCCTGAGCTCGAGAGTAAGTTTGAGGAGCAAGTTCAAGCAGCAATTAAGTACGCAAGAACTATTGATGATTTTGACGAGTTAATTGATCCACGCATGTTAGCTCATCATTGCTTAGGGCCGATGCCTTCTCTTTACGTCCTCAGTACACTTGACTGGGAAGAGAGAAAACATGAGTTACCTTGGCATATGGGATCGTCTTTTCCACTTTTTCTTCGTTTTAATTCTTTGTTTTCTTTGGTGTAGACATGACGACCAAGTTTAACGAGGAGATGTACAAGAAGATTAAGGAGAAGAAGACCGAGCCCCTTTCCAACATTGGCCAAAGAAGGTTAAGGATTACAGACAAGGAAAAAGAGAAAGAGAAAGAAACAGTTGAGAGAGGTTTGTCCACCCCTACCCTGGATTTAGAGGAGGGTCAGGTAGCTTCTCCTGGCATTTCTATTGAGGAGGTTGTCCGTCCTTTGAAGAAGCAGAAGATAGGGAACAAAGGAAAAGAAAAGATGAGCTCCAGTGTTTGGTCCAATGTTGAGATAGCCATGGACCGTGCCAATGAGCTCCTTACTCCTGGGGAGATGAAAGAGATTTCAAGCATACCCTCCGACGAGATGGTGAGTCGTCACATTCATAAGCTCGTGCAGGTAATTCTTCTTATCCTCGTCCTTTTTTGTTTCATCCTTAAGCGTTTAACTGCCTTTATTAACTTTGATGAAACTTTTCATTGTAAGGTGTTGGGAGAAACAATGCATATCACTACCTAGCATTTGGCAAATGAGGAGAAGACTGTCGTGGCCAATTCGAAGGTGGAGGCATTGGAGGCTGAAGCTTTAGGGCTACGGAAAGACTTAATTGTTGCTATGGATGCTCTTAACACTTCCAAGGAACAGATCAAAGTTTTGACTGAGCAGCTAGAGTCCAAGAAGTAATTAGTAAAGCAAAAGGACGAACTCCTTGCAACAGCTGCTCAAAGGATGAAGGTTGCTGTAGCTAAGGCTGTCACCGCCTTCCAGACCATAGACGAATATAACACTATATAGTTTTAGTGGTATTTCAAAGGCTTCGAACTTTTGAGGAGACACTTGATTAAGCATGGCCCTGGCACAGATCTCAAGGAGTTGGATTTTGAAGCTGTTGATAGAGAGATTGAGGAGGACGAGGTAGCCCAGGCATCAGCCTAGACCGCGGTGTCTACTGGTGCGGAACCTTCCCAGGCTAACAAGGACGATGACGATGCCCCTCAAGCTTGAACTTGTTGCCCCTTATAAAAGTGTTTTTTATTTTATTTTATTATTTTTTTTATGCCCTATATGTTTTGGGGCTATTGGACACTTGATATTCGGATGCCCTACCTGTTTTTGGGGCTTTTTGAACAGTTTAATTTTATATGATATGTCTGTGCATTTACCTTTACCTTTCTGGTTGGTTGATATCTCTTGCTTGTATTTTGCTAGAATTTACTTTTGGATGTTCTTCTTCTCCCTTTGGTGACTTAGAAAAATTTTGTTGGCATATTTGTTTATCTTCGTCCTTTTATGGACTTACAAGATTTTGCCCAATTTTTGCCTAATGTAACTTTGTAAAAAATCTTTCTTTATGTAGCTAAGAAATTTGATCAGCTTTCATTTGGACGATGTACCTCTGTTCAAGGAATTTTACCGTTTTTTCGTTTGGATGATGTACTTCCTTTTAAGAAATCTTATCGTCTTTTCGATCTAGACGATGTACATCCATTTAAGGAATTTTATCGTCTTTTTGATCGGGACGATGTACATCCATTATCGCCTTTTTGATTTGGACGATGTATTTCCTTTTAAGGAATCTTATCGTCTTTTCGATTTGGATGATGTACATTCATTTAAGGAATCTTATCGTCTTTTCGATTTGGACAATGTATATCCATTTAAGGAATTTTATCATCTTTTTGATCAGGATGATGTACGTCCTTTATCGTCTTTTTGATTTGGATGACCATTTTGGTCTTTTGAGGAGGAAATAATTAGAGGGCGTGAATTGCTAGATAATACTTGTGAAATACTGAATAACAACTTACGAAATTTTGAATAATCACTCATTACAAAAAAAAGCACGAAATCAAATTATGTTAACTGCTTACAATCAGGCTATGACTCCTTTTCGTAATACCTCTTTAGATGTTCGACATTCCATGGATGAGGTGGCCTTTTTCCTTCTAAGTCTTCTAGATGGTAACTTCCCTAGCGTGAATAGTGGACGACTCTATAGGGCCCTTCCCAAGTTGGACCTAGTTTGCCTTGTGTTGGATCTTTTGTTGCAGGAGTCACTTCCAAAGGACGAGATCTTTGATGCTAAATCTTTTCAGCTGCACTCTCTGATTGTAGTATTTAGCTATCTTCTGCTGGTACTTGGCCATTCTTTGGGAGGCTTGGTCTCTGACTTCGTCCAGACGATCTAGGTTCTGCTTCAATTGATACTCATTGCTTTGCTTGTCAAAGAACTCCCTCTTGAGGCTAGTGAGCCCCATTTCGACTGGGATAAATGCTTCTGTGCCGTATGCTAGGTTGAATGGTGTTTATCCTGTTGGTGTTTGTGCCGTCGTTCTGTAAGCCCACAAGACACTTGGTAATTCCTCAGGCCATGCTCCTTTTGCCCCCACTATCGGGACTTTATAATCCTGAGCAAGGTTTGGTTGGTTACTTTCGTCTTTTCATTGGCCTGAGGATGTCCTGGTGATGAGTACTTATTTTTGATGCCTAGGCTTGAGCAAAATGATCTGAACCCATGACTGTCGAATTGACGACCATTGTCTGAAATGATTGTCCTTGGTATCCCGAACTTGCAAACAATATTTTTCCATACAAAATTTTGTACCTTTGCCTTTGTGATCATTGCAAGAGCTTCCGCTTCGACCCATTTCGTGAAATAGTCAATTGTGACGAGTAGGAACTTCATTTGTCTCTTTCCTTGTGGTAGGGGGCCTATAATGTCGATCCCCTACCGTGCCAATGGCCAGGGCGAGGAAATGGTCGTCATTTTGTCTCCTAGGACTCGTTGAACATTCTCATACCTTTGGCAACTGTCACACCTCTTCATGAAATCTGCTGCATCTTGTTGCATCATGGGCCAGAAGTAACTTGCCCTTATGATCTTCCTGACAAGGGATTTTGACCCCATATGATCTCCAAAAACCCTCCCATGTACTTCCTCCAGGACATATTTGGCCTCTTCCATTTCTACACATCTCAAGTAAGGCTGGGAGAAGCCTCTTTTGTAAAGCTCGTCATTTAGTACTGTAAACCGGGCAACACACTTTTGGATCTTCTTGGCTTCTTTAGGGTTTGGTGGTAATCGTCCATCTCAGAGGAACGAAAAAATTGGACTCGTCCATCTTGAACAGGTGTGCACAGGGAAAGTTTGAAGCTCTTTGATGCTAGGGGAGTTTTGTTCTTCCAGCCTCCAATCATTCATCTTATCTCGGTCATTTATTGAGGCACACCATGCTACCTCGTCAGCTTTTGCATTCTGATCCAGTAGGATCTTAACAAACTTTGCACGATTAAAGGTACTCATCAGCTGGTTCGTCAATTTGAGGTATTTCTGCATACTTGTTTCTTTTGCTTTGAAATCTCATCTAACTTGCCCTATGACGAGCTATGAGTCACTCTTAAGCACAATATTTTTAGTTCTAAGTGCCCGAGCTATTTTTAGCGTTGTCAACAAGGCCTCATACTCCGCTTTGTTATTAGTTATAGGGAATTTGAGCTGGATCCCATATTTGAGAACATCCTTTTCAGGGGAGGTGATAACAACACCCACTTTGCCTCCTTTCTAAGTGGATAATCCATCAATGTTTATTTTCCAAAGGTCTTCTTGGTCGCTTGCCTTCTCGAGGGTGGTGAATTCTGCTATGAAATCGGCCAATGCCTGAGCTTTTATGGCCGTTCTGGACGATATTATATATCAAACTGGCTGAGATTAATGGCCCATTATACCATTCGTTCTACGGCCTCGGGTTTGTTCATCGCTTTTTTGATGGGTTGGTCCATCATTACTATGATAGGGTTAGCTTGGAAGTACAGACGAAGTTTTTTTGAAGCCACTATTAGGGAGAATGTGATCTTCTCTATGTGCAGATATTGCGCCTCAGCACCCTGTAAAGCTTGGCTGACATAGTACACAGGTAGTTGTACCTTGTTTTCTTCTCTAATCAAAGCTACACTAACTGCCGTGACAAATACCACCAAGTACAAAATCAAGTCTTTGCCTTCTTTGGACGGACTTAAGAGTGGGGGGTTGCTCAGGTAGCACTTCAACTCTTGAAATGCTGTATCACATTCCTCCGTCCAAGCAAACGCTTTCTTCAAGGTCTTGAAGAAATGAAGGCATTTTTCTGTTGCCTTGGACATGAACCTGTTGAGGGCTGCCACTCTTCCTGTGAGGGATTGTACTTCTTTGATCATCTTTGGTGAATACATCTCGAGGATAGCCCTCACTTTTTCGGGATTTGCTTCAATTCCTCTTCGCAACACCATAAACCCGAGGAATTTCCTTGAGGAAACCTTGAAAGCACATTTGGATGGGTTTAACTTCATGCTATACTGTCTGAGTGTGTTGAATGTCTCCTTGAGATTGTCCAAGTGATCCTCCTCATTTTTGCTCTTGACGAGCATATCATCAACGTATACCTCCACATTTTTCCCAATCTATTTTTTGAACATGTGGTTTACCAATCTTTGATGCGTGGCCCCTGCGTTCTTTAATCCAAAGGGCATGACCTTGTAGTAGTAGAGTCTTTGACTGGTGACAAAAGTAGTTTTTTCTTGATCTTCTTCGGCCATCTGTATCTGGTTATATCTAGAAAATGCGTCCATGAAAGTGAGAAGTTTATGTTCGGTGGTAGAATCTGCCAACTGATCAATTTTGGGCAAGGGAAAACTGTCCTTCGGGTAGGCTTGATTTAGATATGTGAAATTGACACACATTCTCCACTTCCCATTTGCTTTTTTAACCATGATCACGTTGGCCAACCACTCAGAATAGTGGACTTCTCGAATAAAATTTACAGCAAGCAACTTATTTACTTTATGCATTACTGCTTTGTTTCGTTTAGGGGCAAAGACTCTTCTTCTCTGTTGGTCGGGCTTCTTCTCTAGATCTACATTTAGGCTATGCTGGATGATGCTTGTTGGGATCCTTGGCATATCATCGTGGCTCCAAGCAAATACATCAAGGTTATATTTCAGGAACTTGATGATCCCTTCCTTCGTCCTTGGACTTAGATTCGTCTTTATTTGGGTCATCCTCGCTGGACTTAACTCAACCAACTCTATCGTTTCTAGCTTCTCAATGATCTCTGGTGTTTTTTCCTCGATTATCCATATCCCCAGTTCTGTTGGAAATTTTATCTTCAAATAGTCTGTGGAAGTAGTAGCTTTCCAGTGGTTGAGGGTAAGTCATCTTATGATCATATTGTAGGATGAGGGTGAGTTTACCACTAGAAAATTGTGTTTGTTGGTTACTCGGAGGGCGTATGAACCGACTGTGACTATCAACGTCACTATCCCCCTAGGATATACCTTGTCTCCACTGAAATTGACGAGGGGTGACTCAAAAGGACGAAGCCTTTTAGGGTCTACTTTTAATTGTTGGAAGGTGGAAACGTAGATAATGTAAGCCGAGCTCCCATTGTCTAATAGAACTCTCCTTGTATTGAATCCCTTGATCATGACCATAATGACCAGTGGGTCATCATGAGGTTGCTTTACTCCCCTGGCATCTTCTTTTAAGAAGTACATGTCTTGGTTTGTTTGTCTTTGTTTCAGAGGAGGTAGGCTATGAACACTGTTTACCTGTCTTTGGTGTGACTTTCTGAGGGATTTGAATGATCTCCCTATGGTTGGCCCCCCCGTGATAGTTTTTATTTCCTTTAGTGCATTCTGTGGACGAGGCGGTAGGTGGCCTTCATCTCTTTGGGAACCCCCGTGCTGATCCTTCTGACCATATTTACTGGAATCTCCCCTTTTCACATACTGCTACAGTTTCCCTTTCCGTATAAGTTCTTCTATCTGCTCCTTTAGATCCCTGCAATCCTCAGTGTAATGCCTGTGGTCTTTATGAAAACGGTAGTATTTCCTCTTGTCGCGCATACTAGTTGATGAGTGGAGTGGCCTAGGCTATTTAAGAGATGGTTCGTCTCTTATTTCCGTTAAAATCTGGTCAACAGGCATCACTAATGGTGTGAACTTGATTGGATAAGGGTTCTTGTCCTTTCTCTGTCTATTTCCTTCGTCATTCCATCGATCAGCTCGATCTCTTTTTTGTCCTCTTTGATCGTCCTCCTTTTCCTTCTTCTTCTCGGTTTTTTCTGCTCCATCTATGGCTGCTAGAGCTTCTTCTGCATTTATATACTTCTGTGCTTTCAATAACGCCTCTGGCATTGTCTTGGGGGGATTTTTAGCCAAGGAAGCCACAAAATCTCTGGACTTCAACCCTGCCTTGAAGGTCATAAGCTGCACCTTATCGTCTGCTTCGTCTACCTCCAGCATTCCTCAAGTGAAGAGTGTTATATAAGACCTCAAAGGTTCCTTCTCTCCTTGTTTGATGGTGAGCAAATGGTCAACAGTCCTTTTTGGACGTTGCCTGCCGACAAAATGATGGAGAAAGGAGCTGCTCGAAGTTATCAATGGATGACGTTGGCAACTTGTTGAACCACTCCCTGGCTGCCCCTTTGAGGGTAGTGGGAAAGGAGCGGCACAGAATCTCATCAGGGGGTTGCTGAAGACTCTGAGTTGTCTTGAATGTATTCTGGTCCATCTTTCCTTTGATGGCGTTTCTCAATTCATCCATCTCCTTTCTCATCTCCCTGAGGAGATTTGAGTTCGCCTCTTCTAGAGTGCTGGTTCGTCTCTTGTTACTGCCTTCATCCTCATCTCTATTGACGTCTGTACGGTTGTCTTCCTATTGTAGCCGCTGCCTCATCTCCTGGTTTTTCCTAGTAAGCTCCTCCACAGTGGCTGCGAGTGACTGAATTTGTAGGGCCAATGCAGCAGGATCTTGGCTAGTATTGGATTCCATTTAGACTTATGAGTTGAATGGAACAGTACTCTCAAATCATGTGTTGAAGAGTAATCGTCCCTACAGACGACGCCAAACTGATGAAGTTCAAATCGTCGGTCAAGTGTGATAATCCAGATTGGAGTTGTCCTCAGCCAACCCGACCCTGAAAGATGAATAGTGAAAAGAAGAAATGTGGATCACCGGTGTGGTGCCTGCCATAGAGCCTCCGATGCCAAAGTCAAAAAAATCGGCCAAAGAATGTTAAGAAATCAGTATGAAAGAGCTAGAGTATTTCTTTGTCTATGTACCTCCCTTTTGGATTTCATGGCTATACGGTATAGAGGCCAATCATTACTTTGTAATGGTTCATTAATGAGCGAGGATGGATTAGTTCGTCCTTGTTTGGTGACCATTACTGGCTAGACGAATCTGGGAATCCTCTTCGTCCTTGCCCATGATTATGGACGACAATGGTATGATCGGGTCTATCATTAATGTCATTAAATTAATTAAATCAAATGATGACATGTGTCATCGAAATTGATATTATATCGACATATTAAAATTTGCCACGTGTCATTTGGCCCACAAGATAAAGATAAATTTCCTATTCAGAATATATAGATAATTATCTTTATTAAAATAAATAAATAAAATAAAGATAAATTTTTTATTCAAAATCGATAGATAATTATTTTTATTAAAATAAATTAAATAGATATAATCATTTACCTTTGTTGATTATTATCTTTATCAAAATAGGTAAATAGAGATAATTATTTCTAAGAAGAATTTGGGCCAATCAAAATTCTACTGCATACTTTCAAGTATATCAAATCAAAGTGGAGCTTATCCTCTAAAATCACTGTAAATAGAAGACATCCCCTCTCATTTTGAAGACCAAGTATTCAAGAGGCCCAAGCTCTGGAGAAATTTTGTCTCGAGAATCTTTGAAGAACTTGAAGAAAATTCAAAGGGCTTGAAGAATTTAAAGGAGAACAAATCTCTAACAAGCTCAAGGTTAGAGGTTCGTTGTGAAGACTGTTCAATTCATCTTCCAACCAAAGTGAAGAAGATCTCTTGTTCGAGTTCTTTGAAGTTCTATTGGAATTAAGCTAAAAAGCCTCCATAAACTTCAACAAACCCAAATCTTTGAAACTCAACGGATCAAGCCTCTAAAGCCCCGAAGAATTTCAACCTACGAGCCTTCACATTCAAAGACTTGAACAATAAATCTCTAATAAACTCAAAACTAGAGATTTGTTGTGAAGACCGTTCAATACATCTTCCATCCAAAGTCAAAAAGATCTCTTGTTCGAGTCAAGTTCAAAGAAGATAGAATCAGAGGGTATTCTTTGTAAAAGAATTGAAATAGAGATTGTACTCATTATTCATCAATACAAACTTATATTTTCAAACCATATTTCTTTTCAATTTTCTAATTTTCTGCAATTGGGAGATTTTGTGTTTACAAGGAGTTCATGTAAAGTTTTTTGCAAAATGAAATATTTGTTTATATAGTTCCAACTAAAGCAATTATGTATACTTTTAGTCTTTAAAAAACACACATCTACCGATAGTTAAACATTCATCCTAAGTAGTTTTAACTTTTCATATTATTTTACATTTACATATTCATTTATTTTCATTAGATTTTTTTTTTTAAAAAAAGAGTGTTTAATTTAGATATTTATAAGCAAACAATGAAATAATGATTCATGAATAAAAAAAAAAAAGAGAGGAGAAATTACACTTTACCACCCTAAACAGTGCCCTAAATTACACATTGCACCCTAAACTATTCGAATGCGCAGTTTGCATCCTAAACTATGACTCTTGTTACACTTTACACCCTGATGTTAGTTTTACTGTTAAGTTGGATGGAAATATGAAGTATGTGACTTACATTTGTGTGTTGCTTAAATGGTTCAAACTTAAAACACAAAAACCCCTCTTTTCGATCAGTAAAAAACAATGGTTTATTTTATTTTATTTTATTTTTTATCCACCTCTCTCTCTTGCATTAGCTTCTCTCTTCAAATTAAAAATCCCTAAATCAAAATCATCTTCAACACCACCACTGCTCAAAAGAAGCCCTAAATCCCTAAAAGAAATGGTCAAAGTCAAAAGCTAAGTTATTGGCCTTTTACCTATTCTACGAATCCCTATTCTACGAGGTAGGTTCTATGAAGTATGGTATATATTTGATGGGTCCGGTTAATGTGTGCCTTAAAGCCATCCATTTTTGGAAACATTTTCTCGGGAATTGAAAAAGCTGTCAATACTTTTTCAATTCCGGAGAAATTTTTTCCAAAAATGATTTATTATTGTGTGCCCTTAGGGCATGCATTAACAAAATCCATATTTAATATAGAACAAAAGACAAGGCACTGAAACTTTTGGACAATAAAATTTTACTATTTGGTTAAAATATGGATTAGTGTTCTTTGAAACAACCTATATGTTTTTGCAACTCCTATTCTATATTGCAGAAATTTCAACATCAATCAACAAATGGCCAGTAAAGAAGCCAAATTTCTAACATTGTCGAGGTGACAAAGATCATGCCTCTCACCAAACTTGTCAAGCTAGTTGTTGCGGTGGTGGAGTAGTGGTGGTGTTGAAGATGATTTTGATTTGGGAATTTAGGGTTGCAAGGATTTTGATTTGGGAATTTAGGGTTGTAAGGATTTTGATTAGGGGAGGGGATGATACGCACCAGAGAGAGATTAAAAAAAAGTTTGTTTTTAATTGATTTGAAAAAGTGGTTTTTAGTCTTTTAAGTTTGTTTTTAATTGATTTGAAAAAGGGGTTTTTAGTATTTTAAGTTTGTACCACATAAGCAATACACACATGCAAGTCACATGCTTCATATTTCCATTCAACTTAACAGTAAAACTAACGCTAAGGTGTAAAGTATAACAAGGATCATAGTTTAGGGTGCAAATCATGCAATTGAATAGTTTAGGGTGTAAAGTGTAATTTAGAGCATAGTTTAGGGTGGTAAAGTGTAATTTCTCCTAAAAAAAAACTATACATATTTATCTTGTGCGGTTGTAACTTTACATATAATTTTGCATTTATATATTCATTTACTTTAATTTAGATGTTAATAATTTAATAATGAAATCTATAAACAAGGTAAGTAAAACAATCATATTTCTACAATTCAAAAAGTCACAATTTCTTCTTCTTCTTCATTATTTTATTTTATTTTATTTTTTTTTTGGGTTTTGAAAATGGCCTTTTACATTTCCTTGGAATTATTAAATGGCCTTTTACATTTCCTTGGAATTATTAATTTTTTTTTTTTAATAAAACCTTTGACATACACTAACCTAACCACTTCATACATTAAAAGTATTTAAGTCTCATTATTACTTCCATTAATATATTATGGATATTTTAATTACTTGAGACCAAACTAGAGAAATGCCTTTCATATTTCCTTGAAAATTAAGAAGAAAAAAAAACCTCTGACATACTTCTAACGTAACTATATCTATAACTATATAAGCCATGCATGATATCTATTTTTTATTGATAACCATAAAATTTACAACTAGCAAGGGAACATACAAAGTAATAAAGGACAAATGAAGGAAGAAAAAAAGAAATGAAATTAAACGTCAATTAATAACCGTTATTTGGAAAATAAAAAGGTGGTCAAGAGGAATAAGAAATAAAATAGAGATGACTATACAAAGGACATTGAAAATTTTATAGTGCAATAAAATCAACCATTACACTCACTTAATTAAATCAATAATCAATAATTAAGTATAATAATACAAAATTTAAATTTAAAACTAATCAAACTCTAACTAGGAAAATTATATATATAAATATATATATATATATATATATATATATATATGTATATATAATCATAATCTTCATACACAATGAATAGTTTTACCCCTTATTTAATGTCTATGTTATGCAAATCATTAACTAATAAATATATGATAATGGAAAAAAATGTTATAGACAAGATTATGGAAAATATGATAAAACTATTTTTTTTTTAAACTCTTTATAAAGTCTAGGGACTAAAATAGTATTTTATTTAAAAAATTATCACGCACAACACGCGGGTCTACGACTAGTATTTTATAACAATAATGTTTCCTCTACCAAAAAAATGTTCATGGGATAGATAACACGACTGAGGTGTAACTAGTTGTCTTGTTCATGGAAATTTGTTGATAAGATTGAGGTAACAAATGCATAATAATAACTTTCTTATTCGAAAGCTCCTTACAAATTCAAATGGTCAAACCTACAAGAGAAAAAACATAAATTGTAAACACATAAATTAGGCAGCCTAATACAAGAGAAAAAATATACAAGCATGCCAATCATTTATTAATATTATATAATGAAGTATTTGGTAGTGTCCAATATCTACTTTTCCCTCACTCCAAAGGATGACACAATCTAATACTTCGGATCTCCCTTTCAAGTCAAAACCTCACTTATTATATAAGAATAAGGTTCCCGCTTTCCAATTCTTCAATATTGAAGCCTCTCTCAAGCGTTCCTTAGTTAAGCTGGATCTTGCTAATTTTGCTGCAATTATGCACTTGCGTTTTTCCTGAAGTGCCAAGATATCTCTATCGATTTTATCAAGAGCATCGTCTTCTTCTTTTTCAACATGAAGATCAAGGTGAGCCTGCACAACTCTTTTTAAATGGTCAAAAGCAAATTGAACTTTAAATTCTGCGAATTGTAATATCCTCAACCTTGTCCACCAATTGAGAAGCAAATCCTCTGTGACATCCACAATCTTGGTGTTTATCATGCTATATATACTCTCACACAACATGTTAAATAAATACATTTTTACCTTTGGCCTTAACGTGGACATAGCACTAATATCCCCGTGTTTGGAAAGCAAGTGCCCAAGGATGGGGGCCAACCTTCGGATAATCATGTAATCCCCAACACTAGCTACCTCTTCTTTAGGAGCCCGCTCTAAGTCAATCTCAGGAACATTCTCTGCACTCATAAATGGTGTAGGAATCTTTACAACACGATCAATAACCTTCGTGAATTGTGTGTATTTCTTATCAGAATGAAGGAAAGCTTCAAATTCACTATCTTCATCACGGCCATCCTCTTTAGCAATAACTTCTTTCGTTTCTAAAACCCTCAAAACACCATCCAATTGCTCAATCTCATCTCTATTCCAAGATTTCAAATTGTCATACAAGGTCAAAGTTGTCTCGACCTGTTCTTTCTTTTGCACCATCTTCTCTGCCTTGTTTTTGCAAATCAACTTACCAGAATGGCCAAGAGTACTCCTTAATTCTATGTCTCCATACTCCCCCTTTAGTGATGATATTATCTAGAAAACCAACCAGAGATTAAGTCAAGAATACGAACCAAAAGTAAAATGTTAGACAAAGGAAGCCATCATGGTGCAATACTATTGAAAATTTGAGACAAACTCCGGACCCCACAAGCGAAACACCAAAAAAAAAAAAAAAAAAAAGTAGAAAAGAATGAAAAATTAAGACCATAAAAAAAAAAATGCCATGTTTATATTCAATAACTACTTTGGTTGCCCAGTATTTTTCAACAAATTGTATGACGCTTTTAGAAAAACAATAATCTAATAAGGTGATCTAATTATTGAGGCTTTAACCCCTTGGATAATTGGCATGTTTATAAAGTTTTGCCTTATGACACTTTCTACACCATGTCATATATTTTGTAAAGTCTACGCCACGCACGGGATGAGATTTCTATAATAAATTCTGTTCATATAAACCCTTTAATAGAACTTCATAATTGCATTAAACTTTGCAATTAATGTTTTAAGATAAGAACTAACTTCTATAACACTTCTGCCCATCAGATAAGAGATAAGAGGAAGATAAAGATGTGTGTGAAAAAGTCATGGGAGAAGTAAAAAAAAAAAGTAATGATGAAATTAAGGTTATGGGTTTTTTTTTTTTTTTGGTCAACAAAGAAATATCATTAAACTTAGGAATTTATAATTCTGTTACAATGAACGCAAGCTTTATCAGCCGCTAACAAAATATCCACCACAGGCGGCGGGTACAAAAAAATTACAAAAGAGTCTAGGTTATGGGTTTAAATTTTTAAAATTCATGCATGCAGTACTTGTGCGTACACACATACACTTCTCTCTCTCTCTCTCTCTCTCTCTCTCTCTCTCTCTCTCTCTCTCTCTCTCTATATATATATATATATATATATATATATGTGTATGTGTGTGTGTGTGTGGGGCCCACAACAAGATAAGGATTGGTGGGTCTGGACACCCCCCCCCCCCCCACACACAACAATTAATTTGTATACTGTGTTGGGTATAGTTCATAATAGGAGATCCTAAGAAAAGGTTATTATTATTATGGATGGCATTGATAATCAGTTATAAGGCAGTTTATTATTTAAAAATGTTGCTGCCTGAGGATGATCTCAAATAGCTATGGTGTCTCCAAGGCGTCACTAAGCTGGATCACCTTTCCCAAGTGGTGATTGGTAAGTCCTCTCTTTCTCTAGTGTTTTCTCTCCCCTCCAAAAATGTTCCAACCCATAAATCTGATCCCTTTCCTCTTTTTATACTATTTTAGTAGTGGACCCATAATGATGAAGGAATATTCCACTGATATGTAGGCCCTTCCACTCAAGGTGTCCAAGTGGCCTCCTAGGTCTAGGCTACTATTCAATCACATCCAATCTTGTGTCAGAGAGTGGGACCCATCACTTTGTTGTTGGAATGATTCCCTAGTAACTTGAACCTGACGCTAAATTTTGTGCTCAACTGGTGGACTTCCCCAAGGTACCACTTCTCTTCCTAGGGAGGTAGGGTGAGGTTTGCTCAAATGCCATTGCCGAGGGTGTGATGACTTATGTGTGTCCTCGCTCAGTACTTATCACATCTGGGCTGAACTACCAAATAATGGTCTTTAGCCTGGGCCTAACTTTGGACCTAACTATGAATTATCAGGCCTTGGCTTGGGCTCAACTTGGGCCGAACTTGATCCACCCACAATGTGTGTGTGTGTGTGTGTGGCGTGCGTGCGCGCGTGTTTAAGTTACAATTTGTGTAACTTTGTAAGAGTAGTACATTTTTTCAATGGTTCATTACTATTAGATCTAACCGTGTAAAATCACTTTATATTTGTCATAAATAAAGCCAACTGTTAATATTACTTTTTTACTTTTCAATAACCATTCACCACATCAATAGTTTGTAAAATAGTTCGTGGTTTTAGCATTTTCCCTTCTCTATTTTCTCCCTAGGAGTTTAGGTCTCCCCTACAACTCTCTTAGATGTTAAGAGAAATGTGAAAAAAAAAAAAAAAAAAAACTTTGCAACATGTTTCCTTCTCTCTTCTCTACAAATCTTCTCATTTTCAATTAATAAGATTTAGTTCAAAACCAACCAATTAACAACAATAACAATCTGGATGGAAAGAACATATCAATATCACAACCCACATATAGACATCACAGCTCGTTTTAAAAAATATAAATCACAAGACGAAGACTTCAATATATATCTTTGTTGAAAGGTTTTTTTTAAATGATTTATATAGTCAAGTGTGCCCATTCAAAATTTCATTCCAATTAAATGATTCCTGCCTTATTATTATTCTTCCTCCAATCCTTCCTCTCTCTTTTTTCACTCCTATATTCTCCCTATATTCTATGAATTTGGTATTACTTACTCCTATGCACCTCTCTCCCATTCGATTACTCTTTCTCTATCTCTCTTTTTTTTTTTTTTTTTCTTCTTTTTTTTTGGTGGATTTTTTAATTTTTATTTTATTTTATTGCAACTCTACTTTGGGTTAATGAGTTTTTGTGTTTTTGGAAACTCTACTTTGGGTTTACACATTTAGTTTTTGGTTTAATTTTGATTTAGTGGAACATTTAGTTGTTTTGGAAGTGAGAATTTGAATTTATTTCAGAAGATTCAAAATGCATTCTACCTAACTAAGTATTTGAATGTTTCTACCAATAGTTTGACAAATTGATTATTACCAAATTTTTATCCTTTGATTTCATTTTAAATTTTATTAAGATAATATTATAACATGGTGGTAACTTTTTTTTGCTAATTATAATCAAGCTTGAAAATGGAGATGATGATCTTTGTGAGATGAAAAATTTGAAATGGCCCAAAATAATAAATTTGAAACTTAAGAAAGTTTAGTTTTATGGAAGAAAATCTAAGAGAACATAGTTCACTATTGGCTAAGTGTACTTTTAAAGAACTAATCTTAATATATAATGTTCAACAAATTTCAGAAAACAAATTACACATTATACCAAATTACAAATAATTTTATATTCTTGTGTATCGCACATGTTTGCAACTAGTAATAATAACAATGAAGTTTTTACTTTTTTTTATTTGTCTGTATATATTAAGAGGATTTAGAAAGTTAGTTATTGCTTTTTTTTTCTGTCAAAAATAACCCTAAATTAATTAACCAACAACTTAGAAATAGAGTTAAAATAGTAAATTGGCAAAAGAAAGTTACTTATTTCTTTTTTTACTGTAAAAAATACCCCTACTTAAAACTTAAAAATGGAGTTAAAATATTTGTGGGGCCAGAGAATTTGCGACCCTGGCCCACTTTATATTAGGGCTCAAGGCCTAAACTGAGGAGAACAATTGCCGAGGACGCATAATGAAAGTCCAAAAAAAGGCCCAAGGATATGGCCGAGAACGATCTTATGCTCGGCACCCCACAAAACGCCTAAAGGAAAGGATGAGCTCAGTGCAGAGGCAGGACAAGTGAAAAAGCTGCCAATAATGTAGTGAAGAACTCTGCGTCTGACAGGTCTATGCTCTTCACCATACTATTTAGCTTTTACAGACACTCCCAACCACTCTAGGTATGGGCTGATGGGACAAGTCTCCACCCCATAAAGTGGAACTTACACCTGGACATTGGAAGGAGGGTAAATACTAGTATAAAAGGGAAAAAGAACCAAGGGAGAAAAAGAGGGGCGTCCTAGACCAGGAAGTCTTAACAAAAGGGAGAATGAGAAGAACACTAAGCTCCTCGGACGAAGTTTGAGGACTGAAACCACTCAGGCCACATCAGAAGAAGGTTTTGCTAGACACGCCAGGTTCACGCTTATATAAATTTCCATAGAAACCACGACTAAAACCGCTGGTCGGTGACCAAGGCCTAGCCTTTCAAACCTACACTTTACAAATTATATTGTTTGGGCCCCTAACGTGCGAACCCAACATTATTTTGTGGGTCGTTACAAATTATGTCCTTACAATAGTAAATTGACAAAAATAATAAATTCCTACTTTTACGCTGAAATGCCTTCCTGTTTTTAATAAACTCCTACTTTTACGTTGATTTAAATTCCTACTTCTAGTCACTAACTCCCTACAAAATAGGATTACTCTTTTGTTAGTTTTAATTCTCCTCCAATCTACAAAACTCACCCTACGTTTTGTTTTGTTTTTTTTTTGTGATTAGAAAACGTAGAAATCATAAATTATAATAAATGCAAATTATTAATCTTTACCTAAAAAATAGAAGAGCCTCTGAGGTCTGTATATATTAAAAGGATTCCAAAAGTAAGTTATTTTTTTTTTTACTGTCAAAAATACTCCTAAATTAATTAACAAACAACTTAAAAATGGGGTTAAAATAGTAAATTGCCAAAAGAAATTTAGCTATTTCTTTTTTTACTGTAAAAAATACCCCTATCTAAAACTTAAAAATGGGGTTAAAATAGTAAATTAAAAAAAAAACAATAAATTCCTACTTCTACTCAATAGTTTTAAAAACTCCCCACATATTTACCTTCCCCCCATTTTCTAAATAGAATTTCTCATAAAAAAGAAACATGTAAAGAAAAGTGATAATTGATTATCCTAACCAATTTTTATTAAGCCTCAAATGTGTAGGTGTAAGGAATTTTTAAGTTTTTACTTATCTAAAATTTTAAGATTTAGTTAAGAAGTAACCAAGTAAGAGAGATTTCTAAACAATTTTAAAAGTTTTATTTTATTAAAAAAATAAAAGAAAAGATAAGAATTAGAAGTTAGGACTAAGAGTACAACTTGAATTGCACAATTCAAATGGGAGAACGTGTGTTGTGGTGGAAGTTTGTAATTGTGTAGAAGTTGAGTATTTTAAATTTTAAATAATTAATATATGTCTTTCCAATGCACAAAATAAAAAACAAACTAACTTTCATGTTTGTATTAATCTATAAAAAAAAAAAAAAATTAGTGTTTGCTATTTATTCATAGAATATTTAAAGTCCATCTATTACATTTTTTTTTTCAAATTGTTGCAAATCCATATAATATTCTATCATGTACCATCAGATTTTTATAAAGTACTACAAAATACTTATCAAATTTTCATCACATCCTGGTTTTTTTTTTTTTTTGGTGATTTTAAAATATAATAATCTCAAATTATAATGGATGTAAGTTATTAAAATTTACCCAAAAAATAGATGAGCGCATGTGCTCAGAGGATAGTAATTGTTATTATTATTACTAGTCGCTAACCCGTGCGATGCACGAGAAAACTATTAGAAAATAATAAAGTATGCATATATTAAAAGACAATTTAAGTTGATGTGTGCTTGCAAGGGATAACAGATTTTTTTTAAAAAAAACATAAAACTGATGTCACGGAAAATTCAGTCACATAGTAGTAATATATAAATCTCTTAAAACCTAAACCTAAACCTAAACCTAAACTTAAGGACTAAATATTTATGCGCCTTCTCTTGCTTTCCTGATGTATTTGGTTAAAAACATAAAACTGATGTCACGGGAAATTCAGCCATATAATAGTAATATATAAATCTCTTAAAACCTAAACCTAAACTAAACCTAAACGTAAGGACTAAATATATAAACAAACTAACCTTACAAAAGCTGAACTTTATAAGCTAAAATCTATACCTTGAGTTGTAGATCTTGAATGCTATACTGTGCGTTTAGGGCTTCCTACATCTGGAGAGAGAGAGAGAGTTTGCAGAAACCAAAGAAAATCTCTTATAGTTTAAGAAACACAATATACTAAAATCAAAGAGATAAAATTTTCAAAGGACAAAATATTATAGATAATTTAAAAGAATTTTGGTTTAATTCTTGAATACCGCAACTCCATAAAATTCATACTAATAATAATATTTTATGATAGCACAGTTAGAATTTTGGTTTAATTCTTGAACACTGAATTGGAAATTGATTATATGAGTATTCAATGGTGAACAAAGTACTATATATTAATTAATATATAAACAAAACTAACCTTACAAAAACTGAACTTTATAAGCTAAAATCTATACCGTGTATTGTAGATCTTGAATGCTTTAGGGCTTCCTACGTCTGGAGAGAGAGAGTTTGCAGAAACCGTGGCTTTATATTTCTTAACTTGAGAGGGGGTAAGGTTGCTAGGGTTTTGTAGATCTTGAATGCTTTAGGGCTTCTTACGTCTGGAGAGAGAGAGAGAGTTTGCAGAAACCGTGACTTTATGTTTCTTAACTTGAGAGAGGGGTAAGGTTGTTAGGGTTTTGAGGGGTTATAATTTTTATTTATTTTTTATTTTTTAAATATTGTGTTGACGTGGAAAATTGTAGTGCCAACAAAGGTTTCGGTTTTATATATATATATATATATATATAGATTATTATTATTATTATTAGCAATGAGTTTTTTACTCTAGTAATTATATAATAATTGAATAAAATTGTTAAAGCAAGGGCTCGCAGATAAACCTCTTTTACGCTTGAATCTACATTTAATAAACCATCTACACATCCGCTCTAATGTTGCCATGTTGGAAAATGATTAAAAGATTTGTTTTTGAAAAGTACTTGACATTAACAAGCGTCAATGCTATGCAATCGTTATCATTAAAATGGTTACAAAACATGCAATCTAGAATTCTTTCCCTGAGATGACTTCCTTTTTTGTGTAAGTCATAAAAAGAGTATAAGTGATACGATTCGGAAATAACTCACAGTGATTTCAATTCTGGAATAAAAAGGTCTAAAGATTGTATATCAGGTTACCTGAGAGAAGGCGCATTTGATTTCAACAACAAAATAGCATTCTGCACAATAATAAACGGGTAATTGTGGATCTCTTTCTTCCTCACAAGCATGACAATAGAATTCATCTGTCTTATCTTCCACTTCCTCTTGGACCGGTGAATTTGCAAGGAAGAGGGGACGTGTATTATGATCTTCGTGTTTAATGATATATGGTAAGGCACCACAGGTGAGATAGAGATTGAGATCACAATAGAGACAAGTGAAGGCATATGACTCACAAATATTGGATTTGCAAGCGCTGCACAAAAGTTCAATATTCTCTCTATTGTTGTTCGGGAATCTTAGAAGGTGATCGTGCCCTTGGTATGTTATGGCAGGCGTCATCACAGTACTGCATTCAGCGTGCAAGAGAAAACTGCAATTGTCACTCTCACAAATGTAGTTGAAGAGTTGGGAATTAGGATCAGAAGAATTGCAACAGGCATTGCATCTTCTATAAGAATTGCTCTGATCCAGCAGGGTGAGAAGGTGGTATGGATGGAAGGGATGGCAGATCTGTTGCTGAAACTCAAGGCATGATTCGTGAAAGTGGATGTTCTCACAGTAGTCAGAAGAAGGTCTGCACAAACATAGGTAGGTCCTGTACAGCTTTTCATACATACCCTGCAAGATGCAACTTGTTGATTGTTGACGTCCTTGTTACGGAGTAACAAAGGATGTCCGTGGAGGAAATGCTGAATTTGACTTTCAGTTTCAGATTTGACAGTGGTACTTGTGGGCAATACCAGTAGAGTGGTGCAAGCAATATCCATCCCAAAGTCTTGGCATTGTTTACAGCTATAACACCAACGAATTTCCCCAGCCGATTTGTGACAAGCTTTGCAAGTAAAAGTTCGAGGTGATGGTGTAGTGGATTTTGGAGGTAATGTTGTAGTTCTTGGAGGTGATGATGTTGTAGGGAGGGTCAATTTTGGAGGTGATGTTGTAGTTCTTGAAGGTGATTATGTTGTAGGGAGGGTCAATTTTGGATGTGATGTTGTAGCTGTTTGAGATGATAGAATCAATTTTCGATGTGATTTAATAGACAAGGTGAGAGGATGGGGATGATAGTAGTGTTGGATCTCGGGTGGAAACTTCCTCTCATCAAAACATGATCCATGGAGAAATAAGAGACATTGCAAGCAACCATAGTTTGGAAGAGGATCTGAGCAGTATTTTAGACATACGGCGCAGTTATAACGCTTGTTGGGCACCTTCTCAAAGAGTTGGAATTGATGTTTGCGGTGAGGATGTGTTCGCCTTTGCATTTGTTTTGTTACGAAAACGCACGATCAAGCTGGAAATTGCAATCATTGCAGCGGTAGCAGAAGCCATTGGATAGCAAATTACAACCCTTGCAGACGAACTGTCTGCCATAGCGAGGTCGCTTCAGGGTAAGTGTGTGTTGAGGGTGAAAGGGGCTTTGCAACACTTGCGGAAGCTTCGAACATGATTTGTGCACGCCGTATGTACATCCATCACTGCAAATGTAGTGACTACTTGAGTCCAACTTTTTTCCGCATGCCGGGCAATCGATCTCGCTATTATTCGTCTTACCCAGCGATAACTGGTGATGAGGGTGATCAAAATATTTAATGCACTCTTCAGCATTCTCTCAAATGGAAGAAATAGAGACTCTTCCTCTTCCTCTTCCTCCTCCTCCTCCTCCTTCTCCTTTTCCTCTTCTCTAAACAATCTTTGTGGACCTTCCTCCTCCTTTTCCTCTTCTCTAAAGAATCTTTGTTGATCTTTCTCTTCCTCTTCCTCTTCCTCTGACTCTGACATAATGAAACTTTGATCTTCCTCCATTATAGGGTAACTCATACGATACGGCACAATCAAAATCTCTCACAAAATACCTTGTATCTCTCTCTTTCCCTCCTCTCCTCTCTAGCGCATTTTTCCTCCTAAATCACCAAATAGATGATGAGGTTGATTGAAATATTATTTAAACACCTTCATATATATATATATATATATAGCATATTTTACTCCCAAATCACCAAATTAATATCGCTATGAGCTTTTAATTATACTGTTTAAAATATAATATGTTAAAAAGAAGAATGGAGTAAAGTGCTAATTGGAGGGTTCGCTTCCCTCCCACCATAGTCAGCTTTGATTCCTTCCTTCCTTCCTTGTGTCCGTTTCTTTCACCACAAACTCCTTTAGATGCAATCCATTTTGCTTTATTCATTTTTTATTTATTTTTTTAAATTTTAGAAACACAAATCCCCTCTGTAGAGGCTTTCTTTTTTCTTAGAAAAGGAAAGAAAGCTTTACTAATGAATTAAATTGTTTTGAAATACATCATCCAAATCAGCTACACTAGTGTTCTAACAAGGGATTGGGCAAGTCTGTTACCCTCCCTTCTTACATGGTTAAAAGTTAAAACTAGAGCTACATAGAGTCTAGAGACACTTTAAGTACCGAATCTCCTCAATGATATAACCAAATATAGTCTTGTGGTTATTGATAGTAGTGATTATAATTTGACAGTCTCCCTAAAAATCCACCTGGAAGATACTCAATTCCTTTGCAAAGAGATGCTCGACTGGCTGCCAAAATGTGGGAGCTTTAGGCCTTGTTTGGTTGCTGGGTGATAATTAACTTATCACTCATCCCTTAAATCCCATCACTCATCACCTTATCACTAATTTTTCATAACTTGAAAATTTCCAAAACACTCCTACCCTTGTTTGGCAACTAAGGGTGTGTTTGTTTTGGGTGAAAATCATTTCTGGAAATGCTTTTTCGGAAATGTGGTGTTTGGTTGGTTCGGAAAATAGAATTTTCCGAAAATCAATTTCAGTTGACCGAAAAAAATAGGCTTTGACCATGGAAATGAATTTCCGTTCCTATTTTCACTTCAAATGAATTCCCCAGAGAGAGAGAGAGAGAGAGAGAGAGAGAGAGAGAGAGAGAGAGAGAGAGAGAGAGAGAGAGAGAGAGAGAGAGAGAGAGAGAGAGAGGAAGAAGAGGCCCTCGAGCTCCAGTCTAGTTCGACAATCACCGGCGAACCCCGAGCTTTAGTCTGGGCCGATCGAACGCACCAGTCCATCTTGCGAGGCCGTTCGACTTTGTCGGCGAACCCAGAGCCCAAATCACAACCCAAAGCCCACTTCGCCGTTCCACTTCACCGTTCGACTTTGTCGGCGAACCCAAAGAGAGATTGAACCCAGAGCCCAGATCGCAACCCAGAGCCCACTTCACCGTTCGACTTCATTGACGAACCCAGAGCCCTTCGACTTCGCACCCTTCGACTTTGCCATTCGACTTCGACTTCGAATCGCACCCAGATCGTAACCTTCGACTTTGCCGGCGAACCCAGAGCCCTTCGACTTCGCACCCTTCAACTTTGCCATTTGACTTCGACTTTGAATCGCAATTGAGAAATGGTTGGGTTTTGATGAATTTGACCGGATTTGATGAACTTTTTTTGGTTGGGTTTTGTTTCGGTGTTTATCAATTGAGAAATGGGATCATATATTCGTTTGGCAACCGAGAAAATGTGAGCAACAAGTGGAAAATGTGTTTTTTATGGTATTTTCAAGAACACAACCAAACACCAGAAAATATTTTTCGAAATTTTTTTTGAAATGCAAACCAAACACATGAAAACATTTTCCTTTCCGGAAAATAGCATTTCCGGAAAATGGAAAAACATTTTCCTTTCCGGAAAATAGCATTTCTAGAAAATGGAATATTTTCCGGAAATGCTTTTACACGAACCAAACACAACCTAAACCCAGTTCTGATTTTTGCCTAAAAACTCAAAAAAAAGTCACCTTTTTGTGAGACCCATGGGCTGACCACTGTGCAGTGCACATGTTTAGGTTATTTGCGGATTGAACAAAATTGTTTTGGGCAAACTTATTTCCTCTTTCACTGTGCAGTGCAAACTCATTTCCCCTCACTTTCTCCTCTTAAACAAAAAAGGGTGTCTCCAATTTCCTAACCCACCTCGAAGTTTCTCTCTCTATTTGATCTAAAGAGATATAAATAAATAGTAAAACCAAAAAAAAAAAAAATGGCATTCTGTGTGTGAAAAAAAACACTTTGAGAGAGAGGGCTCAGTGTTTGAGTTAACAAAAAAAGAAAAAAAGGAAAAAAGAAAAAAAAAAAAAAAAAAGAAGACCCAAAAGAGAAACAATGGAAGGGGTGCTCTCTTCAACTAATAAGTAGAGTATGGTCTCGTCTTTTCTAGAGCGATGAGTTGGCCAGACTGCCGATACTGGCAAACAATTCTGTAGGTCATGATTTTTTATTTTTTATTTTTTATTTTAATATGATTTCTTTGATAATAAAGTTTGCATCTTTGGCACTAAAAGACTGAATCTGCTTCTGGGTTTTCATTATTTTTTTCTTTGGGTTTTGATTTAATTTGTGTTTTGAATTTTGGGGCTATTTAATAAAGAGATTGTAATTTATGTGGGTTTGTTAGATTGCTTTGTGTATTAAAGTTTAGTTATGTTATGTGGGCACTTAATTTAATTCACTTTATGTTATGTGGGTACTTAATTTAATTCACTTGGAGCATTTACAGCCAAGTGAGCCAATGTCTTATTAAACACAATGCAAAATAGAAGAACATGGAAAAAAACAAGAAAAATAAGGCAGAACCCAGTAGCTTCAGGCATGTAAACAGATGGAGGGGGAGCATTTGGGTCTCACCGGAAAATGGAATCGATGAACGGGGCTTCATTGGAGCTGGGCCTTGTGCTGATCGGCAGAGCTGGGCCTTGTGCTTCGGATGGATTCATAATGATATTTTCGATTGTGCTTGTGCTGTGGGTTTAGGAGAAGGGAAAAAGGGAAAGTGAGATGATGAAGAAGAGCTCTAGTTTGGGTGGTTGGGAAAGTAAAGGTAAAAAGACCTGTTGGAGCAAAAACCTACATAGGGATGGGATCGGACACTTCTGTGGGACCCATTGTTGTGAAATTTTAAAATACTCGCAAGTGTACGAACCGTACCAAAGTATAGTTGGATAAGAACGAGGTCGAACCCACAGGGACTTGTATGAATGTAGGAAAATTAATTAAACCTTAACCAAATTAATCCTAATCTAGTTTAAATAAAAATTGGTTGGTTGCAATAAAATAAACTAAGCAAATAATAAAATTAAGCAAATAGTTAAACTAAGCAAAAGATATAAAGCAATAAAAAGATGTAAACAATCAAGGGAAAGGAATTAAGGTTTTGGAATCCACCTTGTAAATCATATCAACATATATTTATAATCATTAATTTTTCCCAACCACTGCATGATAATCTAGAAATCAATCTTGCTACCATGGAAAATATCTTCATTAAAATCCTTATTTTAAAAATCAAAAGCATGTCCTTCTTCGTTTTTTAAGTATAAAACCAAATCATCAATTGTATTCGTAGCCAAACAAATCACAATATATATCCAATTCTAAAAATCAAATCATAAATTGTATCCATTGACAGACAAATCACAAGAGATATCTAATTTTATAATCAAGAATTAATAAACCAAGCATTCAATTAATTAAGACAAATCCTAAATCATGAGAAAAACATGATTGAACTCATATCTAGAATTCCATCTTAGTCAATTGATATGAAGTAAGAACAATTTAAATCATTAAAGAACAACTATTGTGGGAAAAATCAAATCACATAAATATTACTGGTAATCCTTAACAAGGTTTCATTCTCAACCCTAATTATAAATCAAGCTACACATAGTAAGTGAAAGAAAACACAAAAATAAAATACCAAAAATTAAACTAGACAAATAAAGTAAAACTAACTGTCATGGAAGAAAACCAAAGAAGTAGCGGCACTCTCTATACATTCAGCCCTCAGCCCTAGCACTAGCCTTCTCTGAATTTTGCCCTAAAGAGCCTTTAAATAGGTTAAGGAATCCTATTACAAGTTAAATTCCTGTTTGGAGAAAATCCCAAATTTTTAGGTTTCATTTAACCGACTATTTTGGCCCATTTGACATCATAATTTGGACTTTTGGTGAACAACAAAGTTGTAGCCCTTTAAGTTATCGTTCCAGCCCAACTTGAATCATCCCGATTGGACATCTGAGCCAAAAGTTATGCCAAAAATACTAATGATGTGCAGTCTGGAATCCTAATCCGAATTGGACTTGGATTTGGCGCAAATTTCCTTTGATTCCTTACTCCAACTGGACTTAAATTTAATTAGGTTGGTCTTTTCTTGAATTCATGCCTGGCTGGATGTAAGTTGGCTTGATTCAATTGGCCTGGCCCCACTTTGCATGTAAAGCCCTTATTACCTACAACACAAACATATTATATAATCAGTCACAAAATAACATAAAAGTAAGGCTAAATATGTAGATATGTGAGTACTTTATTGTATATATCTCATGCACATCACCCATTTGTGCTGAAAATTTATGAAATTGCCACTGATTGTTCATAACTCATATCTTGAAAATAAGCCCGGCGTGTTTCTGAATTAGTTAACTCAAATCTTAAAATACTGAGATTTGTTAATTGAGTTAAGCTCTATAATAATAAGCCAAACAAGCCTCCTATCCGTGGGCCCACTAATTTTGGGTTTTGAGTTAACAAAACTCAGATTTGTTAACTGAATTCACCAAAATCCAAACAAGGCCTCACTTTTTAGCTCAGTTCAGCAATACCGAGACAATAAACTATTATTATCCCACATCATTCTATTTTGGTATTATAAAGTCATATATATATATATATATATATATATATGTATTTATGTATGTATTTTTCTTTCTTCTTTAAATTTTAAAAGTTATACAATAAACTAGTGTTCCTGAAAGAAACAAAATAAATTTGGTTTTCTTGTTCCCTTTAACGTGAAAAATATAAAAAATAGGACAAAGTTTATCTACGTATTCAATAAAATAAGCATTATTACATATGTTGAAAATCTAATTGTTGACTTGCATATTTTTTATGTTCTTAATATACATGTCAAATTTTATATCAATTGAATATTATTTACTATATAATTTATAAGTTTATATTTTATGCATAATTTTAAATTATAAACCTTAAAATTTAAACAATTTATTGATAGCATAGTTATTAATCTTTAATTTTTTAGAAATTTTACAAGTTTGGAGAATATAAAAAGAAGATGTAATCCAATTTTGAATTTGTTAAAATTCATTTTCAATAAAAAGATATTGAGTAAGATTGTAGTATAAGATTACAGTCAATTTTGTAATTAAACTTTGTCTTGAAAAATATCAGTTGATGTTCAATTGAACTGTAGTAGCAACCCTACATGATAACATGAAATTAACTAGCAGATTTTATTTTATTTTATTTTATTTTTTGAGAAGGAAATTAGCTAGTAGTTAGGCAAGAAAGGATACTATGAAAATTTATAATAATAGAACTATAAATAAACTGCGTTGTTTAAAAACAGCTTTACAGCATGAAGGATATAAAAAGAAAATATAATCCAATGGTGTAATGACTAGCTTTGGTTAAGTTTATTGGTCTACGGTGGTTCCGATCCAAACAACCCAACGAGGCCAACCCAATTCCCATATAACCCTTCACTAGTGTTGACCAAGCAACCTATCAACAACTCCAAACAAAATAGCTCATCGACTTCAACCCAGCACCATGACTTGCTTGCTAACCAAGGAGCTTATCCATGCTCTTCACTCACTCAGTCACACACTCTCTCTTCCTTACTGTAGACACTCGATTTTGCACCCATAATTTAATCTTGGAAGATGACTAGAGTGACCATTCATATACCCGAAATTTAGAGTTGCATTACATGCATTAATTCATTCATTGCGTATCATAAAAATGATTTTGAGATTCTAACAGTTGTGACGGTATGCCCAATTCCCAAATCAGACCTTTGGATTGAAAGATGTGACGTGATCAAGTTTTCACGGTCTGTATACATTTTGTTTGGGTAGAACCGATTACGCATGATTAATTTAAATAAATTCTGATGGGTTAAACAATTAAAATTAATAAAATAATTTTGTGATTGGTTGTTGGTTATTGTAAAAAAATAAGTCTACTTGCATGGAAATAAAGTGGATAATCTAATAATAAAGAAGTTGTGGATAATTAAGTCTTTTTGGAATATTTATATTTCAGATAATTATCACTTTAAAGACCTGAATATCACGAAAAATGGATTAATTTTTGGAACACGGATTAAAAATGCGTCTAGGTGCAATTTCTGGCTCAAAAATCCTTAAAAAAGGAGTCCAAATCAATCCAAAACTCAAACGCAGGCTTAGCATTCAAGAGGGCTTGTTGGCACTTCCCAAGTGTCAATTGGCCCAAATGCGTGAGTTAGCCCAAGAACTTCTTGATTGAGATAAAACTTATCCTTTTCGGATTTTTAGAGATAAGGACGCATTCCAATTTGTATCGATCTCATTCTACTTATTTTTAAGCATCCTAGCCTTTATAAATAGAGGAAGGAGATCAGAATTGAGAGCCCTTCTTTTCTGACATCTCTGCTCTCCTTACGTTAAAGACATTCTAAAAGCCTTGGCCTTAAGAACTTCTTTTTTGTAAGTAAAGTATTTTAGACCTCAAAGAAGTGAAAATTTATTTGATTTCTAAAATATTCTTCTATTGAAAGGTACGCTTATGCAAGATGTATTTAGTTTCATTCTTATGTCTATTTTTCTTTTCCATTAATTAATAGGTTGTGATTTTCATTGCATGAATTTTGTTAATATTTGTTTGATTTAATCATGATCTTGTTCATAACTTATATTTTCCATGTTCATATGTTTACTTAGAATTTTCTTTGACATGTCCTTTAGTTGATTAACATGTTTTTAATTCTTCTCTAATTTCAAAATCTACAACTAACCACCAAAACATTTTTTTTTTAAAAATAAAAACATATTTGTATTTTCACTAAATACAGATCTGAATTTTTTTTTGAGTAAAAAAAAAAATCTGTATTTTCTCTAAATACAGATCTGAAAATTTTTGGAGTAAAAAAAAGATCTGTATTTTCACTAAATACATATTTGAAAATTTTTTTAAGTCAAAAGCAGATTTGTATTTTCACTAAATATAGATCTAAAAATTTTTCAAAAATAAAAGCTGCAGATTTTGAATTTTAAAGAATGAATTAATAGTGAGGTTAAAGTTCTTTTTTATGTCATTCCATGAATATGTGATGCATGCATAATAGATTTGAATTATGAATATGAATCCTCTTTTCAAAATCTCATTTCTTACACTTTACAAAAAAGGATCTAATTTTTTTTTAACCAAATCCTATTTTTTTTTATCCTTTACAAAACAGATCTGATTTTTGTTAACCAAATCCTTTTTTTTTTTTTTTTATCCTTTACAAAACAGATTTGATTTTTACTGACCAAATCCCTCTTGTTTATTCTATTTTATTTTATTTTATCCTTTACAAAATAGATCTGATTTTTATTAACCAAATCCATTTTTTTTTATCCTTTACAAAACAGATTTGATTTTTACTGACCAAATCCCTCTTTTTTATTTTTTTTTTAATTTTATCCTTTACAAAACAGATCTGATTTTTTGTTAATCAAATTTCATTTTTCTAAGAGGGCATATTCATAAGACGAATTTGTTTAAATTAATTTTGTCAAGTAAGTGTTTGTTACATGTGTTATAGTATATCTTTCAATGTCATACAAAAGGGTATATAATGGTTATTAGAGTCTAGAAGACTAGACGCTGTCTGGGCAGAATGGGTGCCTAACACCTTCCCATTCCATAACCTAGTTCCCGAACTTAGGTTTTTGGATAGGTAGACTAGTGTTTTGCCTCTTGTTTTTGGTAGATTGTAAATAGGATCAAAACTTTGTAATTTTTACATAGATTGTATTAGGACCAAAGCCTTGTAAAGTTATTCTACCATGATGTAGTTGTATTTCCATAGTCAATTAATAACATTCGAGGACTTTTTGGACATGTAATTGTATTTTATTTTTTCTTATTTTTTGTATAAAAAATAAGTGGCAACTCCATACAATTACCCAAAAGAAAGGTGCCTTAAGCACCCAAATCTCTTTTTAGAGAGCACCCCTTTGCGGTCTCTCACACTTACCTAGGACAAAATTTGCTTTTTAATTTTTGTAATTATTTAATTTTGGTATTTTTATGTAAAATTCGTTATTTTAGGTATAGGTTATTTATTTCTTTATTTTTAGGTGCTTTTAATGCTTTTTAGGTCAAATTTGGTTCTTGTTATGGTTATTTATTAATTAGAAGTTATTTTAGAATATATTTTTTGTCTATCAAGTTTTATGGAGCCCTTAAATAGGCCCCTAAGTCTATAAATGTTTTTCATAGAATATTATCAATAAAAATACAGATGTTTTGTCAATTTTCTTTTTTAGTGGATTCTAGTTTTATCACATTGTGGATTCAAGGAACCTCTTGTGGATTCGAGATTTACTACCTAGAAACTAATAGTTTAGTTTCTGTCCATCAAAAAGTGTATCGTGTGTGGTTTCTTTTGGTTTCCACGACATCACTTTCAAATCTAGTTTGCGATTAAAAGAATAGTTCTAATTTAGATTGTGAGCTTTTGATAATTAAAGAAGAGGTAGAGGTCTTTGTTTGGTTGGTGAAAAATGGCATAAAAGTGAAAGAAAATGATTTTTTGTTTTCTTCTTTTCTTTGTTTTGAGAACCACAGCCACCATATCTATAGAGGGCAGTTTATCAATTGATTTGGGTTTACCTTGCTGCCCTCTATGACAGTTTATTAATTTATTCAAGTCTCAAACCACTTATTCACTGACCAAAGGTCAAAATTACTCATTCACTAAACAAAGCCGAATAATGGCGAAGATAGCCTTCTAGTTTACAGTGCTTTCGTAATATGCTAGGCAACTTCTAAAATTACATAACAATGCACTCGCAATTAAAAAGGTAGTAGCTTCATCATCAACTATGTCAACATAGCAAACAGATTTGGTGGGCTACACTGTTGTAATTTGCACTTTTCTTTTTCTTCAGAAATTGTAAAGTTATTGAGCAAATAAACAGAAGACAATAAAAAGTGCGCTACCATGTTATAAGCATATTGAGTTTGGAAGGGAATCATTTTAATCTAAGAAAAATTATCTCTACACTTTGTCCTCTCAAAAATAGTACCAGGATTGAGTTACTTGAGCTGTGCTATCTCATCATTTTATTCTACCATTGCATCCACAGAAGCTTCAGTAGCAGGCATAGAAGATTTTCTTTTGTTCTTACCTGAAACATGTGCATCTGATATGAGTTGAGAATTTACCAAAAATGGTTCATATCAAATAATAAATGATCAAATAACTAGGCATGGCAGCAAGGACACAGCATTTATATCAGAAGATCTTTCCTCTACGCTTTAGTTGTTTAAGCTTCGGAGTCGTCTTCAGGTGAAATGTTGTTGGCAATTTGTCAGTGTCTTGAGATGTGCCTGCTTCCAGAAATAAACTCATAAAAACTTGAATCTAAAATTCAATGCAATGTATATAGGAATGACATACATATTGCAACAATGTTCTAAGATGCGCATAGATGCAGAACGCAAGTTTCCTGCATTTCCCAAGCAGTTATTCTAAACATATGGGGAGTTGGTCTGTGGTCACCAAAGCAACTGAGGAAAAGAAAGAAAAAATAGAAATTTAAACCAAGTAGTTAAACCTAGTTCGATCACTTGCTGGTTCATCCACCAAAGTTGGGTCTCATAAATTTCCTTAAACAAACTCAGCAGCCAAATAGAATACATGTGTTCAATATGGTGACATTTCTTCCTCGGAATACTAGTTTGCCTGCCTTATGCTATGCACAATACTAAAGATCTGATTAACGTCTAGGGGCAATCCAAACAACAATGCAAAATTAAAATTAAAATATAGCTCATGATTAGAACAATATAATTTAAAGTAGGCAGAAAATCAAAACAGATTGGTAACAATATTTACCTCCAACATAAATTCTAAGAAATTTCTCAACACCCTTCAGCCATAACCCTACTCAAGCACAATTGATTGTGTTCCCTACTTTATTCAATCAAGTCACCAATTGCCACTTACTAAGGCAACATCTTTGTGTGTTCTGTATTCAACAGTATCAGAAACATAAAGTCACTGCTTAGTATTGGAGTATAGGACTACACCATTTGGATGCAGAATATAATGACTATCCTAATATAATTTGAATCTCTCCCATAGTAATACTAAACAACCGCTCTCCCCACACCCCACCACCCCCCAAAAAAAAAAAAAATTCTCTTACTAGTCTCGAAACAAGTGCAAAATGCAGACACAGGCATAGGCATTGTCTCCTTAAGTGTCTAAACATAGCAATTTTCATCTAGGATAAGCATTCCACATCATAGACCATAACCAACCACACCCAAAATACACATTCCCAGCATACAACACTCCATTTCCACGACTATCAGTACCACCATCCCAGATTTTCCACAACCGTTGTCACCGTTGCAGAGAACCAAAACCATCACCTAATCTGATTAATCACCATCAACCAACAGTTATGCTTGTTTGTTTTACAAACAACATTGAACCATCATGTGAATCCCAATATGGGTATCAGTTTTATCAAGCACATACCTGATACACCCACTAAGTGCTAGTTTTACAATAATCTTTTCCAGTCTTACCAAATGCGGCTTTCTCATTTGTTAGCAGCTCTTTTGTTTTATATAATTTCTAAAGGCCCTTTAGATTATTCAACATCAGAAAAATTCCTACTAATCAGTTATAAAATAATAATAATAATAATTCACAGGTTAATAAAAGTGTGTACTATGAACTATAGAGGAAAATAAATAGTAAATATGTGTGAAAAGGATGTGTGGGAGATGCTGCCATTTCCGCATCTTCCATGCTAACTAAACCTTTTTCTAGCATCCTTCTGTATAAACCTAATATAAGTGTCAGCTTTTGTACTATAATTTTTTGAATTAATTTTTGGTAGAATGAAAAGAAAGCTAAGTCTCGACATAAAATCTCTTCTTTCGTGAGTTTGAGTTTGAGTTTAAGACTTTGAGTCCGAATCTCTTCTTCTTCTTCTTTTTGTTTTTTTGAGTGAAGACACATAAATCTCTTTTTAAGTATGATGCTACTGAAGACGTTGAGCTCGTATGGGGCTTCTTTGTTTGTATGTAATGTAATATGTACTATTATGTACTACAGTTTCAGCCCAATCTTTTGGAATTCTAGATTGGGCTTTATTTGGGCCATTTATTCTTGACCCCTTTTTTCAGCATTTGTTTCGATGACTGGATTACAATGGCGGATGGCCTAGGCTGTAACAATTATTTTTCTTTTTAGGGTGCATTTTATTTTTTTTATGGAAACGGGAGGTCTTATTTAGATAATATAAAGATTATACATCACCAACATCTGACCCTCGGGCACATAGTCTATTAACCCCGAGGCCAACCAAATCCCTCATGTAGTACAAATATACAAAACTGGGACAGTTACTATATACAGACAAAAGGTTTTGTTGGTGAGTTTCTCGCTTTGCTAGAGCGTGTGCACATTCATTAGCTTCATGGTAAATGTGCTGCTCTTGCACCTCCTAGTCCTGGTTCATAAGGCTCCTGCAGTCACAAATTAACAGCAGCATATTAATAGGGTAATTAGCATTGTTATTTGTTAACCATGTGAATACTACTTTTTAGTCCAGTTCAAGCTTTATAAATTTGAAACCCAAATTCTATGCCATTGCCAGACCCTGCCGGATAGCTGCTAGCTCAGCCATATTATTTGATGCGAGTCCTAAATGAAGTGAGATCTTCCTGAGGAATCCCTTAAAATTCCCCCTGCGCTTGCTATACCAGGATTACCTAGGGCATTACCATTAGGATTGAGTTTAATATAGGGATTTGGGGGCGTGTTCTAGCTTATAATCTGCGAGATTCTAATCTGGCTCCATCTTGCAATGCTAGCAACGAAGTAAAATTTTGTAGCGGCTTACACAGAGGAGTAGATAAGGCTATGTTGGGATCGAGATTGATTCCTAAAAATCCTTTCATCAGGGTCCTCGCTGCTGAACGAGTGAGGCACTGATGCCTTGCTGTGGTTGTCTTGATACGATACATTGGGGCCAGTTTGTCAAGCCTTCCCCAGTGCGTGGTGACATGACAAATGGTAGGCTTGGGTTTGAAAACATGATTATGTATAACTTGGGTTCTTTTTCCCTCAGTGCTATATTTATTTCACTTAGATCTAGAAATCGGAAAATGGCTTTGGGAAGTTGTTCCGGAGAGTCCACGCTAGAAGAACTCGCCTAAGTGTTCCTCTGCCAGACTGCTGGAGCTCTCGGATGCCCTACTGGGGGGTTGATAGGGGTGCACTGAATGGCGGACTCGGACATGAGCTCGGGGCATGTGAGAAGGATTGGGCTATAGTGGTGGTTCGAGCCGCATGGGTAGGCTTGGAGTTTGCGTCACCTCGTTCTAGGCTAGAATTGCTCATGGGTGAACTGGGATGCAGACATAGCTCGTTGTCTTGTCGTTGGAGTGTCCTAAGGAGAGGCCACTCCATATTTGCTCAAGGATCGCCATTTTCTAAGCTTGGTCGCCCGGGGGGGGGGGGGGGGGGGGGGGGGTGGGGGGTAGTTGAATGTGCTTGCATGGATGGAGTGGCTGGGAGACTTGGGTTGCTTGGGTGATTGGAAGTTAGATGGAGATCATTGGGGTCTGTTGGAGTGGGAGTCAATGAGTGTTGGTCTGATGAGGGAGCCATCTGTATGTTGGGGTGTGAACTGTGCGGGCCCGTGAGGTGTTGAAGCCCTTTTATGAGCCGACTATTGCAAGTCTTGTGAGGTGGAACTGATCAAGTTAAAGGTTGGACAGCTATGCCTAGGGGAAGCTTGCATGGTTTCCATAGGTAATTCACGTGGCTTGAGTAAATCATGGTTTTCACCATGCATGGCCATATCATCTTGTTGAAAACTAGGTGTCTTCCCCAACCCTTCCAACGCCTGTTCTATTACCAAATCAGCTTGGTGATGATTAAGTGCATGTGATTTGGTCGAAGCGGTAAATCGACATTGGTGAATCGGTGGATGGGTGTCACGGTGGGGAAGCTTACCACGTGGTGGATTTTCGGTGTTGGTTCCACGTGGTTTGGAGCACCTAGTTTGGACAGTTTTCCAAGGGGTATGTAGCTGCACAGGCTCCTTCGTCCCTTGCTCACCACGTGGTTCGGATCCAAACAGGGACGTAGCTTTCAAGTTATCACTTGGCTTAGTGCGGTGGACCTTTTTGTGGCCAAGTCTCCCGCACCGATAGCATAACATTGGAAGGATTTCATAGACAATATCTTGCCAAAATGCTCCAATTTTGACACTTTTCGGCAAAGGGTAGGCCATGTTAATTTGAACACATAATCAAGCATACCTCCCATGAATGGCAGTGCTAGTCACCGCAACCACTTTAAGTAGTTTTCCTAATTTATTGCCCACGTGTTTAAGAAAGTTAGGATGATAGTATTCTATTGGTAATTGGTCTAAATGAATCCAGACTACTGTAGTGGAGATTTTGGCAATATGCAGGTGAAAATCCGCCTCCCATGCCTACACATGTAAGTGTTGGTCGCCCACAAACCATGGACCATTCATGAGAGTGTAGTGGTAGTCCTTTAATACTTCAAAGCGCATAATAAATGTTAACGTGTATAGTGTTGTGGGCTTTAGGTCCAACTAGATTACTTGTATAACATACATTCTTGTATTACACTCTTACTTGTACTGCACTCATATACCTCCTATATAAAGACACTTGTATATATTCTTTCATTTTGAGAAATACAATACAATCATTCAGTATTCTAAAATGGTATCAAAACCACTGTTTTGACCTTTTCTTAGTAGTCTTGTCTTTATTAGTGTGACTTCCTTTTCAACATCGCTTCCGCCATCATAATAGCCACTGCAACCTCTCGCCGTTGAACCTCCGACGTCATCCAGCCGTCGTCATTGGGTTCTGGACTTGTAACTGCTGTCGTTAAGGAGTTTCACACTGCACAAACCATTGCCCTTTGCATCACCGCTGCAAATATTGCTCCGATTACGTTTGCGAAGGTACCACTGAGATCATCTTGCCCTGATCCACATAATCGTGGAAGCCTCGACACCATCAGAGACTGCACGCGCCTCCATGCGCCGTCCAAAGGTTCTGTTCCGCAGATCAGACGCCACATGCGCCTTCCACGGGCCACTACACTTCTGGGTTTTCTCTCATGCGCTCTCACGCACCACTGCTTCCTCTCACGCACACTTACGCGCTTCCACGCGCCTCAACCTCTCGCTAACGTCATGGCTGACGTCAGCCTTCATTGCGCGTTGCTGATGTCAGCCCTCGTTGCGCGTTGTTGACGTCACTTACTTACGTCAGCCGCTGATGTAATCTTTTGACTTTGTGGTTTGACCGTTGACTTTGACCGGCCGTTGACCGTTGACTTTTTGCAGTCCAGGTGCTCCTTACCCAGTTTTTCGCGTAGATTTCATTTTTGCAGTCCATTTTTCCATATTTTTTTTCTAAATGGAGAATAAGGACAGGTCTTCTTCTGGTTGCCATAATCGTCGCCGAAAATCCAGCAAACGTTTTTGCAATTTTTGCAAATGTCTTGGCCATAATATTGAGACTTGCTATCATTGCAACAAATCAGCTGTTTCGATTTTTGCTGCTACTGTTGCTAACACTGATAGGGTCTAACCAATGACTCCTGTCTCTACACAGTCTAAATCTTTTAGTCGCACTTTCACCATATCCACAGATGACCTTAAAAAAATCATCGCCAATGTCATTCATATGGTTGGTAATGCATCTTATTCCTCTTCTCTCTTAGCTTTATTTGGTATGTTTTCTTCCTCTTGGCTTATGGATTTCTCTTGTTGCAATTACATAACTCCTCACTCGTCCTTATTTTCTAAACTTAAACCTGCACCACACCCTCTTAATATTTGCACAGCAAATGGTTCCACAATGTCTGGTCATAATATAAGTTCTATTTCGACCTCTAACCTCTCAGTTCCTGGAGTCTTTAATGTTCTTGACCTTTCTTACAATTTATTTTCTGTGGAACAATTAGCTAAGTTGGGTTATTGCATTATATTTGATTATTCTAAGTGTATTGTGCAGGATCCGAGGACGGGACAGGAGCTTGGGACCGGTCCCAGAGTTAGGCATATGTTTCCCGTGGGCAACCTTTGTCTTCCACTTGTTGCTCCTATTTCTGTTGTTGCAGCTACTATAGTTTCTTTAATTCCTTCCCTTGCACTTTGGCATGCTCGACTTGGTCACGCATCTTCTTCTCGAGTACAACAATTGGCTTCTAGAAGTTTGTTAGGTTTAGTGTCTGTTGAAAATTTTGATTGTATCTCATGTCAGTTAGGAAAACAACTAGCTTTGCCTTTCAATACTAGTGAATCAATATCTACTGATATCTTTGACCTTATTCATTCTGATGTTTGGGGGCCTTCCTCTGTCTCTAGTATTGGTGGGTCTCGATATTTTGTTATCTTTGTTCATGATTTCTCTCGCTATAACTGGATTTTTAATATGAAACATCGTTCTGAATTATTGCAAGTATATTCTAATTTTTCACAAATGATTGAAACTCAGTTTTTCAAACGTATCAAAATTTTTCGATTTGATAATGCTCTTGAATACACTCAATATGCTTTCCAAACTGTTTTGCATTCCTATGGCAATGTTCATCAACTAACTTGTCCAGGTACTTCTCAGCAAAATGGTAGAGCCGAATGAAAACTTCGTATATTCTTGACACTGTTCGTGCTCTCCTTCTCTCTGCCAAAGTTCTTGCTCCTTTTTAGGGTGAAGCTGCTCTTTATGTTGTTCATACTATTAATCACATTCCAAGTCCTGTTATCCAAAATCAAACTCCATATGAGTGCCTTTTTGGGTCACCTCTAAACTATCACCACCTTCGTTCCTTCGAATCTGCTTGTTTCGTTCTTCTTCTGTCACATGAGTATAACAAACTTGAGCTTCGGTCAAGACTTTGTTGTTTTCCTTGCTATGGCAAAACTCAAAAGGGGTATCAGTATTATGATCCTGTCTCTCATCGTCTTCATATCTCCCGTAATCCTATCTTTTGGGAACATCACCTCGTTGTCGAGCTCTCTCACTTCCGTGCATCCCTATCTTCCTCCTCTGTCTTAGAACTTTTTCTAGATGAGGCACATATTCCTTTTGTAGCTACTTTTGATCCTTTTGTAGTTGCTCCTGATTTTTCTATAGACTTCTCTGTCCAACCACTCGATATCATTGATCCCTTTCCTAGTTCACCCTTTAATGAACGGGTTAAAGACGAGCTACTTAACCCCAACCCTGAGCTTGGGTCCCCTATTCATGCTCTGCTTGAAGATCTTGCACAAGACATTTCACCTCGTCACTTAGCTCGGGTAAGGTTCATTCCTGCACATTTACTTGACTATCATTGTTACACTGCCTTTGCTACACTACATGAGCCTCACACCTATCGTAAGACTTCTACTGACCCTTTATGGCAGATTGTAATGAAAAAGGAACTTGATTCATTATCTAAAAACCATACTTAGGATTTGGTGACACTTCCTCCTGGGAAATCTGTGGTTGGTTGTAAGTGGATCTATAAGATTAAGACTCACTCTGATGGGTCCATTAAGCACTATAAAGCTCGTCTCGTTGCAAAAAGTTTTACATAGGAGTATGGGATTGATTATGAAGAGATCTTTGTTCTGGTTGCTCGTATCTTATCTGTTCGTGCCTTCTTAGCTGTTGCTGCTGCCAGTAAATGGAATCTTTTTCAGATGGATGTCAAAAATGAATTCCTTAATGGGGATTTAAGTGAAGAAGTTTATATGCAACCTCCTCCTGGTCTTTCTGTTGACTCCAACAAGGTTTGTCACCTTCGACGAGTACTTTATGGCCTTAAACAAGCTCCACGAGCTTGGTTTACCAAATTCAGTTTTACCATCTCTCGCTTGGGTTACATGGCCAATCATTATGATCCTGCCTTATTTCTTTGTCGCACTGACAAAGACACTATTTTACTTCTCTTATATGTGGATGATATGATCATAACAGGTGATGACCTTAGTGGCATTCAAGAACTCAAGGATTTTCTTAGTCAGCAATTTGAGATGAAAGATCTTGGACATCTCAGCTACTTCTTGGGTCTTGAAATCACTCATTCTACAGATGGACTTTATATTACTCAAGCCAAGTATGCTTCTGAACTCTTGTCTCGAATTGGACTCATTGATAGCAAGATTGTTGACACTCCAGTTGAGCTTAATGCGCATCTGACTCCCTCAGGAAGGAAACCATTGTCTAATCCCTCTCTTTACAGACGCTTGGTTGGCAGCCTAGTTTATCTCACTGTTATTCATCTAGACATTTCCTATGCTATTCACCAAGTGAGCTAGTATCTGTCTGCTCCACGATCGACTCACTATGCTGCTATTCTATACATTCTTCGATATCTAAAGGGCACTCTCTTCCATGATCTTTTCTATTCTGCTCAGTCTCCTCTTGTTCTCCGTGCATTTTCTGATGCTGATTGGGCAGGAGATCCCACTGATCACTGGTCTACCATTGATTATTGCTTTCTTCTTGGTTCTTCTCTGATTTCTTGGCGAAGTAAGAAACAAACTCATGTGGCCCGCTCCAGTACTGAAGTAGAATATCGTGCCCTTGCTGATACGGTGGCTTCTCAAAGACTTAGGTGTGTCTACATCCTCTATTACTCCTCTTTATTGTAACAACCAGGGTGCCATTCATATTGCTCACAATGATGTCTTCTATGAACGGACTAAACACATCGAGATTGATTGTCATTTTATCCGTTATCATCTTCTCCATGGTGCTCTCAAGCTGATCTCAATCTCCTCTAAAGATCAACTTGCAGATATCTTCACCAAGTCACATCCTAAAGGACGCCTTTGAACTTTGGTTGACAACCTCAAGTTGGTCTCACATCCACCATGAGTTTGAGGGGGGCTGTTAACATGTATAGTGTTGTGAGCTTTAGGCTCAACTAGGTTACTTGTATAGCACACATTCTTGTATTACACTCTTACTTGTACTGCACTCATATACCTCTTATATAAAGGCACTTGTGTATATTCTTTCATTTTGAGAAATACAATACAATCATTCAGTATTTCTAACAATAAAGAACCCATATCTGATATCAATTAAATGCATCGTACCTATAGGTCGCCATATACTGACTAACCTAGTTTGGAGTGCTCGATATCCAAGTTACCTTCCCATCAATTTAAGGATGACGCTCATTTGCCATGGGCCAGCCAGCTTGTGCTTCATCTCTGTGGTTACCCTGATCTCCCATGCATCTCCAATCATTTTGTCCTTGTCGCTTGGTTGAGTGGCATCCATTCGTGGCTGTTCCTCATCATCCCTATCATGTCATGGTTGTCCATTAATATTCACTTTTGCTTCTCCATAGCTCAAGTCATGCATGCATACTTCCTGGGTCACCTCTGCATAGGTTTTCTTTCGTGAATTATCTTTCAGAAAGGTGCTCTTAGGATCATCATTTTCGAATGGCAAGTCGGGGGTTGTAATTATTTTGGTGTAGTTGTGGAGATGAGCCCTTTGAGTAATCTACTTCAAAAGAAATTTATTTTGTGTGTTCTTTTGGTGCATTTTATTGGATGACCCGAAACCATAGTTTTTTTATTTTTTATTTTTAAGTAAAGGTTAATAATTTGCATTTATTATGATTTGAGATTACTACATTTTTTAATCACAAATAAACCTAGGGGTGATGAAAAACATATTTCACCTGCAAATGCATAACACTCATCATACTCCTATGTTTTTTCACACCCTTAAGTTTTTTTCTGATTTTTTTTAGGGTGAAGGTTTTTTCATGATTGATAAAATGTAGTAATTTCAAATTATAATAGATGCAAATTATTAATAGCTTTAACAATAGGAGTTTTTATTTTCCTTTAAATTTAAAATAAATAAGAAGATATTTGAAAAAATAAAAATAAAAAACAAACGTTAGATGACGGAGTAAGGAAAGCAAATTCTATTAAAAAATTTGAAAACGTTTAACCAAGAGAGTGGTCCTATATATTTATCACGAAAAAAAATGTGGTCCTATTTTATTGGTAATGTTTTAGTGGGAGTTAAAAGACGTAGTTTTACTAAATTATCCTTTAGTTCTGTCTCTACTTAAACCTAGGAAAATAGGGGTATTTTGGAACCAAAAAAAAAAAAAAATTTGGTCCAAATATAAAAAGCCCCAAGAAAAGCCTCTTAAATAGTAGTATAGATGATTGAACTTCCCAAAAATTTAAATTGTTAGGAAATTATAAATTTAATCATTTAATCTGATACCCTTCACGTATAGTTCTAAATTTCCCCGATTAAGTGGGACCTCCTACTCTAACACCAAATTAAATTATTAATTGTCATTTTTAGGATTGTGAATTTAATCATTTAATCTAATTGTTAGAAGTTTCAAAAAAAATAAAATTTCATTTTTAATTTTTTAAAGAAAAAAGCTCATTATTCAATTAATTTCTCCTCCTTCATCTTGAGAAATTGATTGTGCTTAAACAACTGTGTTATCTATCGGCTACTGAGAAATCTAGAACTAAAGAGCTACTAATTAAAAAATAAGAACTCTAGAGCCACAAATTCTTGAAAATGAGAACTTTATTATTATTTTGGTATACTTGATATTTCAAAATTTATAGACAAAATTTTAAAATTTTAAAAATACATTTAAAATACAAAACTTGTTTATTTAAATGTAATACAAACATATATCTTTAATATTATCTTCATGTAATTTTTTTTGAACTTGAACCTAAATGTTATTGTAAATAAAAATTTGAAAATCAAATAATTGAACATGTTTCACAAACTTATATTTATATTTATAAATGAGTAAGTACAATTCTTTGTATTTATATTCTATTACAAAATAGATAATATTCATCTAATTTAATCTTTTTGGAAAATACTTTGATCTAAGAATTATACTAATATGGTCTTAATTCAAACACCAAATGTCCTCCACTTTGATTGGAAAGAAGATTAAGAGATCTTTTAAATGAAATTATAATGAATCTCTGACCATAGAGAAATTTCTTTTGCACTTCAGAGACTTGAATTCATAAAACTTCTTTGATTAGGATTTTGGAGTCTTTTAAAGTTTCTAGAGACCTTCTAAGCTTGATTCTAGTATAACTCTGGGATTTAGATGATTTGAATAATTGTTCTTTGAATTTTCTTCATATTTGAAGGTTTGCATATGAAGAAACTTTGAAACTTGAAGTTCTTGGAGGCTTTGGAACTTGATTCGAGCAAAACTTCAACACTTTTAAGTGTCCTCCTATGAAACTAATGAGAGCCTCTATTTATAGGAGTTTTGAGGAGGTTTAATTTTGGGACTAAGGGTGAGTTTGACATCAACTTTTAGCATTAGTTTTTAGCTTTTAACTTTTATATACAGTTTTTTAAAATCTTACTTTTTTCTTTTTCTTTTTTTCACTTTTCCCCACTTTTTCTCACTTCTTTAAAGGTACAAATATACTCCAGTACACTTATGACCAAAAGCTAGCTGAATAAATTGTTCCAAAAGAACTCTAAAATTTGGTTGTGGTTGTTATTGTTGTTGTTGTTGTTATTCTAGGTCAACGGAATTCACGATGTTTGGATTGACATGAATACTTGTAATAGATCATATATTTGCCTGTTCGAATGACTGAAACATTTTCTCATTATTTCCACAGAAGTAATGGGCTCTTTTAAAATTTGAATGCGAAACCCTTCAAGAGTTTCTTACAATGTTCTTGTCACGTATAAGGCTATAAGTATAAAGCATATGGACTTATGGCCCAATATAAATACTCTTCTAGTGGGGTATCATGACTTTGTCTTCCTAGTAATCACATTTCCCACAGGCAATGAACTTTTCTGTTGTTGGAACACTTTCTTTTCAATGTTACTTCATTTGTGTCTTCCTTCATCTCCTTTTCTTGAGGAGTGGCATATTTTGACATTCAATTTTATTCCATTTTAACTTCTGTAGCATCAATTGAACTTTAGAATGCATAGAAATTCTAATTGTAACTGCATGTTGTTGAGGGCCATTTGTAGAGGCCCAGACAGACAGAAAAGCCCAATAAGGAGGGCTACAAAGAATTAACAAAATGGATAACAAAAAACCCATTAAGCCTAAGCGGCAGGAATAATGGATCACAGGCCCAACAAATAAATAAATGGGTCTTGAAGAGGCAAGTGGGCTCAAAGAAGCTAGGAAAGAAAGAAATAGCATCCCATGAACCCCAAAGATAAGAATAAGTTTATTGGGCCGGGAAAGCCAATGAAGTTAGTAAAAAGCCCATAGGAGTGTGGAATTAGTAAACGGGTTGAGAAAGTCCAAAGATAGCAATCGGGCCATGGATGCCTAAAGGAAAGCCCAAAGGGACATAGGAGCCCATGAGTAAAAGCAAAATAGTGCCTACAACAGGACATTGAGAAAAGGGATAAATGGTTGGCCCAAAAAGAGGTACAACAGGATTAAGTTATTATAGCAGGAATAACAGCCCAATGTTGCAAGCAATAAAGAAAGTCAAGAGTGGGCCAAAAAAATGCAAAGCCCATCATCATACAAAGCCCAGCTCCTAAATGGAGCGGAAAAGCAAAGAGAAGTCCACGTAAAATGCCAGAAAATGCAGACGGAGAGTCTCCAGATCACGGCAGGCGCATGAGCAACAGGCAGACTCTTGGACATATCTGAAAGAAAAGCACACACAAGGCCCAGACACCATCAGCCTGTACCCAGCCAATATAGGACATGGTGGTGGATATGAGCCAGAGGTAAGAGCTAAAAGGGGTATGGTTTGGTGGTAGGGAGAGGGGAAAATGTCTATTTTGTGGCTCCTGCCCAAGCCCTTTTAAGAGGTACGTCCTGCTGGGATAATAGACCGCCCAAAAGAGGCAAGTTTGAGGGGGAACCGTTGGTTGCATGCCTTGAGAGTAGAGAGAGAAAGCATTAATATCGTGGCAGAAAGAAATGTTACGGTATATAGAGAAACAAAACAAACTTGCCTCTGTCTGGCAAAGGTGGATGTCGCACAGACCTGGTGGTCGGCAAGTACACCCAGACTAGACAAAGGCATTTAAGGGGAAAAACGGTACAACATTGGTCACGGCAGGCATTATAAAAGGGCCCTTGCCATGCCTTAAAGGGAGGATCGAAAAACAAAGTATTTTTACGGAGTGAAAAGAAAAACAGAGTAAGAAGAAAAGAAAAAAAGATAAGGAAGAAAACAGAGAAGAAAAGAAAGGAAACTAAGGAAAAAGGAGAGTTAGTTCAATGGACATGCACCAATAGATTGGTTTCCCTCTCTCCCCCTTCAAATCTCGCTTTCTTCCAAAACGTAAACAATGACTCTTTCTTTTTTGGGCAATAACCATTCAGGTCCGACTCCCTCAAAGTTATTAATCCCCATGGCAAGATCTTTTTCCTGGGGGATTATTTGCATTGAGAAGAGGCGTTCTCTCCTCTTTGGTTTTGCTTCGGCAGACTAAACTAAAAAAACTTGATTTATGCCCATTTGATTAGTTCGTATTATTTTCTTTACTTTTTCTGTGATTGACATTATTATGACTGTAATCATGCTTTATTAGTAGGGAGTACATAGCCGTTTATTTAAATAGTCAGAATACTCTGTTTTGGTTATTATTATATCTGCCTGTCGTAACTCATCCGCAACAGTTCTGCTTGCTGTAAGTTTACTCTTGGCAGACCAGGCAGAAGTTTGTGCACAAATCGGCCCAAGTTGAGTTACAATTGGACCGGCCCTAATTCCCTTACTCAGAAATACTCAGACCTATCACTGCAGGAGGCAGCCCAACCCATCACCACAGGAGGTAGCCTAATACACCATATACAAAAAAGGCCCCTACACATGTATAACAATTTTTGAGTGAATAACTTGGTTCTATTAAGCTGACAAACCTTTGGTAGAACATATAATTATGCATTTTATCAATGTAAATTTTGTTAAATATATCTAAGAGCCCTGTAAGTGCAACCGGCACCTTTTGGTGTTTTCATTGAAAACGTTTAGGTCAAATCCCCTCTCTTCCATTATAACTATTGAATTATTTTAAAAAAATGTAAATTTTTTTAATCTATTATTCAAGATATAGTTACTAGTTAGTTGTGTTCTCTCTCTCATACACAAATACTTCTCTGCCTTCAAATTGTCTCTCTACTTTGTTTTAGTTGATGAAATTATTCTTTTTGGTGCATTTCAAAATTTTCACACTCAAAACATTGAACTTATCATTGGAAATGCATTAGTTAAGCGTATAAAATTAAGTTCTACTGCACAACCAGGAGTTGAGGACTTGGATTTTTCTACCTTATGTTATGTCAATGGAGTGTGATTGACACTAAACTTTCTGCCGAAGGATTGCAGTTAGATAATGAGTTTACGGACATTCTAATTTTGGAATGCTATGCTTAATGAAGTTGGATTAGCTTCCCTCTTTCCTTCTTGAAACATTTTCTTCATTTGGTCTTCAAAAGGACAGTGGTAGTGGTTTAAGAAGCATTCTAGAGGAGTAATCAGTGGTTTTCTGCAAGTCTTCACGTAGGTTCATATAGATCCACCAATTTGATTAGAATTGGGAACATGTGAATTTACAAATCAATTGTTTGGATGAGTTAATATCTCCAAATTTTCTTTGACTTGAGATTGAGCACATTAATGTGCATTGTGGCATGTTTATTTTATCTCTCTGCAAGCAGTATTCATCAGCCATGCAAAACTGTAAATGATCATAGCTTGTAGTCATTGGAATCTTCCTCAAATATCCATTAAGAGCCTTTATTCTGATTTTGAAGCTCTGCATCTAGAAACCCTTTTCTCTAGACTACATTTAAACAATTTTTATCAGTACTCCCATGCAGTGGCGACTTTAGGAATTTTTTCCAGGGTGTTCCTTAAGAACGATAATTTACTCAATCTAATAAAAAAAAAATTCATATATTGACACCAACAACAACCAAAAAACACTCAAATTCATATGTGAACAAAGATTTTCTAAGTTAAAGTTAACACAAATCCGCTTAGAAGATGGAGATGAATCTTACACAAAAAATTAGTCTTAGGTATGTGATTTCTTTATCAAATATTTGTCAATAATAACTGGCAAAAGAATAAACAATAAATTATAAGTTCATTTGAAATATTAATAAAATTATTAATTATTTATGTTTAATTGTTTAATTATTTTTCTTTACTAACTACTAGCAATCTAGCACACACCTCACTATTTAGTTGGCTTTGCACAATGTAAAGAATACAAATACACTACATCATCCACCTGACTCAACCCATTGCCTAACACAGTTTATTTTTTATTTTTTTATTTTTGTTTTTTAATAATGTGTTGTTCTGGGTGTTGCTTTTAAGTGGACCAAGACCACTACCTCAATCCAATGCCATGGCCCCACCCCCATCCCCCACTCAAGAGACAATAGCCAATCAACAGTCAACATAAATACACAATTACATATTTACATATATATACACTTACACAAAAAGCCAATTTAGCCAAAAAAGAACTAGAGGAAAGCCTAAGTCTAAGTCAGAGCAAAGAAAAATAGAGATTTCAAAAGACAAAAAAATAGTCAGTAAGTCTAAGTCTAAGTCTAAGTCAATACACTACATTATCAAAAAAATAGTCACAAGCATAAGCACGCCTCATGCTTGATGTCCCCTACCAATTAGAAAATTTCACAATCACACATTACACTAAAAGACAATTAATATCTCACCAACACCAACGGATAAGATAAACTAATAAAGCCAAATTCAAAAAGTCAAAAATAGACAAAATATTAATAAAGCTAAAGTTCGGCCAATCATAGACTCACAGTTCAAAAATCAAAAGAGAGAGAGTTAGACTTATTAAAGAATAAAGAGAGGGAGAGAGAGAGAGAGAGAGAGTTTCATTCATTTCATAATTTTCATTTCAATTCAGAGAGAGAGAGAGAGAGAGAGAGAGAGAGAGAGAGAGAGACTGAGAGAGTGTTAGAGAGAAAAAGAGAGAGAAGTTTGCTTAGTAAAATGAAATACCTTGAAGGAGGGAGCACCGGAGCAGCCGAGCAGGGAGGCCTGAAGGCTGAGACCGTTGAGGCATTGACGAGGTGACGAGTGATCTGCTAATCTCCGTCCTCTAATGAGGGTTAGTGTCATTGAGGCATTGCTCTGAGAGTGAGGGACTGAGGCGTTGCTGTCTTTAGGTTTGCTTTAGGCCCTTTAGTGATCTTTTTTTTTTTTTTTTTTTGATAAAGCCTTTAGTGATTTCTGATTTAGACCTTTAGGGATTGAGGTGTTGCATTTTTTTTTTTTTTTTTTTTGAGAATCTGTGGGTTTGCTATCTTTGTAATCTGTTGGGCTTGCCTTTGTTACAATTTATCTATTTATTTATTTATTTTTCAGATTTTAGTTCAAATTTTTTTGGGCTGTTTTTTTTTTTTTTTTTTTTTGCTTGAAAGTAGAACAAATATATATTAACTTGAGGGTGTTCCTAATACAGAGCAAATATATAAAAAAAAAAAAAAAAAAAAATTGGGTTTTTTTTTTTTTTTTTTTGCCCTCTTCAGGTCAGGGTGTTCCTAGGAACACCCTGAGTTGTATGTGGCGTTGCCACTACTCCCATGTCATTGCAATGGTTTTTGCTTCCATTTTCCATGTATTTACCAATGATCTTGTATTCCATATATAATTTTGAGAATTTAAAGTAATATCCAGGTAGCAGATGAACTTGTCGTGGTGTCTGCTGATCCAAGCAACAGTGTCCCTGGATTAGGTTTGCTATTTTTTAACCGGGCGGATAGATATGTTTTCCATAAGCAAGAACTGAGAATGTTGAGATAAGAGTAATAAAGTGAGAGAGCTTGAAATAATGATGGAGTAGAGTTCCCGGTGTCACCAAAAAATATCACAACAATTCGTACGTTAGCATTCTAATTTTGGAATGTTGTGAAATTGTTGTGATATTTTATTGTGTCCCTAGCATTACTCTTATTTTTATTGAAAGAAAATGCTAGAACTATCAACTAATTTACAAAATTTTTTACGAACTGTTGATGTGATACGTGATTATTAGTAAGTGAAAAAGTGATGTTAATAATGAGCCCAGATAAGAACCTATAAAAATTGGTCACATCAATAGTTTGTAAAAATATTATAAAACAGTTTTTGACTGTAACATTGCTCTTTTATTGAATCCAAATTATTGAGATTATCAAGTTAGGTGGTCAATATTTTTTTTTTTAGGGTAGACAATAAAAAAAAATCTAATTTAAATGTTTATTTATTTTTTTTTTTTTGGGAAGTTAGGGTGATCCTGTGACCATTTTGACTTGTATGTGTAGGCTTCTTAAGCCATAAGTTGTGGTTGGTGAAAAACAAAAGTAATATTATACATAAGGCAAGGTTTTTACTTGAAGAATTCCAAATAGCCAACTTCAACATAACTCAAACTATGCGAGATGGGGAGGTCCATTGGGTGGCTCCAATCCATCCTGGGTATAAGGCTAACATAGACGGAGCAACTTTTGCTAGTTCTCAGTCATCTGGGGTGGGGGTTGTTATTCGGGATAGTGTGCAAGTGAATCATGTTAAGTGGGAAGGCAATCGTCAGAACACACCTTGACCATGCCAACTTGGATAGAGGAAAATCCTAGCATGATTGAGTCATCTTTGGTTCGAGGTGTATTATCTTTATCTTCTTCCTAATAAAAGTTATGAATTTGTTATTAAAAAAAAGAATATTTTTTTTGCTTAAAAAAAGTAATATTATAATGTTTTATTTTCATTGAAATAATATTACTATGTTAGTGCTTGGTATGGTACTAAAAAAAATAATGTTACACTAATTAATTATAGTGTATCACCTGAAATATAATGTTACACTCATTAGCTCTCTCATAAAAAATGCTATTTTGACACACCAAAAACCTACTTTATCATTTTAATACATCATTTTACAACATATCATTTATCAGATGTTCTATACTTCAATTCTATACATTAAAATAATATTTACTACACATTAAAATATTATATTAATTACTCCCTATCACTTTCTCAAAAAAAAAAAAAAAAAAAATACTCCCTATCATCCTCATCCTCATCGTCAACAACAACAACGACACAACCACCACTACCGCAACAACGGCCACCAATAACCACTGCTGCAATAACACCAACAGCCACCACCGGCACAAACCCACATCCACCAACACCACCTCAAAAAAAAAAAAAAAAAAAAAAAAAAAAACAACAACAACAACAACAACAACTAGAGAGATCGGCATAATCCTACATCCACTAAACCAAACAAACCCACATCCCAAACCCACGACCGGCATAAACCCACATCCCAAATCCACCACTGGCACAAACCTACATCCACCACCAGCACAAACCTACATCCATCAACCCACATCCACATCCACCATCGGCACAAACCCACATCCACCAGCACAAACCCACAAACCCGAGATCAGCGTGGCGAGAATGCCAGACAGAGACGTAGAACGATGGCATACCGTTGATTAGTGAGGCCGCCATACCGTTGAACGATGGTGTATTTAGAATGATGAGATGGCTTGATTGGTGAGCTTGCCGTACCGTTGATTTGAGGGTGAGGAGGGTGATCTAAAGAAGAAAGAGAGAGAGAACATGGGTTAGAGAGAGAGAAAACAGTTAGAAGAGAGAGAAAATGTTGAATTAAATATTGAGAGGAGAGAGAAAAGTTGAATAAAAAATTATTATTCTGAAATGGCATTTGTGTCTGTATCGTTTCAAATAATATTTGAAACGGTATTGTAGCATGTTCTAAAATTATAGAACATTTAGAACATCTCATGAAACTTGAACAGTAGCATTTGGTATGTCAAATACCTAATATTTAACATTTGGTACACTTAATGAGAATGCTCTAATGTTATTGGGGTTTATGTAATAATAATTCATTACTTAGATCCCTTTGATGCACCGGAATAGGGATACATTATTTATTCACCAAGAATAATAATAATAATAATAATAAAAAAGACAAAAGGAGTTCACAGCTTCCTCCCTACCGCCTTAAAAAAAAAAAGAAAAAAGAAAAGAAAAAAAATCCTCCCTATCGAGTGTAGATAGTAGAGAGTAGAGAGTGAAGAGTCCGAGCAGTGTTAAGTTACAAATAGTACAAGCCTAAAAGTCCGTCCATCAATGGCTGTCTCAACCGGGGGCACCGGTTCGTCGAATCCATCTCCAGCTCCACTTCCTCCTAAAATCCTATTAGCAAAGCCCGCCGGGACTCGGAGGTGGTGATGACGACACGGCGTCAATAGGGATCCCTGAAGCTCCTATCTGATTCATGGGACTTCCACATCGGTCGCTTTTTTCCCGGTACAATTTCTCTCTTTAGTCTTTACAACCAAACAGACCCCAAAATTTAACTAAGCCTAATGGCTAATGGTGTTTACTGTTTAGAGTTAATATTATGAACGAACGAACGAGCTTTATGGATTTGATTCTACCTCATTTGTTCAGGAATTGTTTCCTTTTATTAGTTTAAATTTGAGATAATTATAGCTATTTAACAAAACTAGCTTTGCCGGAATGCTGCCAGAAGAGAATAGAGCAACGGCAAGACATTGTGGTATGTATTATGTACATTGTACGGGTCTTGCCTTAATGTTCTGCAGTCATCTAATATTCAATATTCATCTCATTTTCCTCCTTGAAAGTAGCATAGTTGCCCCATGCGCCACACCAACAAATCATAGGTAGCATGTTGTTATTAGTTGTTATTGTTGGGGTAAAAAATAATCTGCTCGGAAGAAAAAGGTAATGTCTTTAGAGGGAATTTTCATTTTTTTCATTGGGAAGAAAAGTCATTGCAATACTGAGTATAATGGTGACAGGCAATTTCTAAGTGCTGCTTACATTTTTTAATCTTCATGACTAGCAAATTAAGGACCTGGTGAATATTATTAACTTGAAGGTAAATTAATTATTTATATCTGTATCTTTTGTGAAGGGGGGTTGGGGGTTTTGGATGGCGAGAGTTGTGGTCTAGTGTTTTCTTCTTAACAAGCTAGCCTTTACAATTTGCTTTCTTTTATGTGTTTGAAAGGCATGAGTATGATCATAAATTTCTCTCTCTCTCTCTCGGTGGAAAACAAGTCAACGCTCATAATATCAGCCATCATTTCAGTAGCATGTCTTGACACATTACATGAGGATTTGAAAGTTGCACCTCTTTTCTTGTGTTTGTGGTTTCAATGTTTTGAGGAATTCTCTATGTGTTGAGGTATTTATGTTGTATCTTTATTCATGTATAACATGTTCTTCTTTACTTGCAGCCTGTATTTAGTCCTTCTGTTTTAGCTGAGATTATGAGACCTGATGGCTCATCCACAATATCAGTTCTAAGTGGTGAGTCTCTATCTGCTGGATTGGCTCATGAACTTATGAGTAGTCAGGTAACTTTAAAGAATAAGATGTGTGTGTATTAATTTAATTGTTTGCTCATGACAAAAGAATGTTCTCTAAATATGTTTTGTGGTTCCTGATTTTTGCTTTTATCATTGATTTATCTTTACTGTGGTGCAATTGAGCACATATTGACAAGAGTAGAAGTTTGAAGGTCTAATGAACTTGTCTTCTTCTGCCATGCTGCAAGGACTCCTTCTAGCTCGGTGTTCTCCTGGCATCCACTTGTCATGTACTGCTTGTGGTATTAGAGGGAGTTCATCATAACAAAATGTGGCATTTGATGTTGACTGTAAGACTCTCAATCTTGATTACTAGTATTATGTTCTATATATTTTAAGAGTAACTTAGCCAATAAACTGTAGCTTCCTTTTTTTTTGGCTGAATAATAAATTCTAGCTCAAATGGTTTTTTCTCCCCCTGCAGTAATGAAATCGAGGGCGAGGTTGTGGATTTAAGAATCAATGAGTGAGTGTGTAACTTATCAATAAAAAAATTTAGAGTAACTTAACTGCAAGCAGCCAAGCACACATATTTGTTATTTCTGCTTTTCCTTGAGCGAATGCATTTATTTTGTTACGAAATTCTCTGACATTTCTAATTTTTAGGTATGATATGCTTAAGATTTATGTTTGAATTAATGATTCATAATTTCCTTTCATGTTTGATTCTGATTCTTGCATTACTCTCAAGCTTATCTCATAATAGGTTTTAGGGTAGTTTCTGACTATCCACCCAAAACTATTAGGTCATGTTTCAGAATTTGTTTCCTTAAATTTTTTAATGTGGTTCTTGCATTCAAATGTAGCTGGCTCTTAAGCTTATCTGATCTTAGATTTTAGGGTAGTTGTGCATTCAAACTATGATGTCTTTACACTTGTTTGAGATTAATGTTAACATCAACAAATTCGTAGGCTGATTGTAACAGATATTGTAAATTATCAGAACTAATTCATTAATTTTGATATATTAGTGAACCCTATCTCCCAACCAACCTACTAATTTATTAATTTTGACATATTAGTGAGACCCATCAACCCAACAGCCCCCCCCCCCCCCCCCCCCCCCCCCAAAAAAAAAGGAAACAGATAGTCCTTTTTTTCCTTTTGATATATTTCTGCAGCTTCTACTTAACCTATTCTGCATTTGCAATTGTCAATATAGCTCCTATTCTCTGACAGTTGCACCATGAATTACCTTTTAACGGGCAACACAAATATTGCATTGGTATGCAAGTTGGTGGTCAAAGTGGTTTTCCTTAATTATCCATTTCCAATTGTTTCTGGGATTTAAGTTTGTCACAGCTCAGGTAATCTGATATTTTCGTTGTGTCATTATTCTTGATAATGCCCATTTTTATATTGGAATTTTGAACTTACAGGTGTTATGGTTGTCTAACAACTAAGAAGAGTGATTATGACATGAAAAATTAAATTGGGACTGAAGTTACAGCTATTGCCAATCAGCAGACTCTCTCTCTCTTTCTCTCTCTCTCCCTCTTTTCCCAATATTATATATTTAGAGCTCCAGGCAAGTACCATGGTTAAATTCATATGTTCTTTGTATTGGTAAATCAGCACTTCTTAATAGATTTTGGATTTGCATTAACCTCTTTTAATTGTTTTGGGTGAATGGTGTTTTCTTTGCCACCCACGATCTTTTGTATTATATTTTGGTGCAGGTTGGCTTGTTGGAACACGACATACCTGACCCATCTTCACTAATCTTTTTCACTTCCAGAGCTCAAAATTGGGGCCTGAAAAGGAAAACAGAGACAAAGTTCATGAAAGTGAAGAGTATATAGTTGCTCCAGTTTTTGTCCATACAAAGTGAGTACTTTTTTCTCAACACATGTTTTTCAACATCATAAATGGAGAAAATGATTACAATTTGTTAGAAATAAGGTTAGAAGTTAGAAGAAATGATTAAGATATGATGAGCAAAGAAAGGCTCGAATATGCCTTGATCCACTTGTGATATCATTTGTGTTCTATTTACGTCCAGCTTCATCTGTTTCTATAGGATGTCATCTGTGTTTTGTTTTCTATATTCATCTACGAATTACTCATTGCAATCCATTTTTAAAGTTTGTTTGTTTTTTTTTTCCTCAGATATTATTTCTAGTTCTTGTGCAACCTTGTTATATATCTTGCTCTGTACAGAAGGTTTGAGCCACAAAAGCAACTAATCTATTAGTTTTTCTTTTACTGTTTGGAGAATGCATGAACAAGATCTCACTTCACATAATATTGTCCCAATGAGGAAGGCCATTTTAGAACATTTCAACATGTCTTCCTTCGTGAGAGACAAATCTGGAAATATGACCAAATATCAACCATTTTCTTCTGTGGCTTTTGGAGCTCAGAGTAATGATCTGGAGTCTGTTGCCAAATTTGTTTGCAATCCCACTAAAGAACAAGGATTACTCCCCTTTTAGAGGTCAATATGAAAGAAGTTATAATTCTACTCTATGGAAAATGCGGGATCAGGTCTCTCTCTCTCTCCTGTGTACACACACATTTAGATCTTGATATAATACAGTATACATCAATTCTTGAAAATCTAGTATATGATATGGTGACCATAAGAAGATATTGAGTAACAACCAATTTTGTAGCTAGCCACATTTGCCCTGTACCTCAAAAGGACTAGTCACAGTTGAGATTTCTTGTAGTTGTTAATAAAACCCAGATCTACCTAGTAAATACCTAATGTGGGACTCATCATACACCCACACACATCATACAATCAATCAAATTGGGGCATTACATTAGGACTGGGAAGAAATGGAACTTCTAAACTAAGGAGTAGTTTAGTAAAAAAGTTTTTTTTTTTTTTTTTTTTTTTAAGCTAATATGACGGGTGGTTGGACTAAGCAATTGACCGTTGTTGATACTTGATAAACCTCTGCAGCCCTAAAGCATTTTCTCACTAGTCGTTAGCCACAAGCAAAATGTGTGCATAATTATATTGATATTTTAAGTTGCAACATAAGCAATCAAGATGAATCATTATTCGTGAACCTCACCAACTTCCTTATGAGAACATCCTATATTGTAAAACATGGTTTGCGTTCTTCCAAGGAACATTAAAGGTATGTTGTAATTCTGTAATGGAATGGTAATTCATGTGTAATAACTATTTGGTTATCTGGTTGCATCTTTGTGATTCTTTTCTAAAAATGACTATAATAGCTATTTTTTATTACATATTTACATGTAACAGCTTTTAAAATTAACATATTTCCAAAAAAAAAAAAAAAAAAAATTTACACATGCATCATCTTTTACAAACATTTTATATGTAACAAACAAGCTAATGAGTAGGAATAGTTATTTCATTACAATAGTATTAATTCCCAATAATAGAGATTACTATTCATAAAATAATTTACTTTGCCCTAAATTCAAAAGGAAAGACATGAAAGGCAAATTAAAATTTTAGAGAGTTTCTGGCTTGAACGGCAAAAGAACATGATAGAAAGCCAACCTCTGAAACCATGACAAAAATGGTAAAAGCTGAAAAATAATTAAATGTTACTAAATAGGAACAATAATGTTTCCTTTACAAAAAAAAAATAAAAAATAAAAAATAAAATAAAACAAAAGGTTCATGGGATAACATGACTGACGTGTATCTAGCTGTCTTGTTCATGGAAATTTGTAGATAAAGATTGACGTAACAAATGCATAATAATGGCTTTCTTCTTGTAAAGGTCCTTACAGATTAAAATGGTCAAACATAAATTAGGCAGCCTAAATGCTTAAAAAAAAAAAAAAAAAAAAAAAAAAAAAAAAAAAAAAAAAACATGCATGCCAATCGATGGACAACATATAATAAAGTAATTGGTAGTCCAATATCTACTTTTCCCTCACTCCATCCGAAGGATAAGACAATCTGCTAGTTCGGATCTCCCTTTCGAGTCAAAACCTCACTTATAATTATAAAAGAATAAGGTTCCCGCTTTCCAATTCTTCAATATTGAAGCCTCTCTCAAGCATTCCTCAGCTAAGCTGGATTTTCCCGATTTTAAATCAATTAGGAACTTGCGTTTTTCTTGAAGTGCCAATATATCTCTATCCATTTTATCAAGATTATCGTCTACTTCCTTTATAACACGAAGACCAAGGTAAGCCTGCCCGACTCTCTTCAAATGGTCGAAGGCAAATTGAATTTTAAATTCTGCGAATTGTAATACCCTCAAGCTTGTCCACCAATTGAAAAGCAAATCTTCTGTGACATTCTCGACCTTGGTGTTTATCATTGTATATATACTCTCACATAATATGTTATATAAATACATTTTTACCCTTGGTCTTAACATGGACGTGGCACTAATATCCCCGTGTTTGGAAAGCAAGTGCTCCAGGATGGGGGCTAACCTCTTGATAGTTTCGTAATCCCCAACACTAGCTACCTCTTCTATAGGAGCCCACTTAGAGACAACCTCGATAACACTCTCTACAGATGTAGGAATCTTTGCACCACGGTCAAGAACCTTTATGATTTGTGTGTAATTCATGTCAGAAAGAAGGAAAGCTTTGAATTCACTGTTTTCATCATGGTCATCCTCTTTAGCAATAACTTTTTTCGTTTCTGCAACCCTCAAAACACTATTCAATTCCTCAATGTCATCTTTACTCCAAGATTTCAAAATATCATACAAGATCAAAGTTGTCTGGACCTGTTCTTTCTTTTTCACCATGTCCTCTACCTTGTTTTTGCAAATCAACTTACCAGAATGTCCAATAGTACTCCTCAATTCTACATCTCCATACTCTCCCTTTAGCGATTGTATTATCTAGAAAGCAGCCAGAGATTATGTCAAGAGTACGAACCATGAGTAAAATGTTAGACAAACTCCCCACAAGTGAAACTCCAAAAAATTAGAAAAGAAAGAAAACTTAAAGACCATAAAAATAAAATAAAATATGCCATGTTTATATTCAATAACTACTTTGGTTGCCAGTATTTTTTTAAACATTTGAAATGACCCAAAATAATAAATTTAAAACTTAAGAAAGTTTAGTTGTATGGAAGAAAATCTAAGAGAACACAGTTCACTAATATATAAAGACAACTAATCCTAATATATAATGTTCAACATATTTCAGAAAACAAATTACACATTATACTAAATTACAAATAATTATATATTCTTGTGCATTGCACATGTTTGCAACTAGAAAAATAATAACAGTGAATTTTCATTATTATTATTATTAGCAATGAGTTTTATATTTTAGTAATTGGATAATTGAATAAGATTTTTAAAGCAAGGGCTTGCAGATAAATCTCTTTTACGTTTGAACCTACATTCAAAAAACCATCTACACATCCGCTCTAATGTTGGAAAATGGTTAAAAGATTAGTTTTTGAAAAGTACCTGACATTAACAAGCCTAGCTAGTTTATTAAATGCTACGCAATTGTTATCATTGATATAATTACAAAACATGCTATCTAGAATTCTTTCTCTGGATGACTTCCTTTATTTTTTTTTTAGTCTTAGTCATAAAGAGTAAAGTGATATGATTTCGTAACCTTCTCAAACTGATTTCAATTCTGGAATAAAAAGGTCTAAAGATGGGTATATCAGGTTACCTGAGAGAGGACGCATTTGATTTCAGCAACAAAATAGCATTCTGCACAATAATATACGGGTAATTGTGGATCTCTTTCTTCCTCACAAGCATGACAATAGAATTCATCAGTCTCATCTTCCATTTCCTCCTGGACTAGTGAATTTGCTAGGAAGAGGGAATGTATATCATGTTCTTTGTGTTGAATGGTATATGGTAAGGGACCACAGGTAAGATGGAGATTGAGATCACAATAGAGACAAGTGAAGGCATATGATTCACTAATATTGGATTTGCAAGCGCTGCAGTTAAGTTTATTATTCTCTATATTGTTGTCCTGAAATTGTAGAAGGTGAGCGTGACCTTGTAGAAGGTAAGCGTGACCTTGGTATGTTATGGCAGGCATCATCACAGTACTGCATTCAGCATGCAAGAGGAAATCACACTTGTGACCCTCACAAATGTAGTTGAAGTATTGGGAATTAGGATCAAGATTATTGCGACAGGCATTGCATCTTCTACAAAGATTGCTCTGATCTAGCAGGGTGAGACGGTGGTATGGATGGAAGGGATGGAAGATCTGTTGCGGAAACTCAAGGCATGATTTGTGAAAGTAAATGTAATCACAGTAGTCCGAAGAAGCTCTGCCACAAACATAGGTAGGACCTGTGCAGCGTTTCATACATACATGGCAAGGTCCGACTTGTTGATCGTCAACGTCCTTGTTACGGAGTGACAAAGGATGTCCGTGGAGGAAATGCTGAATCTGACTTTCAGATGTGATAGAGGTGCTGGTGGGAGTAGTGCAAGAAATATCCATTTCAAAATCTTGGCATCCTTGTTTACATCTATAAAACCAATGAATTTTATTAGCCTGTTTGCGACAAGCTTTGCAAGTAAAAGTTGGGGGTGATGGTGTAATAGGGAGGGTCAGTTTTTGAGGTGATGGTATGGTAGAGAAGATGAGAGGATGGGGATGATAGAAATGTTGATCTCTAGTGGCAACTTCCTCTCAAAACATGATCCATCATGGATAAATATGCCACATCGGATGCAACCATAGGTTGAATGATGATGATCTGAGCAATATTCTAGACATACGGTGCAGTTATAACGCTTGTCGGGCACATTTTCAATTAGGTGGAATTTATGGTCGTGGTGAGGATGTATACGAACCCCTTGCCCTTCTTTTATTACCAACCTCATCAAAGCGCATTCATGATCAAGTTTGAGTTTGCGATTTTTGCGGCGGTAGACGAAGCCCTTGGATTGCAAATTACAACCATCGCAGAAAAATGGTTTGCCATTGCCAGAGCGTTGAAGGATAAGTGGTCGTGCGGAAAAGGGGCTTTGCACCTCTTGCGGAAGCTTCGCACACGATTTGTGCACGCCGTATAGACACCCCTTGCTGCAAATGTAGTGAGGGCTTGAGCCAAACTTCTTTCCGCATGCTGGGCATTCCATCTCACTATTATTCATATTACCCTGTCGTAACGAGTGATGAGGGTGATCGAAATATTGAATCATTCCTACATTCTCCATAGGCTCTTCTTCGTCTTCTTCCTCCTCGTTATCTTTAATCTCCTTTGCATTCTCTCTAGACCTAGGGTATGTTTCTCTAGAGCCATTAAATGGAGGAGACACTCCATCTTTCTCTTCAGCCTTCTTAATTTCCTTTGCATTATCTCCAGGCGTAGGGTTTGTTTCTCTATAATTATCAAATGGAGGAGATTCTTCCCCTTTCTCTTCAGCTTTCTTAGTCTCCACTGCATTCTCTTTAGGTCCAGGGGCTGTTTTTATAGAATCATGAGATTGAGACTCTTCCCCTTTCTTTTCAGCTTTCTTAGTCTCCACTACATTCTCTCCAGTTCCACGGGCTATTTTTATAGAATCAGCAGATTGAGAGTCTTCCCTTTTCTCTTCAGCTTTCTTAGTCTCCACTACATTCTCTCTTGGTCCAGGGGTTGTTTTTATAGAATCATCAGGTTGTGACTCTTCCCCTTTCTCTTCAGCTTTCTTAGTCTCCACTGCGTTCTCTCCAGATCCAGGGGCTGTTTTTATAGAATCATCAGATTGAGACGCTTCCCCTTTCCCTTCAGCTTTCTTAGTCTCCACTGCGTTCTCTCCAAGTCCAGGGGCTGTTTTTATAGAATCATCAGATTGGGACTCTTCCACTTTCTCTTCAGTTTTGTTAGTCTCCACTGCATTCTCTCCAAGTCCAGGGGCTGTTTTTATAGAATCATCAGATTGGGACTCTTCCCCCTTCTCTTCAGCTTTCTTAGTCTTCACTGCATTCTCTCCAGGTCCAGGGGCTGTTTTTATAGAATCATCAGATCGGGATTCTTCCCCTTTCTCTTCAACTATCTTAATCTTCACTGCTTTCTCTCTAGGTCCGGGGGCTGTTTTTATAGAATCATCAGATCGGGATTCTTCCCCTTTCTCTTCAACTATCTTAATCTTCACTGGTTTCTCTCTAGGTTCGGGGGCTGTTTTTATAGAATCATCAGATCGGGATTCTTCCCCTTTCTCTTCAACTATCTTAATCTTCACTGCTTTCTCTCTAATCTTAATCTTCACTGCTTTCTCTCTAGGTCCAGGGGCTGTTTTTATAGAATCATCAGATGGAAGAAATTGAGACCCTTCCTCTTTCTCTTTAGCTTTCTTAGTCTCCCCTACATTCTCTCCAAGCCGGAGGTCTATTTTTCTAGATCCATCAAATGGAAGAAATTGAGACTCTTCCTCTTCCTCTTCTTCTTCCTCTTCCTCTTCATTAGCATATTTTCTTCCCGAATCACCAACTCGTTCTTCTTTTATGGTTGAAGAAGTTAAAGGTTGATACCCCTCATATGTAGGAGCACCTACATAATTATATGCAGGAGAAGCTGCAGGATTAAATGCAAGAGCAGCTGCAGGATTAAATGCAAGATTATATGTAGAAGCAACTGCAGGATAATAAGCTGGAGCAGCTGTAGGATTATATTTAGGATCAGCTGCATAATTATATGCAAGAGGAGCTACAGGGTTATATCGAGGAGTAGCTGCAAGATTATATGCAGGAGCAGCTGTAGGAATATATGTAGGAGCAATCGCAGGATTATATGCCGAAACAACTGCAGGATTATATTTAGGAGCAGCTGCATAATTATATGCAAGAGCAGCTACAGGATTATATACTGGAGTAGCTACAGGATTATATTGAGGAGTAGTTGCAGGATTATATGCCGGAGCAGCTGCATAATTATTTGGAAGAGCAGTTGCAGGATTATATACTGGAGCAGCTGCAGGATTATATACTGGAGCAGCTGCAGGATTATATTGAGGAGAGGTTGCATAATTATATGCAGGAGTAGCTCCATAAATATATGCAGGAGTAGTTGCAGGATCATATTGAGAAGCAACTGCATCATTATATGCAGGAGCAGCTCCATAACTATATGCAGGAGTAGCTGCAAAATTATATGCATGAGTAGTTGCATAATTATATGTAGGAGCAGTTGCATAACTATATGCAGGAGCAGTTACAGGATTATATTCAGGAGTAGCTGCAGGATTATACGCATGAGTAGTTGCATAATTATATGCTTGAGTAGTTGCAGGATTGTATGCAGAAACACCAAATGCGGTATTATTAGTCTGCTCCATATCTCTCTCCCCTAGCTTATTCTTCCTCCCAAATCACCAAATAGATGAAGTTGATTCAAATACTTTATCTCCTCCATATATATATATATATAATCTCTTCCTTCTCTTTAATGTATTTTACTCCCAAATCACCGAATATCACTAAGAGCTTTTAATTATATTATATTATGTTCTTCACATATAAAAAGAAGAATGGGGTAAAGTACTAATTGGATGGTCCCTTCGGGTCCCTTCCCTCCCACCATAATCACTAATCAACTTTGATTCATTCCTTCCTTCTATGGAGTAAAGTTAGTTTTAAAATATTTAATCAGTTTGGTTTTTATGCATGCGCACACAAACAAAAGAGAGGGAATCACACTACAAACTTGTAACTTTTAAGGGGTTTTCTTAAACAATGTAAGACAATTACCTTTCTTCTTCTAAAAAACTCTACTAAAAAACTATGATTTACCTTATTTGTGTGGGACAAACCATGGTTTACCTAATTTGTGTGAGCAAATTGGCCAACTTACTTGTGCCCAGCTTTCGCGTTAAGTGTCAGTCAAAAAGTGAATTTAATATATAATTATCTTATACTTGTTGCCAAGTCCAAGCAACCTATATGCTATTGTAGATTCTATTGTTCTAATTTCACCATTTAATTTTGATTGCAAGCAATTATCCTTAATACGATCCATTGCTTTATTCATCTTTTTTTTCCCTAAACACAAACCCTTTTTTTTTAGTTATTTTATTTTTTATAGAAAAGAAAGATTTACTAAGCTGGTAGTTCTTCTACCAAGACAACATTATCATCGTATAAAACTGCTATTCTAGAGCTCCTTAGAGACTTTTAAATACCGAATTTCCTCAATGACATGGCCAAATAATATAGTTCGTTAAACCTCATTGTTGTTGATAGCTGTGATTATTCCCTGACAGTCTTCCTCAAATCCACCTCGAAGATACTCAATTCCTTTGCAGGAGAGATGGCTCGATTGGCCGCCAACGCTTCCCTAAATTCCGCAAGAATGTGGGACTTTACTTTTTGGCCAAGGACAGCAATGATGAAACAATAAATTATTAATGTCCCACATCATACTGTTATGATATTATAACTTAAAGAGCCAAATATTGAAGATATATATATATATATATATATATATATATTTTAAGGGATTGGAAAATAACTGGTTAACATAAATTGATAATACCGAATTTTTAAACAGGAGAAAAGAAAAAAAGCTTACAACCACAAAAATTCTAGAAAAGAGGAAATATAAGCAAAGATGAGAATGGAGAAAATATAACAGATATAGTGATAAATGAAGGGGAAGGGGAGGGTTATCATAAAATAGGTGTAAAATAAAATCTGGGGAATGAGGGACATTATGATATGATACTGAAAATAAGGCAGTATAACTGGCCAAATATATGCAACCTGAAAATAACTTGAATACTAAGGTAGAACTAAAACTGGACTGGGTTAGGAGTGGCCTTTCATAGGAGTGGCTAAGGTTCTTTGCCTGACTAGTGTTGGGAGGTGACTGCTTAGGTAGCTTTGGGGGTTGGGGCTACTGTGCTAGCTTCTTTCCAGACATTTTGGGTTGGATTATGCAAGAATTTACAGGTAAGGAAATCAGGGATACTGTTTTGGATTCCTTCTATGTATTCTATGTCAAAATCAAAAATTAAGAGAATGGCTTGCTATCGTGCAAAAATTTGTTTTGATGCAATATTTTGAACATCTTTTTCTAAAATATGTTTTGCAGATTTGCAATGAATTCTGATTAAAAACTTTTGATTTAATTAATCTCTTTGAAACTTTGAAATGCATAGTACTATAGATAAAATTTCTTTTTTAATAGTACTATAATTTAGCTAAGTAGGAGTTTAAATTCCTGAATGGAGATAGACTATCTGTTTGTTCAGGAGAATTAGGACAAGTACGTTGAAGGAGAATGCCACCATAACCAATGTTAGAGGCATTTGTCTGGACAATCTTGTTCTTGAAGGAATTTACTGAAGGAATTCCTAAACAAGGAAGAGTTTTAACATATTTTTTGATTTCTTGGACAACTGATGTATAAGTTGGGGTCCAAAGAGGTGGATTGGTTTGAAGTCTATCAAAAAGTGGTTTGCATTGCTGCCTAAGATTTCGATAGAAATTTGAAATGTAGTTGAGAGATCCTAAAAATCTTTAAAGCTGAGTCTTGTTTAGGATTTGATTTGGAAATTTGTTTGTAAACTGATTGGCTCTATTTATTGGTTTGATCAAACTGTGATGGATGTTAAAACCTAAGAACTTGACATGTGTTTGGAAAAGTTAGATTTTTGGGGCTGAAATCACAAGGCCATTGAGCTTGACTGTATTGAGAAACGATCGCAAATGTTCCAATGTTTCTCAATAGATTTTGAAAATATGAGTACATCATCTATGTAAACAATAGAGTGATTGGAGAATGGATTGAAAATCTCATTCATGATATTTTGGAATTCACTGGGTGCATTCTTTAGACCAAAAGGCATTACATTCCATTTGTAATGGCCAAAGGGTGTAGTGAAGGTTGTTTTATACCTATCAGACTCTTTAATCTGAATCTGCCAAGAACCACTTTTCATGTCGAACTTACTGAAGATGATTGCCTTACTAAGCCTATTAACTAGGTCTCTTTTATTTGGGATAGGATATCTAACCCATTCTAGGACTTTGTTAAGGGGCTTGTAGTTGATGACTAATCTGGGTACACCTCTCTCAATCTCAGCATTTTTTTGTACATAAAAGGCTAGACATGACCAAGGGAACTTAGAATTTCTAATGATTCCTTTGTTAAGGAGGTCGTTTATCTCTATTTTGCAAAATTCCATAAGTTCTTGGCTTATTTGGATGGGGCAAGCTTTGGTTGGGATATCCTTCTCCTTTAAATCTTTGACATATGGGAGAGCCACTTCATGTCTCTTTCTATGCCAAAAGGCCATGGGTAGATCAGAGCAAACTTCCTGCTTAAGTTTTTCCTCAAATTCTCTAATATTTTCTTGGATGATCTTACAAGTTAATTTTTCCTCAATTTTCTTGTGTCTTAAATCATCCTTAAGGTATTTAAGGTGTTGTGTTTTCTTATTGATCAAGTTAAGGGTTTTGGAGACGAAGATATCTTGGAGACTGCTAATCTCACGGGGTTCTGGGCTTTTGAGAAACTTGAACTTAACCGGTTGACCAAAAGGATGGGTAGTGATTCCTTCACCATTTGTAGTGAATGGGTATAACAGACACATGAACGAATTTCCTAGAATTACTCTGTTTGTCATATTCTTAACTAAGACAAAGGCTGTTTTGAAGCATGTGTTGTCTTGGCACACATGGGCTTTGGGGATTTTGTATTTAATCTACATTTGGCTTCCATTTGCTAAGGAAAATTGTTCCCTAGTCTATTGAAAATACTTGGAGGGAATGATTCCTTCTTGGATGCAGTTGAGATCTACGCCTAAATCTATAAGGGCTATAACCTCAAATTCAAAATCTTTGATAATGACAATCTTGACTTTAGAATGCCATTTTTGGAAATCAATTCTACTGATAGTATCTATGTATTTCTAGGTGGGTTCTTCTAAGACCATGTTTGCTGTAGGATTGGTTGACTCACCATAGACATTTTCTACTTCATCATCTGAAGGGTTTTGGTATAAGGGGCTTGCCTCATTATTACCTTGATAAGGGGTATTGTCTTGATGTTTGATTCTCTGATTAAGGAAATTGTGGTCAATCCTAAGAATGGTTAAAGCCTGGTCAAGCTTTTTACCTTCTTTCTTAAGGGTTTTGATCTCAGATTTGGTTTCCTTGATTTCATGTTGGAGGTCATTAGTTGTGATTTCTTTCTTAACTTTGGTGAACTCATTGGAGATTTTTTCTAGGTTAATTGGAGGTTCGGGGTATTTGGATTTGGTTTCTTTGTTTTCTCTGACTAAAGTGCTCTGAAACTTACTAAGATATTGGGCCTTAACAACTGGGTCTTCTACCTTATCTATTAGGGTGAGGAGAAGCTCCTCTTGTTGGCTAAGAACATTGACTAATTTGTTTTTGCAACAATTTTCTTTACATCCTATTATGATATCTGGACTACTAGAGATACTAGATGACTCTCTAGAGAATGAGGATTAGTTTATCTAAAAGATTTCATTGTCACTAGAACTATTGGAGGACTCACTGTCTGTGTGGTTGAGTTCTAGGAGCTCGAAAATTTCATCTTTGCTGGTTTGGTCACCTTGGAGGGTGTTGATTAAAGCTTTAGCTTTGGATCACACTCTTTCCTAAAATGACCTTTCTTGCCACACTTATAACATTCACTATTTTTCTTATTGCAAGTTTTTCATGCTGAATCTTTTCTTTTGCCATTGACTTTATGGTAATCTTTTGATTTCTTGCTCTTCTTATAGAAATCATTTTTGCTAAAGTTATTGGGCTTCTTATGACTTCTATAATACTTGGAGGCTGTTCTTTTCCTAGGGTAATCTTTCCCTCTAGGTTTCCTTTTGGATGGGGCTATGGAAGGGAGGTCATATTAAGTACAGAAATTTCCTACTTCATACTTAGCTTTTCTCTTGCCCTTATTGGCCTGGTTCTGGATTTTCATGTCTATGCACATTTTCAGGCCTTCTTTGCAGATGACACTAGATATGTCTCCATAAGTCAGGTCATCATAATCTATGACACCTGAGGAGTTACTGATTGATAAACTTCTCCTTCTAAGACGAAGAGTTACAATCACTTCTGTGCATGACTCTAGTGGTAAAGATATCTTCATACCACCTGTAGTCACTTAGGGTAGGACACCTAAGGTTACTTAACTGGTTGTGTATCCTAGTCGTGATGTTGTTAGGGGTTCCTATGAAATGTCTTGTAATGGTATAGATTAAGGTGTTTACTCCATTTAGGACACCTCGACCTATGGCTTCATCAAAGATTGGATGCCTTTCCTCATCTTTCTGGACTACACTTTTGATCTCTTCCTTTGATTCTTCTGTTAGGTAATGGTTCCACCATGACAAAAGTTTTCCTGTGAAACCTAAGACCAGAAGTTCAACTACTTCGTTATAAGGGCGACCTTCAATGAGATAGTTATTGGCTACCATTGTCATGTGTTGAATTTTATTTATGATTTCTTGTCCTAATAATCCATCTATATTCCATTCATAGAGTTTATCAGAAGATACTGAGAATTGGTTGCTAACATTCTTTTCCTCAAATTGGAGGACAGGGAGTGTTGGTCTGGGATACCAATTTTTGGTGAGGTTGGTTGGGGTTACCCTACGATGGTGGAGTCTGTTCACCTGTAAATCTTGAAACTGGTTTTCTAATTGTCTTATCTTGTGGTTACATTTCTACGCATTAATTTCAGTTTCAAGTTATTTTCAGGTTGCATATATTTGGTTGGCTATACCGCCTTATTTTCAATATCATATCATAATGTCTCCAATTCCCTATATTTTATTTTACATCTATTTTATGATAACTCTCCCCTTCCCTTTCATTTATTTCTATATCTATTATATTTTCTCCATTCTTATCTTTGCTTATATTTCCTCTTTTCTAGAATTTTTGTGGTTGTAAACTTTTTTCTTTTCTCCTATTTAAAAATTCTATATTATCAATTTATGTTAACCAATTATCTTCCAGTCATCTGCTTCTTCTAGTCTCTGTGTTTAGCCCATAAGTTTGTTTTAGAGAGGTACAAATTTGACGTGTAAATCCTGGAATCCTAAGTGAGTGGCCGTTTAGCCAAAAATAGGCATCCAAGGCTTAAAGTTAGGAATGGCAATCAGTCATGGAAAGCATCCCCTGAAATGAATCAAAGGTCAGGTGTAGTAATTTGGAGATAAAGGTGATTAGTATTTAATTACTTAACATAAATTTTTTATCCAAAATTATGAATAAGTTGTTTAGAAGTAGCTATTCCACCGGCTCTCGATCGTCCATCCCTAAGATTCCAGAAGACACTAGAATTCTCAATTCAGAGTCTTTTGAAGTTTCAGATTTAGATTTCAACTTAGGAGATTGGAATATCCCTAAGGTCCCCACTAATCAGATCTATAAGTCTTCTTGGTCCCTTAAAAAGCCTTTGAACCAGACTACCATGTTAAGACTATAGAACATGTTTATGGTATAAAAAAAAGAATATGAAACTTGTTATTTGTTTTCACCATCAACTCTAGTTGCACACCGAAAAGGACACAACTTTCTACACATAGGTCTTGTCCAAGTAGGAGTTAAACCCCTTATCATAGAAGGATTGAACTACTCAATCCTCATGGCCTTTAGAGACACAAGGCACATCAGATTTGAAGATAGTCTCTTAAGAACCATCCAAACCAGTCTTAGTAGTGGACCAGTCCATTTTGATTGCTTTCCCAACTTCACAGTTTCCCTTCGTGACCCATATATCAAGAAAGCCCTCACCTTAAATATCAAGACCTTAGGAACCCTTTTGATACTAGGAACCCAACAGTTAGCCTTAATAGAAATAGTTTACTACAAGTGTATCAAGACAAACCTAAATGTTCAAGCCCTTAACAAGAAACCAAAAGGAGAAACTGCTCTTATCCAGTCCACAACACCTAGATCTCAGATTCAAGTACCCAGAACCCTTAAATGGATAGAGGTCACATTCCCACAAGATTGGACTCTGCAAAATGAAAATAATTCTTTTCAGGTCCAACAGCCTACCTAAACCCCAAATTTAAACTTTGTCCAGCTGTTAACTGATGGAACTGTAAGGCTAAGCTTTGACCAGTCCAAATATAGATTTCCTTTAGATCTTCATCAACCTAGAATCCAGTCCCCTATTTCCTTAGAGACAAACCTGCATCCCAGTGTAGCTTATCCAGACCTCTAACCCCAGGAAAGACTTGGACCTAGAACTCCAAGGAGTCAAGACTAGATCCCAAGTTAGCATACCTTGCTACATAGCCAAACAAGAATTAGTTGCTAAGGAGGATGAAAATCATAGTTAATCCTCTCCAACTCAGTCAGACTTTGATCAAATTGAACCCCCAGTAGACCACTAGCACAACGTCATGACAAAGGATTTCACCCCAGACCATAAGTCTTTAGGTGAAGATTTTGACTTTGAAAAAAACAAAGCCAAAAGAGAAGCCTATAAGGCAAATCATACCAAGGAATAGAAGATATAAGTGTACACTAAATGGCAAGAGTCCATGAAAGAGATATCAGCAAATGTCCCTTTCTTTGAATATTTTGAGAACCATTTTGAATGGCATAGAAAGTCTTGTGTCATCACCAAAACAAACTAGACCAAAAAAAACAAGGAAGTAGTCTGATCTAGTCACCCTCCCCTAGAAAATATAACCATCACCAAGGTTTTGAAGTAGTTGCTACTCCTTTTAGGAAACCTTCCAGTGAGGATAAACCAGTAAAAAAGGTCATAGAGCAAAACAACTACACCAACCAGTGTTTAGATGGCAGTTTACCCCCCACCTCCCAAGAATTTCAGGAATCTTCAGAGGATCCTAAGCTCCCTCAGAGGATCCTAAAGCCCCTTTCCCAATCTATATAAGGAGCTCAAGTTCCATTTGAAGGCAGGCTTGGTTTAGCATAACTCCCTCTTACAAAATCCCTTAGTAATCTTGTATTAGGAATTTCCAATCTTGTAACCAAATGGCATTTGTATTTTGTTTTCAAAATAATAGGTTTCATATTCTTTGTTTATACCATAAACTTGTTCTATAGTCATAACATGGTAGTCTGTTTTAAAAGCTTTTTTAAGGGACCAAGAAGACTTATAGATCTGATTGCTGGGGAACTTAGGGATATTCCAATCTACTAAGTTTAAACAACTTATTCATAATACTGGATAAAAAATTTATGTTAAGTAATTAAATCCTAATCACCTTTATCTCTAAATTACTGTACCTAACCTTTGATTTATTTCAGGGGATGCTTTCCATGACTGATTGACATTCTAACTTTAAGCCTTAGACGCTTATTTCTAGTTAAACGGCCACTTGCTTAGGATTCCTGGACTTACACGTCAAACTCGTACATCCCTAAAACAAACTGATTGGCTAAACATAGAGACTGGAAGAAGCAGATGACTGGAAGATAATTGGTTAACATAAATTGATAAAACAAAATTTTTAAATAGGAGAAAAGAAAAAAGCTTACAACCACAAAAATTCTAGAAAAAATGAAATATAAGTAAAGATGAGAATGGAGAAAATATAATAGATATAGAGATAAATGAAGGGGAAGGGGAGAGTAATCATAAAATAGATGTAAAATAAAATATGGGAAATGGGAGACATTATGAGATAATGAAAATAAGGTGGTATAACCGGCCAAATATACGCAACCTAGAAATAACTTGAAATTGAAATTAATGCACTGAAATTAATGCATAGAAATGTAACTTACAACTATTATTGGCCAACTTGGCTCTGATACCATAAAGGGGTAAGTTACAAAATTATTCTGAAAGGGGTACTAGAGCCATAGGCTTACACTAAAAAAATGAGGCAGGCCCCTCACACCAAAACCCTTCAGATGATGAGCTTGTGGTAGAGGACGACTGAGGGGTCCATTTTTGACTTGATGTCTTCTATTCGAGCAGACTTTTCCTGGGTGAGGATGCTCTTATAGAACTTGATGGTCATCAAACAGATAAATAAGGATTTCCCTCCTATAGTCCACAGAGCCATTGCCCAGAAGACAAGGTCCCAGTCTAGCCTAGAATCCGTCTCAATCGCTGGAAAATCTAGCAAAGAATTAAAAGATCTTGCCGACCAGTTGCTCCTCCAGGCTTCTCAGTTAGAAGAAGAAGAAAAAAGTTCTCCTGCCTCTTTTGAAGCATCTACTAGTCACCAACCATTTGACCTATTCTAGGATTCTCAAGATCCCTACAAGGCCCATATATATATATATATATATATATATATATATATATATATTCCTTTCTTCTTAAAATACTACGTTTGTTTGTTTTGATGAAAAAACTTATGTGAAGATAGGTTTTTTTTTTTTTTTTTTTTTTTTTTTTTTTTAGTGTTTAGTAATATCTATAAAAATGAATTAAAAGAAAAATATCTTTGGTCAATAGAAAAAATATGATTTATTTTTTAGAGATATTTTTCTTCTAAATTTTGTTGGAAAACAAGTCTATCTTATGACAAGTTAAATAAGAGAAGTTAGTAGATCTTTTTTCAACTCATTTAAGGATGCTACCAAAAATGGAAAAATAAGATAGATTTATAGAAAATACTATTTGAAAAATAACTCATTTTTTAAAAACAATTAATGTCAAAACTAGTTGATGTGATGCTTTTTCCTCATTCTCATTCTTTCTCACCACAACACACTCAATCAAACTAACATATTATTGTCTAATGATAAAGAGCACAATCAGCAGGAGCGGACACTAAAGTTGATTGAAACTCTATAAAAAAAAAAAAAAAAAAAAAAAGGGAGCATGACTTAGGTACAGTGCTTAGATGCTGTTCCTTAGGTTCCCTTTTTAAGATTCAGCCATGCAGTTTTTTTTTTTTTTTTTTTTTTAATCATGGGATGAAAGTGTATTTTTAAGTTAAATAGCCATATAGTAGAATTTTAAAATGGGAACGTAAGGAACAGCATCTAAGATACTGTACATAAGTTTTGTCCTAAAAAAAAATACTATTGAAGAAAAGCTTTATAGGACAATTGTTGTATAGATACAGAGTTGTAAACTATGTAGGGGCCTTTTATGCTTTTGGACCGAGGCTATTTGTTGAGAGTAAGGGAGTTGGACCTGACTCTTTTTCAGCAGAATTTGTCCAAAACTAGTCTATGCACAAGACAAGACACTCTAAAAAGGAAACAAGCAATATATATAAGCGTGTGTGATGAAGGTTTTTTTTTTTTTGGATCTAGTGTCATATTTTTCCATTCATCTCAATTTATAGATTATAACACAACCCAAAAATTAAATAAAAGAAACCAGTGGGTTTTGATAAAATTTTTAAAGTGTTTTTTTTTCTTGGAAGATATGGATTAATAGGAGAATGCCCTATTTTGTAGGCATTTTAAGTGGAGTTGGAGATATATTTTTACCAAGTTGTCCTCTAGTTTTGTTCCTATGAAATGTAGGGTCTAGGGGTATTTCTAAACCACAAAAAAGTTTAGTCCAAAGTGGAGAATTCTGTTTTTACACACACACATCACATACTAGCCTCATCACACGCGCTTTATGCGTGCAATGAGGTTTTCTTTGGTCTAGTGTCATAATTTTGCATTTAAAAAAAAATGGATAAGTTTGTTTTGAAGACACGGATTAGTAGGAGAGTTTCCTATTTTGTAGGCATTTTAATTGGAGTTGAAAATATATTTTTATTGGGTTGTCCTCAAGTTTTTTTACTGTTAAAGTTTAAGAGTATTTCTGAACCACAAAAAAGTCTAGTCCAAAGAGGGGAATCCTCTTATATATAGTATAAATATATATAAAATAAAATAAAAATATATCTTTATTGAAACCAAATAAAAATATATCTTTTTTGAAACCAAATAAACATATATCTTTAATATTATCTTCATGTAGCTTTTAAAAAAAAAGCTAAATATAGATGTTATACTTGCTGTTTTTAGTAAAGCAATACATGTGAGAACTGAGAATCAACCTTTTAAATTAAAATATCAGTGAGATTTTCGTATTTCACAGAAATAAAGATGCTCATTAATTAGAATTAGAAATCAAAAAAATTTGTCAAGCGAAAGATCAAACCTTCACAAATTCCCGAGATTGATAATTCTCATCCAAAATTCCAACTTAATTGCTATTAAAAACAATATTTGTACTCAAGTTAAAATATTTATTCTTTCTCAAAAAAAAAGTTAAAACTTTTATTAAAAAAAACATCAATATGAGATTTTATTTATATTAAAAATACATATGAAAAGAAGAATAAGTAAAGTGCTAAGTTGAGGGTTCCCTCCCAACACGGTCAAGTTGTATTCCTTCCTTCCTTCCTTGTGTCTGTTTCTTTTCTCTTATGGTTTTTTTATTGACAAGATCGCCTTTTATGATTCTTTGGTTCGTTTCATTATCTCATGCTTCTCTTTGAGTCCAAGTAACCTATATGCTGATTCCGGATAAAATGGATTTTAAGCAATTAGCCAGCTTTCCACTAGGTGTCAGACAAAATGTGAATTTAACAAATAACGTAAAATATTTAAGATATGTGGTATTGATTCTTAGGATGGTATTACCATCTCATGCTTGTTGCTGAGTCCAAGCAATCTATAATTCTATGTGCTGATTCTAGATTCTAATTTCACCAATTAATTTTGATTCCAAACAGCTCCTTAGATACGATCCATGGACAAAATTGGCAAATGCACATTTCAGGCAAAAAAAGCAACATTATGCCCCCTTTCCCAAACTAATTAGGAAAATGCCCCTCTTTTAAAACTCGATTTTCTCAAAATCGAGTTAAGCCCTATAGTGATGTTTTTAAGGAGCTTATAATGACGTTTTAAGGACCTATAGTGGCGTTTTGAAACTCGAGCTCCTCGAACTTGAGTTATAGGTAAAAAAAAAAGAAAAAAAAATTGCATGTAACTCGAGTTCATAGAGCTCGAGTTGCAAAACGCCACTATAGGTCCTTAAAACATTACTATAGACTCCTTAAAACGCTACTATATGGCTCTAGAATTTAAAAAAAAAAAAAATTTATAACTCGATTTTGAGAAAATCAAGTTTTAAAAGAGGAGCATTTCCCTAATTAGTTTGGGAAATGGGGCAAAATGCTTGATTTTTTTTTTTTTTTTTTTTTAAAGGGGCATTTGCCCTTTTACTCCTATGATCCATTTTGCTTTCTTCATCTTTTTATTTCCGAAACACAAATACACCCCTTTGTAGAGTTTATTGTCCCACATCATACTATTATCAATTGAAGGCTCAAATATTTGAGTCATTTGATTCCCCCCCCCCCCCCCCCCCCCTCCCCCATTTTTCAAAATTCTAAAAGTTAAACAATAAACTAGTTTTTCTAAAAAAAACTAGAGAAAAAAAAATGGCTTTCATGAGGCCGTCAGTATCAAAAATATAAACCAATATTTGGGCAAAAGCAATATAACATGAAATTAACCTATAATTAAGTGGTAAGAGATACTATGAATGTCTCTAATCATAGATTTGTAAATAAACCAATCGGTTTGTGAACAACTTTACATCTCATGTTCAACTAGAGAAAATGTTTATGCTAATTTACTTAGTAAACATATCAAACTCAAGTCCAAATTTATACTTGACTATTGAACAAACTAAGCTAAAAAAAATGTGTTTGTGAATAAACTTGTGAGTATAAGACTTCCCCCACACTAACACCATACTTGGTCTAATGTGATAGTATGTGATCCAAACAACCCAACAACAAGGGCAACCCAAATCCCAAATAACTCATCGCTGATGTCCAAGCAACCTATCAACAACATCAAACCAAAGAGCTCAACAACTTTAACCTAGCATCAAGACTTGTTAACCATGGAGCTTATCCATGCTCTTCATACTCTCTCTCTCTCTCTCTCTCTCTCTCTCAAATCTAGTTTGTGATTAAAAAAATAGTTTTAATTTAGATCTTGAGCTTTTGGTACTTTGAGGAGAGGGAAGGTCTTTGTTTGGTTATTGAAAAAGTACATGAAAGTTCATTTTGTTCTGTTTTGGTAACTGTTTGGGTAGAGTAAATGTTTTCATGATTTAGTGAGAAAATGCATAAAGATTCTTTCTTTGAATGTTTGATCAGAGAAATTACTTTGAAAGTGAAAGATAGTATTATTATGTTTCTTATAATTATGTGCTAGGACTACTTGTGAAAATAAATTTTAATGTTCGATTCTTCTTTGTTTTCTTCTAGCCAAACAAACTTTTACTTTTAATTTTATTTGGAGAACAATTTTTTTATTAACCAATTTTATTATATTGGACTTACCCTTTTATTTGTATAAAATTTTGGATTAAGATCCTCTAGAGTTCTTAGGATACTCTACCATATGTAAAATGTGCTCCCCCCCCTGGATCGAGGGTTTTACATGGAGTCGCCACTTATTTAATTTAAAAGGAAAAATAAGAAAACCTTTAATGAAAAATACTTCTGTTGTATTAATGTATATGACAATTTACATCAAATTTTGTAACAAAAATTTACAATGCTTTTTGTCCTAGATACAATCTAAGAAAAGTAAATTACATTGCTTTATTTCCTAGTTACATTCTAAAAGTAAAATTGTATATACAAGAGCATTTTCTAGAACCCTTGATCTTGGTTCGGAGGCTAATTTACGAGATGGGAAGGGATTAGGCACCCATCTCGCCCGGTAAAACCGGTCACCTAGGTTAAGGTCGCCAATGTCATGTCATGTCAAACAAATACAAAGAATATGTCATATAAACATGTGATTTGCAGGAAGTGTAAATAAATATATGTTAGGGGAATTTGACATAAAGAGAAAAATAAATAAATAAAACTTGTTAGGTAACAAAAAATGAAGGCAATGGCATGTTCATCCAAGAGATCAATATAAATAAAGAATTCCTAGCCTAGACATGTTCATCTAAGCATGTGAGGGAAAACAAAATTGTCATGTTATTTGTCATCAACATAATTGCAAAGAGAAGCAAATAAAAATAAAACCTTTAGGCATATTTGATCATCCAAGCAATTATGAAGAGAAGTAAAAGAAAAAACCCTAGACATGTTTATCTAGGCAAAATCAAAATACTTTGACATGTTTGTTCAAGCATTTAAAAATGTAAAACAACTACCTAGACATGTTCATCTAAGTATTAAAGAGAAAGTTGTGTTTTAGCCTAGAAGTGCTCATCTAAGCATTCAAAAGAAAATTGTGTATTAGCCTAGAAATGTTCATCTAAGCATGTAAGAGAAAATTGTGTATCACCTAGAAATGTTCATCTAAGCATGTAAGAGAAAATCAATAAGACATATAGGCATGTTCATCCAAGCATAACACAAAAGAAGTGAATAATGATTTGTAAGCATTTATTTTAGCATGTATAAAGAATTTTTTTAAAAAATTAACTACATACCAACATAAATTAAAAGGGGAATTGATCACTTAAAGGGTTAGGGAGAAAGCAAGGAAGTACTAAACTACAACCAAAGTAAGAACAATGGTTGCTCAATAGCTTTTCTTTTCTGCTTTCTCACTAGCTCTCAAGAGGGAATTCGGGGTCCAGAGAATGGAAGAGGTCTTCTCTATTTATAGGGGAAGGGATGGCTTAGCTTTAAAGCTAAGTTAGTAGCTTTCTTCTGAAGCTAAGGGAAGAGACAATCTGTTTAAATGAGCTGGGGACGGATTTGGTGTTGATCTCCATTCAAATTTTGAAATGATGCTGCACCTGCTTCGTATTTTGGCTCTAATTTTCCGCTCAAAATTCCAATTGATTCAAGATGGGTGTTTTTTGAAAGGAAATTCAATTATCTACAACTTTTTCAGAAATAGAGAAAGCCAAATTTCAAATTTATCCATGCCAAAAATGTGTTTCAAATTGCTGCTGAAAATAGTAACGTATTTTGAGCATTTTTGAATTTTTTTCATAGGCTGTATCTGTTTCTTTACCCAATCTATTTTTCAAAAATATTTCTTCTGAAGCAAGGGGAAAGGATAAGTCTATTAGATAGGCTTGAACAGATTTGACGTTGAACTCATTTGGAATTTTGAGAGAAAATTGAAGATAATGCTGAATTTATGTTGTCTTCTGCAACTGTTTCGTATTTTGGCCATAACTTGCTGCTCAAAATTCCAATTGATTCAGGATTGATTTTTTTTGAAAGGAAATTTAATTCTCTACAACTTTTATAGAAATAGCGAAATCCAAATTTCAACGTTTTTCTGACCAAAAATGTGATTCAAGTTACAGCTGAAGATATTGACGTTTTTTGAGAATTTTTTCTTTTCTTTTTTTTTTGAATTTTTCATGGATCATATCTCCGGAATTTTTTCAAAAGAGCAGATAAGATGCCATAAAGAAAAACATTTTTTTATTATTTTCTTTAAAAAAAATGAAATAAAATGAAATCCAATCAAAAATCACACTTGATTAATTTTAAATTAATTCTTGTGAGAACCAATCAAAATTAAGTGTTTAGAATAGGACGCGATCAGGCCCATCGTGTAGGCAAGCCATGATCATTGAAAATTGTTTGTATGATAACTTTTGATCAGGTGGTCCGATCAAAACCCATGACATACCATTATGATCGTTAGAACATTAAGATTTGTTTTGTATCACAAATTTGAAGATCTACCGGTTGGTTAAATGCAAGTTGTAAAATGGGGTGTCTACAGAATGCCCCTCATTGACAGAGCTTGAAAAGCGAATGTCAATGTAAAAGAAAGACACCAAATTTTGCAACTTGAAATTTAACCAATCACCGATGTGTGATGAAAATTTGTTAAAGTTGTGGAAACTTGTTGGTTTCCAAAAAAAATTTAATCCAAAATGTTTTGGCAATTTTTTCAAAAAAAAAAAAAAACTTGTTATTATTTTTTTCAAAAATTTTGAACCTGTAAATTATCTTAAAAAAAACCTTGTCGGGCTTTTTTATTTGAAAAGTCTATTGGGCTTTCTTGTAATGATCTTGGCAAATTTTCTAAAAACTTGTTTGTTTTTTGAAAATTTTTGAACCCGAAATTTGTTGACAATCTTGTTGAATTTTCTTTTGAAAATTTTGATATTCTTACCAAAATTTGTAAACAATGTTGGGCATTCTTGGAATGATCTTGTCATGTCTTTTGGAAATTTGATAAAAACCTTGTTGGGTTTTCTTATGAAGATCTTGGCAAATTTTCTAAAAACTTGTCTGTTTTTTTTTTGAAAATTTTTGAACTTGAAACTTGTTGAAAATCTTGTTGAATTTTCTCTTGAAAATTTTGATATTCTTATCAAAATTTGTGTTTCTTGAAATGATCTTGTCTTGTCTTTTGAAAATTTGATAAAAACCTTGTTGGGTTTTCTTATGAAGATCTTGGCAAATTTTCTAAAAGCTTGTCTGTTTTTTGAAATTTTTTGAACTTGAAACTTGTTGAAAATCTTGTTGAATTTTCTCTTGAAAATTTTGATATTCTTACCAAAATTTGTAAACAATGTTGGGCATTCTTGGAATGATCTTGTCATGTCTTTTGGAATTTGATAAAAACCTTGTTGGGTCTTCTTATGAAGATCTTGGCAAATTTTCTAAAAGCTTGTCTGTTTTTTGAAAATTTTTGAACCTAAAATTTGTTGAAAATCTTGTTGAATTTTCTTTTGAAAATTTTGATATTCTTGTCAAAATTTTTATTTGTGAAAACATCTTGGCCATTCTTGGAATGAATTTTTCATGTCTTTTGGAAATTTGATAAAAACCTTGTTGAGTTTTTTGTGAAAACTGTGTAACATTGTCAAGCGTTCTTTTTCTGAGAGATGTTTGAAGATCTTGTAGGATTTCCCTCGACTTTTGAAAAAGATGCTAAAACTTTCTGAAAATCTTGTTTGATTTTTTGAGAAAGTCATGAAAACCTTGTTTTGAAAATTTGTTGACAAACCTTGTTGGGTTTTTTGAAAATTTTGTTCACAAACCTTGTCGGGTTTTGAGAATTTTATTAGAAAAGCTTGTCTGGTTTTTTGAGATAGATGCTAAAATTTTCTGAAAATCTTGTTTTTTTTTTCAAGAAATTCATGAAAACCTTGTTTTGAAAAATTGTTGAGAAACCTTGTTGGGTTTTTTTGAAAATTTTGTTGACAAACCTTGTCGGGTTTTGAGAATTTTATTAGAAAACCTCGTCTGATTTTTTTTGAGATAGATGCTAAAGTTTTCTGAAAATCTTGTTTGTTTTTTTTGAGAAATTCATGAAAACCTTGTTTTGAAAAATTGTTGACAAACCTTGTTGGGTTTTTTGAAGATTTTGTTCACAAACCTTGTCGAGTTTTGAGAATTTTTTTTGAAAAACTTGACGGGTTTTTGTAAGAATTTTGAAAAACTTTCAGGTTTCCTTGAAAAAAAGTTATGAATTTTCTGAAAATCTTATTGGATTTTTTTTTGAAAACTTTTTTTGTGACTTTCAAGAAAAAAAAACTTTGTCAAACCCTAGAGCCTGAGATGTTGGACAATGAATGCAAGAGACTCCTTAGTCGAGCCTTGTGTGATGTGGGAGACTTCTTAGTTGATCCATGTGAGATGTGAGACTCCTCAGCTGATTTGGTGATCTGGACTTGAAGTTGTTATTGAATGTTGAGAGATTTTTGCTTAATTCCTGCAAAGATGAAAATTTTCCTTTATCAAGCTTGTTAGAAACAAGTTAATTTGAACCAATGCCCCTAGTATAAACATGCTTGCATAGAAAAATAGATGAAAAGCTTGCAGATGAAAACTAATGGGCCAATGCCCCTAGTTTAAAGCTATTTGCAAACAACTTTGGGTCATTGTTTTGATTTGGTGCCTATTGTTTACAGAGCCTTTAACAGGTTGCCTACGCACTTTTCTTCAAGAGGACCAAGTTAGACATAGTTCAAGTTTGTAGGGAAGACATCTAGTCCACCCAAAAGATGATCATGGCTTCCAACCAAACCTTGCATTGCATTTTCAAAATGGACTTGATAATGAAAAATTTTGTTTTTGAAAGAAATTGATTTTCTTCTTGAAAAACCATTTGGTGAATAGTGGTGCCTTTTGAGAAAATTCTTTTTCTTTCCCAAATGACCATGAGATAATCCTTTCAACGACTATTTTAGCATATCATACTGTTTAGGAGTCAAGTCAATCTTTTTGACTAAAAAGGAACAAAGTCATTGAATGCATGTAATCAAATTTGCTTCTTCTCTTTAAACACTATTGGATTAGGTCTTCAAGGACAATCAAAGAAATGAAATGTAGAGATGTTTGAGAGTCATGTGATTTTTTTTTTTTTTTGAGTGCTTCAAGTTTGGGAGACACTTTTTTTTCTTTTTTTTTTTTTTTTTTCTTTTTTTGGGATAGAAACAAAGAGGAGTGCCCCAAATTTGGGAGTCACATTTGTTGGAAACAAACAAAAAGGGAGTGCCCTCAATTAGAGAATTCTTTCAAGTCATTTGAGAATTTGAGGAACTGTATCATGGAGATTACTTGCCAGTGGGGCTTGATAACCTCAAGCATTTTTCCTTTTTAATCCAAGAGAAAATATTGCCAGAGTTAAGGGTGTGCCTATGACTAGCAAAACTTCAAGGAGGGCTTTATGCATGGGTTGTAATGTAGGCTAGGTTCAGGTTATGAAAGAAATGGTATAAAAAAGGCTCAAAATCCCCTGCAGATATTCCCCTCAAGTGTGCAATACTGAAAAGTTAGGCATTAGAAGGATTTTCTTGTTTCTCCCTTTCTTGACATTGTGCTGATATTCTCATCATTCTTGTCATCTACTCACTGGTCATCATGGATCATTTGTATCAATGTTATATCATGCTTGTTTGCCTTGTATTCTTCTTAGGCAACTCTTTTTTGAGCTTTCAAATTTTCTTCTTTGATTTGAATTTGTGCTGAGGTCTTTGTTGTGATTGAATTTTTCTGCCTTTCTCTTCATTGATTTATTGTATGAATGTGCTTTCATGCTTGTTTTTCAAATCTCTAGAATTTCATCTTGACAAATCTTTCCTCTTCTTTTGGAACTTGTGGCTAGGCCGCCTTTTCAGTTTTCGACCTTCTTTGTTCTGCTTTTTTCTCTTCTTTGGAAACCTATGACAAGGTTGCCTTTTCTTTTTCTCTTCTTTTGGCAATTGTGACTAGGCTGCCTCTTCGATTTTCGACCAATTGGACTTCTTTTGTCCTCTTTCTTTGATAGCAAATGAATGAATGATTTTTTTTTTTGATATGACCATGCTTGAAAAAGCTGCCTATGTACCTCCTTTAAAAGAAGGATCAAGTCATCCATAGTTCAAAATAATTTTTTTTTGTGCCTTAATTTTTGCCTAGACTGCCCTTTCGGGTTTTCAATCTAGCAGGCTCTCTCACACTCGATTTTTTTTCTTTCCTTTTGCGTAGACTGCCCTTTTAGGTTTTCAATCTACCATTGTTGTTGTTGTTGTTTTTTTTTTTTTTTTTTTTTTAATTTTTTTTTTATCCCTAATTTTTGCCTAGACTGTCCTTTTAGGTTTTCAATCTAGCGGGATTTTTTTTTTTTTTTTTTGGCTTCATGCTTTCTAACTTGATGAGCTCTCATCTCTTTCCGTATGATGGAATCTCTTAGCTTTCAACTTGATGAAGTCTTGTCTTCTCATCTTGATGGAGTATTATCATCTGCATTCTCAAATGTGATCTTCATTTTTTCTTCTAATCATGATGGACTCTACTTTTCTTGATGTCTTCATTGAAGCTATGAGATTGTCCTCCTTAGCATAAAATTTGAGTATGCACACTCGAATTTTCCCACCCTAGGTTTAGGTTGTTATGGGTTCATGAAAAAAAGGCTAACTGTTTAATAGCTCAAATGGGCTAGCAATGGATGATAATTGTAATGGGTGTCTAGGAATAATGTGGCTAAACCAAAGATGGCCTCCTATCCCTAGTAAGGCTTGTTTATAGGCACAGTAACTCAAACTCTTTTAGTAACTTCCTCTTGGAATAAAAATTATGAATGCTTCAATATTGTGACACAATATATGTTCTAAGATTTGGATTGAGTGTACATTGTTTGAGAATTTCTGATCGGTGGAATCTTTTTTGTTGAGATTTCCTAATAACTGGATTTTCTTTGATTGCCTTTAGGACCTTCTCTTCTTATGTTCTAAGTGATTTAGCAAAGATCCTTACATGAATCAGATGAAATTAATTCTCTCTTTGTGCACATTGATTGGTTGGCCCATTAAGCATTATGATTTGCAAAAGCTTTGCCAAAGGAATTCTCATGTAGTACTTGAGGAAAATAACATTTGAAAATTTTGACCTCTCACACTCTTTCCAAGCGGACTGGGCTTTGATGAGAAGGTTAAGCCTTACATCATTTTTGAAAATCCACCAAAGGGCCCAATGCCCCTGGTTGGAAGATTTTTTTTTTGAAAGTTTTCCTTGATTTTATTTTATTATTTTTTTCTTTTTGAAGAAAAGCATTTTTGTAATTTTTGAAGGATTATCATGAACAAGTCCATTTTGACAGAAATTGTAGGCCTCAAGAAAACCATTTTCAATTGGGTTTTGAAAGGAGTTGGAAATGTCACTAAAGATCCCAATGCCCCTAGTCCAAAGTTTTCTTTAATTTTTATTTTTTTTGAGTTTATGAATTTTTTTTTTTAAATTTTTGCATCAAACACAACATGAATAACAAAATGCATCAAACAAGAAATGAAATTAAAAAATGGAAACAAGTAAGGAACAGACAAAGCTTGTAATAATAAAAAAAAAATTCTTGAAAAACCCATTATGGCTTGGCAACTCATGAAGTAGAGTTGGATTGATTGGTAGATGCTGGTGCAGCAATGACTTGTTGGTCCATGAGATCTTGGATAATCCCACTGTTATTGATGGCATCTTCAATTTGGGTTCCAACAGCAATTAGGGTCTTGAAGTTGGGAAAGTATCGAGCAAATAGATACTTGTTTTAGGTCGGGAGGAGATTCTTTACAATCATGTTCAATTGTTCTTCCTCACTGGGCCAAACGGTCACCTGGGCTGCTTTTGTCCTCCACCTTGTGATGAATGCATGAAAAGATTCACTGGAATCTTGCTTGGTTGTCTCAAGGTCTCGCCAAGTGACGTCCACCTCAGTATTGTACTTGTATTGCTTGTAAAATTCATGGCACATATCTTCCCAAGTCCGAGTTCGAGAATCCTCCAAATTTAGGAACCAACGTAGGGTAGCTCCGGTGAGTGTATTTTGAAACATTTGGGCTAGTAACTCTTCATCAGCTCCCAAGGGTTGCAATGCTCTTATGTACATTTTCAGATGGGCTTTAGGGCAGCTCATGCCATCAAACTTGTCCAATGTTGGCATCTTAAACTTTGGTGGGGGCCCTTGCTTGAGGAAAGAGCGAAAGTGAATGCAAATCCATAGCTTCTTCAACCCTTCTAGATCTCATTAGGAGCTTTTCCATTTGGTCCATTCGTTCAACCATCTTCTTCTAATTTTCAGTCAACACCAAGCCATGGCTTTCTTTAGAATTTCTAGGTCCATTATCATTTTGGGCCCTAGAGGATTCATGAGAGTTCTTGTTCCCCATTTGTTGGATTAATGCTTGGATGTCCTTTTGGAGTTGGGCTTGACCTGCTACCAAAGTGTTGAGTAAATCTTGAGTGGTGAGAGGCAGTTGTTCCCTATGATCATTCATGTGTCGATCTTCTTGGTTGTTGGCCATTTCTTAATTGGAAGCCTTGGTTTTGATGTTTGTTTGGGCCTTGCACTTTAAGATTGGTGGCTTTAATCTTGATGTCTTTAAGCTTGATGATCTTGAGCTTTTAGATATGCTTTGAACTTGGTGGGCTTGAACCCTGATTGAGATTCTTTGGTCTCAACCAAAATGCATAAGTTAGATTTTTTTTTTTTTTTTAAGAAATCTTAAACAATTATGATGGGCCTAAGCATTGGACTAAGGCACATCATGGATCAAACAACGGCCAAACACATTCATGGGATGCAATGTATTTTATGGGATTGACCTAAAGATTAGTTCTATGGCTTCTTACATGAAGGTAAAAGGTAGGCTAATAGGTTCCCCAAAAGCTAGGACGTTGTACCTCCCAACTTGTGACGTATGAACGCCGCGTTGGTCCAAACGGTAGAGTTTGTCCTTTATGAAACGCAAGAAAGATCAAGCGAGTCTTAGGCGATGGGGTGGTAGGTTCACCACTGGGTACACGAATCCAGGAGGACCGCGATCCATGGCTACAATTACCGTGGTTTCCGGGCAACATACACAATTCATATACAATTCCAATCATGCAAATGATGTTATGGCAAACAAATATGACATAGTATTAAAAGCAATAAACAAACAAATGACATGGTTGGCCACCATAACCTAAATTGGAGTCTAGCCTTCAACATCCCCAGTGGAGTCGCCACTGTAAAAATGTGCTCCCCCCCCTGGATCGAGGGTTTTACATGGAGTCGCCACTTATTTAATTTAAAAGGAAAAATAAGAAAACCTTTAATGAAAAATACTTCTGTTGTATTAATGTATATGACAATTTACATCAAATTTTGTAACAAAAATTTACAATGCTTTTTGTCCTAGATACAATCTAAGAAAAGTAAATTACATTGCTTTATTTCCTAGTTACATTCTAAAAGTAAAATTGTATATACAAGAGCATTTTCTAGAACCCTTGATCTTGGTTCGGAGGCTAATTTACGAGATGGGAAGGGATTAGGCACCCATCTCGCCCGGTAAAACCGGTCACCTAGGTTAAGGTCGCCAATGTCATGTCATGTCAAACAAATACAAAGAATATGTCATATAAACATGTGATTTGCAGGAAGTGTAAATAAATATATGTTAGGGGAATTTGACATAAAGAGAAAAATAAATAAATAAAACTTGTTAGGTAACAAAAAATGAAGGCAATGGCATGTTCATCCAAGAGATCAATATAAATAAAGAATTCCTAGCCTAGACATGTTCATCTAAGCATGTGAGGGAAAACAAAATTGTCATGTTATTTGTCATCAACATAATTGCAAAGAGAAGCAAATAAAAATAAAACCTTTAGGCATATTTGATCATCCAAGCAATTATGAAGAGAAGTAAAAGAAAAAACCCTAGACATGTTTATCTAGGCAAAATCAAAATACTTTGACATGTTTGTTCAAGCATTTAAAAATGTAAAACAACTACCTAGACATGTTCATCTAAGTATTAAAGAGAAAGTTGTGTTTTAGCCTAGAAGTGCTCATCTAAGCATTCAAAAGAAAATTGTGTATTAGCCTAGAAATGTTCATCTAAGCATGTAAGAGAAAATTGTGTATCACCTAGAAATGTTCATCTAAGCATGTAAGAGAAAATCAATAAGACATATAGGCATGTTCATCCAAGCATAACACAAAAGAAGTGAATAATGATTTGTAAGCATTTATTTTAGCATGTATAAAGAATTTTTTAAAAAAATTAACTACATACCAACATAAATTAAAAGGGGAATTGATCACTTAAAGGGTTAGGGAGAAAGCAAGGAAGTACTAAACTACAACCAAAGTAAGAACAATGGTTGCTCAATAGCTTTTCTTTTCTGCTTTCTCACTAGCTCTCAAGAGGGAATTCGGGGTCCAGAGAATGGAAGAGGTCTTCTCTATTTATAGGGGAAGGGATGGCTTAGCTTTAAAGCTAAGTTATTAGCTTTCTTCTGAAGCTAAGGGAGGAGACAATCTGTTTAAATGAGCTGGGGACGGATTTGGTGTTGATCTCCATTCAAATTTTGAAATGATGCTGCACCTGCTTCGTATTTTGGCTCTAATTTTCCGCTCAAAATTCCAATTGATTCAAGATGGGTGTTTTTTGAAAGGAAATTCAATTATCTACAACTTTTTCAGAAATAGAGAAAGCCAAATTTCAAATTTATCCATGCCAAAAATGTGTTTCAAATTGCTGCTGAAAATAGTAACGTATTTTGAGCATTTTTGAATTTTTTTCATAGGCTGTATCTGTTTCTTTACCCAATCTATTTTTCAAAAATATTTCTTCTGAAGCAAGGGGAAAGGATAAGTCTATTAGATAGGCTTGAACAGATTTGACGTTGAACTCATTTGGAATTTTGAGAGAAAATTGAAGATAATGCTGAATTTATGTTGTCTTCTGCAACTGTTTCGTATTTTGGCCATAACTTGCTGCTCAAAATTCCAATTGATTCAGGATTGATTTTTTTTGAAAGGAAATTTAATTCTCTACAACTTTTATAGAAATAGCGAAATCCAAATTTCAACGTTTTTCTGACCAAAAATGTGATTCAAGTTACAGCTGAAGATATTGACGTTTTTTGAGAATTTTTTCTTTTTTTTTTTTTTTGAATTTTTCATGGATCATATCTCCGGAATTTTTTCAAAAGAGCAGATAAGATGCCATAAAGAAAAACATTTTTTTATTATTTTCTTTTAAAAAAATGAAATAAAATGAAATCCAATCAAAAATCACACTTGATTAATTTTAAATTAATTCTTGTGAGAACCAATCAAAATTAAGTGTTTAGAATAGGACGCGATCAGACCCATCGTGTAGGCAAGCCATGATCATTGAAAATTGTTTGTATGATAACTTTTGATCAGGTGGTCCGATCAAAACCCATGACATACCATTATGATCGTTAGAACATTAAGATTTGTTTTGTATCACAAATTTGAAGATCTACCGGTTGGTTAAATGCAAGTTGTAAAATGGGGTGTCTACACCATATAAATTTCTATTAATTTTAACCATTCATTTATAATAAACCGTCTCGATTTTTCCATATCATTAATCCACTAACAAATCCCCTAAAATAATGGTTTAAAAAATAACTATTCATAAATGATAATTATTGCCTTACCTCTTTACCTAAATTAGGTCTCTAAGAAACATGAAGTCATCTTCTCCTTCCCCTCTTTTTCTTTTTTTTTTGAGAGATAATTATAACATGCTACTAACCCCACAACTTGAACGCTTTTGCCCCTAGACCGCCAAGCACTTTGCGCAAGGGGAGGTGCCAATTCAACTACAAGGCCTTTGGCTTCTCCTTCCCCTCTTTATTTTTCATTTTGTTCCACAAATCGTTTTGGTTGTTAATTTCAAAGCATAGGTTCGACTGAAATGGAACATAGAAAAATCATATTTTATGATCCTAAGTGCCAATCATGTACTTAAAAAAAAAAAAAATGTATGTACTTAATTTTAATAAAATTAATAGAAGACTAAAAAAATTGGAATGAAAACCCAGGAGTCTCTACTATTCATATATCATATGTATATGCTTCACTGTCTATGCGTATAATAATCAATTCTCTAAATAAGCAAATTTCTTTTGCATTTAATGCTGCAATGTCATAGCCACTATCGATTCTTTTGCATTTAAGGTAATAACTATCATTTATGAGTATTTATTTTTTAAAATAATTATTTTTGTAGATTTGTTAGTGGATTAATGACATGGCAAAATCTGGATATTTTATTATAAATAAAAGGTTAAGATTAAAAGAACTCTATATGTTAGAGTACCTTAGGAACTCTAGAAGATTTTGATTCTACAATTTCAAGCTTAGATAAAATTTAAATGATTTAATGAAGTTTTAAATAAATATAACATTAAATTTTCTTTTTTATATGAAAACAAATCACTAGCCAGTGCAAAACTAACGTATAAATTGTGAATTGGCATGAAATTTAAATTAGGACAATATAAAATTTGAAAATAATATAGAAGCATAAACAATGATAAAATAGACGATAAAGAAGAAAATAGCAAAATAAATATATTAAAAATAAGGTTAAAATGGAATATGGAATATGAAAACAAAAACTTGTAAAATCTTGAATAAAAACTCCTGTCTTTGATAAAACTTGAAAACAAACTGCTATCTTTGATACAAGCTTTGAAAATAAAACATTGTCTGAAGAGTTACAAGATTACAAAATAAAACTGTCTGAAGAGAAAGGTTACAAGATCACAAGAGGGAAAGTCTTTCTGAGGGAGAGGGAAGGCTATTACAAAGACTTTTCTAAAGGCTTCTAAAAACTTGGAACTTCAAAAGCTTAACTTCAAAAGCTTATCTTCTATCTTCGTAGCTCATCTCTTTTATAGATGTAGTGAACCATAGTAAGTCTTCAAAAGTAACCTGAATTAGCTAACTCAAGTTAATCTGTCAGTGGAGACTTAAAAGTTGTAGAATATCATAAAGTAGCTCTTGATAAATCTGTCTAGGAATCTGTCAGACGCGTGTTGGTGAATAGTGCTTTGTGAGGAATGTCTGTTTGATTTGAATAGTCTATCTGAAGCATGCAAGTGAATAGTGCTCTGTCAAGAATATTTGTCCTAGCAACAGATGATGAGTGACTAAACATATTCATTCTATTTCCAAGCAATTAATAATTACTGGCGAAATTATTACTAACCATTGGTATCCTTGCTATCGGGACCACCTCCTCGGGAAACTCTATTGCGGGACCACCCAAACACATGCCTGTCTGTCGGCTAACAAAAAACAGGTTGACCAATGCGAAACTATGGTTTGCTAATGAGTCTTGAGGTTTACTAACGCTAACAAGGAGCAAATAGTGGCTATGCAGTAATAAAGTTCCTAGTAACTTCTTAGTTGCAAAAAAAATAAAACTCATACATCTACCATCCATGGCTTTGATACCAATGACTACCCAGGAGAGAGCATAGCAATAGTGACCTATCGGGAATAATGATTTTCTTTCAGGACAGGTGGTAAAATGAATTTAAGGAATATATCATTCCCAACACTTAAGTTTTAATTCCTCCATCTGTCATTAAAAAGGGGTGAAGCAAAACCATAGAAGGAGTTCCTAAAATAATTTTAGAAGGAAAGTCTTTAATTAAAACAAAGACTGTTTCAAAACATATTCCATCATGGCATATATGAACATTAGGTATTTTATAATTAATCATGAGCTTTTCTCCATTGGCCTGAGTTAATCTTTTAGACAATTTTTGATAATATTTTAAGGGTATTAGTCCTCCATGTATACAATTCATATCAACACCTGAGTCTATTAAAGCAATTTCTGTCAAAGAGAATTCTTTATTAATTATTAAAGTGATTTATGTATGCCATTTTTGAAAAATTACTCTATCAATTAAACTCAAGAAATTCTATCTATTGCCATCATCTTTTTCTAATAAAGATGGCTCTATCATGGGTTTAGAAAATTCTTTTAAATTTATTATTTCTACAATATTATGTTCATCTATATCTATGGAATTATCTTCTTTAATTTCTTGTTTTACTATTTTTTCTTCTGTCATTAAGTCTTGTAGAGTTATTGGGTTTATATTTGTACCATCCTGTTTCATTTTTGTTTTTTCTTTCTTATCCTTTTCTTTCTTAGCTTTTTCTCCTTTTCCACATTTCATAACGTGCTGCCCATATTTTCTACACTTAATACAAGCAATAGGTATTTCTATAGAATCTTTTAACTTTAGCAAATAGTCTTTTTTGTCTTTTAGATGATCGGGTAGATTATCTATCAATTTCATTATTATATCTTTTTGTTTCCTTTTTCTTTTATTAATTTTAAGTGGGTTAGTTGATTTTAATTCTTCCTTTTTTGTTATTTGTTCTATTTCTTTTTGCTTAACATTAAATATTTCCATTAATTCATTTATTATGTCTTTCTCAAATTCTAATTTACTCATTCGTTTTATATTTTTATTATGTCTGTCACACTGTTTTTTAGTACGCAGATATTCCTTACATTTATGACAAATTATATTTCTAATATGTCTGTTAGGTTTCACATTTTCATTATCTGATAGCTCAGTAATCTCTAAAACTATTATGTCCTTTTTCATTTTTTCTATCTCTATCAGTGAATTTAAAATTTCTATCTTTTTAGCCAATTCTACTAAACTATTGTCTCGGGTATAGTCCACAGTTCTATAAGTTGATATTAGGCTCTGATACCATAACTACCCAGGAGAGAGCATAACAGTAATATGTAAGCATAAAAATGATAAAATAGATGATAAAGAAGAAAATAACAAAGTAGATATATTCAAAATAAGGTTAAAACAAAATATGGAATATGAAAACAGAAACTTGTAAAATCTTACTTGAATAAAAACTTCTGTCTTTGAATAAAACTTTAAATGACTATCTTTGATACAAGCTTGAAAATAAACACTGTCTGAAGAGTTACAAGATTACAAGATAAAACTGTAAGAAGAGAAAGGTTACAAGATTACAAGAGGGGAAGTCTTTTGAGGGAGGGGAAGGCTATTACAAAGACTTTTCTAAAAGCTTCTAAAAACTTGAAACTTCAAAAGCTTATCTTCAAAAACTTAACTTCAAGAGCTTATCCTCCGTCTTCGTAGTCCGTCTCTTTTATAGATGCAGTAAACCATGGTAAATTAACTTGAGTAGGTAAAGTTAACTCAAGTTAAACTATCGGTAGGAACTTATAGAATCATATATTCTGAGAATCGAAATCTGTCAGGATACTTTCTGTCGCATGCAAGTAAATAGTGGTCTGTCAAGAGAATTAGTCAGTAGGAACTTATAGAATATTGTGACTATTGATGAGTAGTAATCTGTTTGGGAATCTATCAGTCTCTTTTCACGCATGCTAATAAATAGTAGTGACTTGTGGGCCTTTGTCTGTATCTGTCTAGACTATCTTGGATTTGTCTGTAATTTTCTGGACTATCTTGGATCTGTCTGGAAGCTATTCATGCATGCTGGTGAATAGTGATTTGTAGCCAGTGAATAGTGATCTATCGCCATTGTCCATCTGGTAGAGCATTCTGTCTTGCTTAGCATATCTGTCTGTCTATTAATTTGTCTCCGCATAGTTATCATAATCTAGCAAATCAGAATTATCCTCATACTACTCATGCTCATGGACTACTCCATAGAACACAATATGAAATAGTAAGGTAAATCGAGTCACGATCCTTTGCCGTCATTATTCTAGGATCCTTAGCAATCTTTCTTTTCCCAAAAAGCTTGCTTGCGGAAGGTCTTGGACCGTATACGGCTATCTTGTTAGTGTAGCTATATAAGTGGAAGCGTCTGTCTAATTCTTTCTGCATTTCATAAATCTTGTTACTCATGAAATTAGACCATTCTTGAGCTAGAGCATCCAAATCATTAAGTGATAAATAAGTATCTCCTGTATACCAATTGTATTCAGGGATACAATCCCAATCATGGATAGGACCAAAATGTGTGCTGGCTGAGCTTCCATATAACAGCTATTGTCCTAAGTTGGAAGAGTGCTCCAAATAGTGATCTTCCTATAATTAAGGCTTCCAATTTGTGCAGCTACTTCTTGGATGACTTTAGGAAATAAACTAATCTGAATTCTAGAAGTTATAATTAATTTACTGATAAACCCTGCTTCTAGCATTTCAAATAATCAAAAAGGATCACAAATTACCGGATCTTCTGTCTCCTTATTGATAAGTAATCCTGGATAGGGATTGTATCTGTCTCCCATTCATTCATAAACTCTGTCTGCTTCTCCAAACCTTTCATACCATGTAGCTTTATGAGATAGCCATATGTTTTCTGTCATGTCTTCTATTCAGATAAATGCTGTAGAGACTAATACTTTGAAAAGATGCATCCATCTATCATAAGAACTTGTTATGGCTTTATGGGTTAGTATATTCTGTTGGATTTCAGGAGATAAAGTTCTAATGGCAAGTCTCGTATTTTGTTGAATCTTTGGGTGGAGCTTTGAAAAGCTTGTTCCCATAAGAAAGCTTTTTGGAGACTATGATTTTGTCTTTGTAGAGCTTGAATCTCCATCCTCCTTACCAGGGAGTTGACAATCAGATGCTTCAATAAATGCAATGGTGCTAACAAGATGTAATTCCAAAGTCTTAAGGGTCTTTTGGAATAAGGGTTTTTGTCTGAGGGTGAAGGCTGCTTGAAGATTATCAAGAAGTAATTTAATATGAAGAGGAAGGTCTGTAAATTCCTCGTCTTAGAAAAGGAGGTCAGTGCAGAGCACATCTTGCAGAATTTCACTTTTTTCACCACATGAATACATTGCCTCTACTAGCAACGTATCTTGAAGGGATATTGTCTCTATCGAGACGGCTTCATGCTTATCCAAAATCCTTGCTGAAGGCTTTCAGAATTGTTTGGATTGCACCGCTGGTGCCTTGCCCTTTCCTTTCATGTCTGCTTGGGAGGTTTTTTTACTCATAGTAGTCTGCAAAGGGGTTTTGGGAAAAGGATTATGTGTTGAAATATTATTTTGAGAATAAATATTTTCATGCAAAAGGCTTCTTTCAAATTCATTTTTATAATCCTTTCACCAATATCTTTTTGTGAAATTTCTTTAAAATACTTTATAAGAAATTCATTTTAAAAATTTAAAATATATAAAATAAAATAAAAACTTTTCTCTGTACATCTTTGTGCTCTTGTTGAGTAGTAGTGGAACTAAAGTAGTCATGATGGAGTTTGTCAAGGTAAGTAAAATTCAAAATATTTTTAAAAAATGATATGATTCTATCCATGTATGTATTACTATATATCTCATTTTGTGAGAATATGTGAAATAAAGCCTCTCCATAAAGTCTTTCATTAATGTCGATAATAGGAAAAAATTTGTCAGGGGCTTATAATTAACCATTCCAATTAGGGAATTAAATCAATGTACAAGAAATTACCATAATTAATGTTTTCTTTAATAATTTGTAAAGGAGAATCTGTCAAGACTTTAGTTATTAAAACATTTGTTATATGAGTATTTAAGGATACTTTAAAAGGTGTAAATATGTCATTTATTATAATTTTGTTGGGTACTTCCATCATACTGTCCATCCATTCATATTGATTAAAACATATTGTATTCATATTTCCGTCTTTTATGCATTTTCTGCTAAGTTCTTTTGCACAAGGAGATTGGACTATATGTAGGTGCCTATACAAAAAACTAATGAGGGAATAAAAACAAATCTCTATCTCCATGTTTTGTTTGCATTTCTTTATGTCATTAGCTATCAATTGGTCAACAAGTAATATTTTTGTCTTTAAAGATGACAAACTTGTTTTAGTTCTATATATATTAGAACTAATTGAAAGAGTAATTTCTGACCCTCAATCCATGGTTGAACCATCCCCTAAAGGACATACTCTCCTTCTTCAAGCCCTAACCCTAAATAGTAGACTTCATGTACCCCAACAGATACAATGGAAAGTTATAGACCAAAAACGTCTTATCCCCTTATGATGAATTAATTGATTAATTAGCCAAGTTTATTAATTAATTAAATTAACATACAAATCATCAATTAACTAAAGTATGCAGCGGAAAATAAATTGACACGGTGATTTGTTTACGAATGGGGAAAACCTACATGGCAAAAACCCCACCGGGTGATTTTAACGTCACCACTCTCGAAAATCCACTATTATCAAAACAGGTGGTTACAAGTAAAGGAATCCTAGTACCTTATATCAACCTACAGTTGAACCCTTATCCCAATACCCAATTGGACTTGTTCTGTAGTGACAATCTCTCATTTTCAATGCACGGCTCCCAGTACATGAGTAATCAATTGTGTGGATCCCAGTATGTGACTTGATCACTAACTTGAGAAGGATGTTGGTTGCAAATTTCTTCTGTTCATCACATGATGAAGATCATGAAGTTGCTTGGTCACAAAACCCTATGGTGTACAAACATAGTAGCTTTTTCAAGAACTAAGGCAAACTAGGTTTTCGGTCACACTCTTCTTCACACTATGGAATTGTGCTCTTGTGCAACTTGTGTCACCTTTTACGGCTCTTAAAATAATCTTTATATATATTTAGGGTTGTGAGAAAAGAAAGCCCAAACATACATTCATGGTTTGGATGAAAATCAAAACTTCATAAATCTCGACAGATACCCTATCTGTTGAGTAGCTGTTGAGCCTTGGGCTAAAATAGCTCTCTTTAAACCTCGATAGATGCTAGTTGTCAAGCTTTAAAATCTTGCACTTTCTGACTTGATTCTTGGATAGACTTGCATGGTTTTAACACTTGAACTTGAAACCTTGTTTCTTGAAGCATTAAACACATCTTAGATTTACCCAATTATAAGTAAAGTGCGTTTTGTCAAAAGATTAGCCAATTACATAAAATTTTGACATATGTTCCTAATATCAAATCACATATGTCTTAACAGAAAGACATAAACCTTCCTGAACAATGGCAACTAAAAGCCATTATCCCCACACCAAAGATAGAAAATATTGAACCAGACTTCATAGCACGAAAGATAGACGGTACAGTTATTATTGCTTTCAATAACAATGATAGAAAAACTAACAGCCTTATCAGACCCAGTAGTTCTTCAGGCAAAACAACCCCTATGATGTTTACCCCTAGAGGCTCCTTCTCCTCCAGGACATCTTTCGCTAGCTCCAGACCTTTACCTCCTCAGAATCTTCCTCCAGTAATACACCTTCCCCCTATAAACACTAAGAGAACCCCTGTCTTGATAGAAACAGCTTATTATCCAGCAAAAACCACACAACCTATCCCTAATGTTCACCAACCCCTTTATTAGCCTCAACCTCAACTTGATTCTCCTACCCACACAAATATATTATGATTTATAGATCAAGATAGACAAATTAATGTTTTATCTAAGGAATTTGTTTTAGGTAAGGAATTACAAAAACATGACTATTTAAAACCTGAAAATACTGATAGGAAAAACCAGTTTTTTGAACAATATAATGACCAAGAGAGGAATATTTTAAGAACTAAATATTATGAAATGGTGACAGACTTGCAGACACACTTTAGTTTCTTTGACTTTTTGGACTATCATAACAAAAAGATAAGTACGATAGAAAAAACATTGTCATGGACGAAGATAGAAAATCATGAAAATGTGTACCAAATTTATCCACCCTTTGAATCAATTATATCGAATCAAAGTAGTGGAGTTCAAGTGTTGGCTACTTCTATTAAAAGACCTAGTCTAAGTGATGATAATAAAAACCTAGAAAGCATAATTTAACAGAATAATTACACTAATATCTATCTAAAAACAATTGGTCAAAAGCTACAAGATATGGAAGACAGAATGACACCCCCTTCCACCTCTATAAAAAAGGAAAATAAGTCTAATACCCCTTTGTTTATCCCTCATGAAATACCTCCTCACCTTAGATCACCTTTAAAGAAACCCATGACAGAAAAAACAAATAGTCTACCTGACAAAATAAATAAGAAGCTAGATTTAATGAAACTAGAATCACAAAAAGATATGGGCTTACTAAAAAACAAAGAGATACAGTTAAATACAATAGGAAGAACTGAGTTTTCAGAGGATGAAGGTTCAGAAGATAATCAATTGACAGACTCTTCAGATATAGATAATATAGAATCTCAATTTACAGATAAATTACAAATTAATAAATTAACTTTAGCGTCTTCATTGCAAGATCGTAAAAAAGGAAGAATTGAAGTACTATATCCCAAAAAGAATTGGTAACCTAAACCTACTCCCCCTGATTTACAATTTGAAGAAAGATATACTTTTGTTAATTCATCTTATTCACCAGATTTAATTTATGAGTGGAATATTGATGGAATGTCAGAATATGAAATAATAAATCTTTTACATGAAATGACTTTGCTCACTAATGTTTATAAGAATCATGGAAAACAAGACCACTAGATAACCCATTTAATTGTCACGGGTTTTACTGGCCAATTGAAAGGTTGGTGGGACCACTATTTAAATAATGATGACAGAAATGAAATATTATAGCTGTTAAAAGATAAACAAATGGAAGTGTTATAATGATAGCTAGAAAGCCTTCACAAGATGCAGTTAATACTTTAATTTTACCATAAATAAACATTTTGTTGGAGATCCTAATCAATACAAAGAAAGAGCTTCAGATGTTTTAATTAATTTAAGATTCCCACAACTTTCAGACTTTAGATGGTATAAAGATGTTTTTATTTCAAAAGTCTTAAGCAGAAATGACTGTCAACAATCTTACTAGAAAGAAAAATTTATTGCTAGTTTACCTTATTTCTTTGCTCAAAAAGTTAGACTTGATATAACTAATAATGATGGAACTATAGACTATCCTAGTTTAACATATGGTGACATAATATCCTCAATCAATAAAACTGGCCTATGGCTATGTAATGATTTAAGATTGAAAAATCAGATAGAGAAAGAAAAAAGATATGCTAAAAAGGAGCTAGGAACATTTTGTGAGCAATATGGCTTTGAACCATTGATTGCTCCCTCTAGGAAAAGAACAAAAAAAAGGAAAGATGTGGATAGATACAAGAATAATAATAGAAGATATCATAAAGGTAGGACTAAAGAAAAGCGAGAAGAGTCCGAAAGAAAGAAACGTGATAGATATAAAGAAAGAGACATTATTTGCTTCAAATGTGGAAAAAAAGGACACACTAGTAGATACTTTCAAAGAAAGATAAATAAACTTGACATATCAGGAAAGTTAAAAGATAAATTAATGAGTATATTAGAACAAACAGATATTGATAAAACAGATAATGAAATTCACCAAATAGATAATTGTGATATCACTTCATCATCGACAAATATTTCTTCAGATAATGGAAAAGTTAAATTATGCAATTGCAATAATCTTGATAATTGTTATTGTAAAAGAAAACTAAAAATAAGTGTTTTAACAAAACAAGAAGATATAATAATGAATTTAATAGACAGACGTCCAGATTTACAGTCCAAAAAAGATTATTTATCTAAATTAAAAGAATCTTTAACTCAAACCTACAGTCTCAAAGTAGATTTGAAAGATTATAAGTCAACCTGTAAATTTGCAGGAATTACTAACAGATTTAAACCCAGCAAACCTGTAACAGTGACAGATTTACAGATAGATATTAATGATCTAAGAAAAGAACTAAAAGAGTTAAAATCGGAAAAAATTTATTTTAAAAAAGATGGTTGAGCAAATAGCAACGCAAGTAATTAATGTCAAGGATAGAATTAAATATTGTAATGGACCTTTGACCGACTCCACTATCCTCGACGGACATGATTGTATTGATAAAAATTCTTATAAAGATGATTTTTTAAATATAATTGATAGAATGGTATTTCAAAAATGGTATACTAAAATAACTCTAGTTGTTCATAAAGAATTTTCATTAACTATTGTTGCACTTGTCGATTTAGGTGCTGACATGAATTGCATTTAGGACGGATTAATACCTTCCAAATATTATGAATCAACAATAGACAGATTAACCCAATCCAATGGTGATAGACTTAAAATAAGTAATAAATTAACTAAGGCATATATACATAATAATGGAATCAATTTCAGAACACCTTTCTTTTTAGCAGACTCTAAAGTTATTTTAAGGAATCCTTTTTTGGCTTTACTTTACCCGTTCTCCACGACAAACAATGGAATATGTACTAATATTTTGGAAACAGAAGTGTTTTTTAAGTTCATCTTACCTCGAATCTCCAAAGATATACATTTGCTAAAAGAAATTTCCATATTTAAAGACATGGGTACTGATGAGCGAATAACAGGCAATGATGAGATTACTACAAATCCAAAGGTAGATTATACTACTCTACCCAATAGCACTTAAGTATATACATATTATTTTCAAAAATAATTATCTCTTCAAAAAAGTTTATTTAAAGTTTGTTTTAAGAAAGATTTTTCGCAATTTACATCCTTCCCATATCTTCTTAAAATCTTGTCCCACTCAAAAATAGAAAGACTTTTGAAATGCCCCTTTGATTAAACTCCCTTTGTAGCATTTGAAACTACACTACCTAAATTTATTCAACAGATGTATGAAGGCCTTCAACTAAGGCGTACTTGCATTATTTGTTAGTTTTAAAATTAATGTTCAATTGGTTGGCAAGCAAGCTAGCCATCCTAAGGCTAATAATATACCACATTTTGCCAAAATAGAGATCCTCAATGAAGATTTGAAACAAAGCATTAAGGCGTCTCAATGAGACAATATCCTTCAAGTAGTGATTTTCAGAATGCCCAGAAAATTCAGACAGATTACTATTCACATTTAGACAGATTGCTGTTCACTAGTACAAGTGAATAGCTTCCAGAAAAATCCAAGACAGTCCAGACAGATATAGACAAATGAATCACTACTGTTCACTAGCATGTGTGAAAAAAGACCTGATAGATTCCCAGACAAACTACTGCTTATCAATAGTAATATTCTACAAGTTTCCACTGATAGTTTAACTTGAGTTAACTCTACCTACTCAGGTTACTTTGGAAGACTTACCATGGTTCACTTCATCTATAAAGGAGACGGGCTACGAAGATAGAGGTTAAGCTTTAGAAGCTTTTAAAGTTAAGCCTTTGAAGCTTTTAAAGTTCCAAGTTTTTAAAAGCCTTTAGAAAAGTCTTTGTAATAGCCTTCCCTCTCCCTCAGAAGGACTTTGCCTCTTGTAATCTTGTAACTTTTCTCTTCAAATAGTTTTATTTTGTAATCTTGCAACTCTTCAGTTAGTGTTTTATTTTCAAAGCTTGTATCAAAGATGAGTTTTTATTCAAGTAAGATTTTACAAGTTTCTATTTTCATATTCCATATTATGTTTTAACATTATTTTGAATATATCTATTTTTCTATTTTCTTCTTTATCATCTATTTTATCATTGTTTATGCTTCCATATTATTGTTGTGCTCTCTCCTGGGTAGTCATTGGATCCAGGATTGTATCTGTCAAAAGTTCCTTCCTAAACTCTATCTATTTCTCCAAAGCTTTCATACCATGTAGCTTTATGAGATAGCCATATGTCGTCTGTCATGTCTTCTGTTCTGATAAATGCCGTGGAGACTCATACTTTGAAAAGATACATCCATCTATCATAAGAACTTGTTATGGCTTTATGGGTTAGTATATTCTGTTGGATTTCAGAGGGTAAAGTTCTAATGGCAAGTCTCGTTTTTTGCTAAATCTTAGGGTGGAGCTTTGAAAAGCTTGTTCCCATAAGATAGCTTTTTGGAGACTGTGATTTTGTCTTTGATAGAAATCGCATTGACAGACTCAAATGTTGAAAACATGAATAGTATACAAGAAAGATTAATACCTTCCAAATATTATGGAAAATCATTTGAAAGATTAATTCAAGCCAATGGAGAAGAGTTAATTAATCATAAATTACTTAATGTTTACATTTGTAATAAAGGTATATATTCTGAAGACCTTTTTTCCAAAGTTGTTTTAAGAAATTCCTTAATGGTCTTGGTTTACCCCTTTTTTGGGATAGATGAAGGAATTATAACTAATGTACCTTTTAATTTCGTCTTACCCTTGATTCCTAAAGAAATTGATTCCCTCATTAATGTCACTATCTTAAAAGATACCAACAAAGAGAGAATTTATAGAACTGAAAGAAGTTTGTCATCTTTGAAGACAGAAATACCACTAGATGACCAATTGATAGAAACTGATATAAAGAAATCTAAACAGGATATAGAGACAAAGATGATGGCAATAATAATATTAGAAAAAGATGATGGCAAACAAAATTTCTTGAGTTTAATTGATAGAGTAAATTTTCAAAAATGGCATACAGAAATTACTTTAGTATTTAATAAAGAATTCTCTTTGACAGAAATTGCTTTAATAGACTCAGGTGCTAATATGAATTGTATACAAGGAGGACTAATACCCTTAAAATATTATCAAAAATTTTTTGAACGATTAACTCAGGCCAGTGGAGAAAAGCTCATGATTAATTATAGAATACCTAATGGTCATATATGCCATGATGGAATATGTTTTGAAACAGTAGTTGTTTTAATTAAAGACTTTCCTTGTAAAATTATTTTAGGAACTCCTCTTATGAAATTATTTTAGGAACTCCTCTTATGGTTTTGCTTCACCCCTTTTTATTGACAGATGAAGAAATTAAAACTAAAGTGTTGGGAAAAGATATATTCTTTAAATTATTTTACCACCTATCTTGAAAGAAAATCATTATTCCCAAGAGGTCACTATTTTAAAAGATATCAACAAAAGAGGGATTTATAGAATTAAAACAAGTTTGTCATCTTTAAAGACAGAAATACTACTTGTTGACCAATCGATAGCTAATGACATAAAGAAATGCAAACAAGACATGGAGACAAAGTTTTGTTCTTATTCCCCCATTGCTTTTTTGTATAGGCACCTACATATAGTCCAATCACCTTGTCCAAAAGAACCTAGCAGAAATGGCATAGAAGACGTAAATATGAATACAATCTATTTTAATCAATATGAATGGACAGATAGTATGATGGAAGTACCCAAGAAAATTATAATAAATGACATATTTACACCCTTTAAAGTATCCTCAAATACTCATATAGCAAATGTTTTAATAACTGAAGTCTTGACAGATTTTCCTTTACTAATTATTAAAGAAAACATTAATTGTGGTAATTTCTCGTACATAGACAGATTTAATTCCCTAATTGGAAGAGTTAGTTGTAAGCCCCTGACAGATTTTCCTATTATCGACATTAATGAAAGACTTTATGGAGAGGCTTTATTTCACATATTCTCACAGAATGAGATATATAGTAATACATACATGGATAGAATCATGATAGATTTTAATTTTTTTTTTTTTGAATTTTACTCACCTTGACAGGCTCCATCATGACTACTCTAATACCATTATTACTCAGAAAGAGCTCAAAGGTATACAAAGAAACGTTTGTTTTATTCTACATACTTTAAATTTTAAAAATCATTTTCTTCTAAAGCATTTTAAAGAAGTTTCATAGAAAGCCATTGATAAAAGGATTTTTAATTTGAAAGAAGCATTGCATGAAAATACTATTTCAAGACATAATCCTTTTCCCAAATCCAATTGCAGAATACTATGAGTAAAAGAACTTCCCAGGTAGACACAAAAGGAAAGGGCAAAGCACCAGTGGTGCAACCTAAACAATTCCGTAAGCCTTCAGTAAGGATTTCGAATAAGCATGAATGTGTCTTGATAGAGACAATATCCCTTCAGGATACATTGCTAGTAGAGGCAATGTATTCTTGTGGTGAAAAAAGTGAAATTCTGCAAGAAGTGCTCTGCAATGATCTCATTTTTTAGAATGGAGAGTTTACAGAGCTTCCTCTTCATATTAAACTACTTCTTAATAATTTATAGGCAGCTTTTACCCTCAGACAGAAACCTTTATTCCAAAAGTCCCTTATGGCTTTGGAATTACATCTTGTTAGCACCAGTGCATTCATTGATGCATCTAGTTGTCAACTTCTAGGCAAGGAGGATGGAGATTCAAGCTCCACAAAGATAGAATCACAGTATCCAAAAAGCTATCTTATGGGAACAAGCTTTTCAAAGCTTTACCCTAAAATTCAGCAAAAAACGAGACTTGCCATTAGAACTTTACCCCCTGAAATCCAATAGAATATATTAACCCATAAAGCCATAACAAGTTCTTATGACAAATGGATTTATCTTTTCAAAGTGTTAGTCTTCACAGCATTCATTAGAACAGAGGACATGACAAATGACATATGGCTACCTCGTAAAGCTACATGGTATGAAAGCTTTGGAGAAACAGACAAAATTTATGAAGGAACTTTTGATAGATACAATCCCTATCCGGGATTACTTATCAACGTGGGGACAGAAGATCCAATAATTCGTGATCCTTTATGGTTATTTGAAATTCTAGAAGCAGGGTTTATTAGCAAATTAATCATAACTTTTGGAATTTAGATTAGTTTATTTCCCCAAGTCATCCAAGAAGTAGCCGCACAGTTTGGAGTACTTAATTATATGAAGATTACTATTTGGAGCACTCTTCCAGCTTGGTATAATAGCTATTATATGGAAGTTTGGCCAACACACATTCTGGTCCTTATCCATGATTGGGGTTGTGATAGGCCAAAAGCAAATTGATCCTTTGTTATAAATTAATTGATTAATTAGCCAAGTTTATTAATTAATCAAATTAACATGCAAACACGTGGTAGTACAAACAAATCACCAGTAAACTAAGTATGCTGCGAAAAATAAATTGACATAGTGATTTGTTTACAAATGGGGAAAACCTACACGGTAAAAACCCCATCGGGTGATTTTAAGGTCACCACTCTCGAAATTACACTATTATCACAACAAGCGGTTACAAGTAAAAGAATCCCAGTACCTTATACCATCCTATAGTTGAACCCTTACCCTAGTACCTAATTAGACTTGTTTTGTAGTGACAATTTCTCCTTTTGATGCACGGCTCCCAATACATGACTAACTAAATGTGCGGATCCCAATACGCGACTTCAATGACCAACTAGAGAAGGTTGTTGGCTACAAAGTTATTCAGTTCATCCCAACGATGAAGATCAAGAAGATGCTTGGTCACAAAACCCTACGGTGCATAAACACAGCAACTTCTTCACAAGAATGATGAACTAGGGCAAAACTGTGTCTCTGATCACAAATTGTTTGAACAAACTTTGCTCAACACTTGTGCAACTTGTGTCCACTTTGATGGCCCTTAAAATAATCCTTTTATATGTCTAGGGTTGTGAGAAAAGAAAGCCCAAAGACATAATCACGGATTAGAGTCAAAATAGAACTAAAATTCTCTTTTTCATAATTCTCAACAGATGCCTATCTATCGAGCTGCTGTCGAGCAACTGTCGAGCCACGGGGCTGGAATAGCTCTTCAAGCTCAATAGATGGCTAGTTGTCAAGCGTTAATGACAGACACTTTTTAGACTTGAATCTACTTGAATCTTGGACAGACTTACATGGCTTTAACACTTATTCTTGAATCAAAGTTTCTTGAAGTATTAAACACATCCAAAATCTACCTAAATACAAGTAAAATACATTTTGTCAAAGGATTAGCCAATTACATAAAATAGTGACACATGTTCCTAACAAGTGAATCACATATGTCCTAGCAATCTCCCCTTTGGTAATCCGTGACAAAACCACAACATACAAATGAGATATGAGAGAAGTCATAAATCACTTAACTCATATTCACTTGTTAAATACAATAAAATCTATTCTAACACAAACTCTTGAAAAACTTTGCAAAAAGAGAGTTTATGGCAAGTAGACTTTAACAACCTGTATTTTTGAAACACTTTAAACAAAACTCATCAAGGCATCTTCGTGTAATACAGAAATAATAGATTGCATACACATAATAAGAAGCATGTGCATAAAGAGAAAAAAGAAACAACACGTGTAAAGGTAGGTGAAAGAAACATACATCAACATATATAGAGAACATAAGTATAATGTATGTCAATAATGGTCACAAGACCCATGTACAAGAATAAATGAATATAAAATAGAAAGAAAAGAAAAAGATACATGTAATCCTCACTACATCACTCAGATATGAACACTCTCCCCAACAAAAATGTCCTATACTAACTTTCCCTCTAAGAATGACTACTCTCATATCCAAAACTACTCTCTCTTTTTGTCACGAGTGACAAAGGATAAGAGTCTTAAATAGACATCTCATTAGTAGAGCTAGCATCTCCATCATCCTCATCCTCAGAATCAGAAGCCACTGGAGGAGGTGGAGGAGAAGCCTTAGGAGCAAAGCCACCCATGACTTCTTGCCATAGTGCTATATGGCAGACACGAACGTTCACCTAATAAAACTCTGTAGAGAGTGTATTAAGGCGAGTATCCATGCACTGAAGCTACACCATGATGTCTCCGAGTGACATTGCTCGTAGAGGAGGAGGGAGCAGATATGGATGGAGTAGAATGAGATGAAGCCAAATGGGAGGGAGGAGCTATTGACCCAAACTACCTCAACCTAAATTGCGCCTTGCTACGTTTAACGGTAGCATAGTCTATGGCACATATGAAAGTGAAGTGGTCGGACGCTGAAAAGGGAACAGAAAAATGGCGTAAGATCCTTGTGATAGCTGAAGGAAAGATGAGCTTATCACAGGACGCCGAATCCCTATAGACATCTAGGATAGACAAAATAAAGTGAGAAGGAAAATCTATGGTAAGATGCTGAAGAAGGGACAACAAAAATCGAGCATAAGGCTCTCTGATAGAGTTATAATAAGAAAGAGGGTGAAGAAAAAAATGTCACAACCATGTTCAAAAACCAAGGACCTTTTGCAAAATTCGAATAGTAAGTGAACTGACACTCACCCCAATCAGAAAGGCACTCACAAAAAGCAGATTTGAGCTCATCTTTGGACATAGTTCTCAGATGCTCACAACCAAGGTAGTCAAGAAACTCTACTTTAGGGACACAAAGCACATATACAAAAAGTTGCAGTGTGATAGCAATGCACGTACCTCGAACACAAGTGTGAAAGAGAGGTACTAAAAAATCGAATTCATGCATGTTGAAGTAAAACTCCTGGATCAGCACCGATGGACATGTGACTAGGATGTCACACAGTGACTCCCAACCTCGACTATAAATGACATCGAGTAGGTTAGTGTTGGCAAAGTTTGCTAGAATGACTCGACGTTCTGAATGAATGCCTCGTCGAGAAAAGTTCTTTGAAAAGGCCTTACAGGCATCCTTATCACGGAACCAAATATGTGATGGAATAAGATCAAAGCAAGTGGATGCTTCGGAATGAAGAGGGTTCTAGGATGGAGTAGACTTAAGTTTAGGTGCCATAGACATGATTAACGTAAACGAAAAGAAAGGGAGAGAGAGAGAGAGAGAGAGACAATTAGAAAAGTCCCAAGTAGTTCAAATATATCAAAATATATTGAAAAGAGAGTATGTATGCATGAGTAATGCATGAATATGTGACATACAATATAAAAGGTATCATGGGCTCAGCCCAATCCAATCCTACCAACACACAATCAATTTGTACACATCTAAATGCATGATAATACTATTAGAATGCTTATATGATGCAGTGTATGAGATTTTAAACTCATTTAAGCAAAAACCCATCCCAAAATTTCAACAAAAACTCATCAATTTTGAAAAACCCCAAAATTTTTCAAAAACCCTAAAACCTAGGTTTCAAAACATGAAATGCATGTAAAAGAGAGCAAAGAAACTTACCAAGTGAAGCAAAAACTTGAGAAAGTTTGAAAATCACTTGGAAAGAGGTTTGGAGTGAGAGAGAGTGTTTAAGGAGGTGAAAGGACGGTTCTATCGAAAGAGAGATCGAGAAAAGTGAGAATCGGATTGCACTGGACCTTTATATAGAAGGTTAGTAAATCTCAACAGATAGAGGTGTTGAGAGGTGTTGAGACATCTGTCGAGACAAGTGTCAAGAAAACAAAAAGTCGAAAGATGCAGCTGTCAAGGATTTGTTAATGGACAAATCAACAAAAGGCTAAAGGAAGCCCGATCGATCCACCAACTATCAAAAAGCTATCGAGGATCCAGAAGAAATCTCGATCGATCCACCTAGCTATCGAGAAGCTATTGAGATTGCGATAAGAGGAAGGTGAAAAGCTCGATAAATAGCCAGGTGTCGAGAAGCTGTCGAGATTGCTTAAAAACAGTTTTTTAAGAAGGGAAAACCACATATATGAATGCAATCAAGCATGTAACTCAACCAAGGATCCAAACAACATTTTAAGTTCTCAAAATCATCTCTTAGCAATAATTTTAAGCACATAGATCCCAATAACACACACACACACACACTAAACAGGTCTAACCAATTTTATATTTCAAAAACAAGTTAAGACAGTTTAGTGAGCATACATTAACACATTTAAACCTTGTGATGGCCAAATCACATTGTACTTGCACATGTATCAAGAGTAGAAAAGAATATTGCGTGTTGTGTCTGAAAAACATCTCAAGATTGCATAAGTATATACATGTTATGATGATTTGAGATATGATAAAATTGCTTTAACTCACATACAATCAAAATTGTTTGATTGAGACTATCACCTTCGAGGTACATCTTATAACTCCCACATCTCCTAGAATACACGCTTGCAATCATATATAAAACATTTTGATCTTTTTTCTTTTTATTTTATTTTATTTTATTTTTTGCATATTTTTCTTTTTAAGTAAATCATGCCTGGGCATATAAGAAAGAGAAAAGAAATACCCAATTATGTTAAGCATTTGACATTACAATTTTGCTATGCCAAAGCACACAAATGTCATTGACATTGCATTTTTGCTATGCTGAAGCATATAGATGTCATTTCATGATTGGCAGGCAACAGTGGTAGGATAGTTATTTATGCCTTTCTCTTAGGATTTTCTAGTCCTTCCCGTTAAAAAGAGTGATATGAGTATTAAGTATAAGAGATTACTTAATCTTACTCATCACAAACAAGAGGTACAAAACTCACTTGCTTAGTTGTGCATGAAGATGCTCATTTAAGCTACAAGAGATACAAAATTTAGAAAACTTTGTTTCAATGGCCATTCAAAGTACACAAGTACCAATATACACAAAACACATACTGTTTTTGTATTTTTCTAATTTTTCATTTTTTTTTTAATTTTTACATCAAAAAAAAAAAATAAACAAAACTAAAAACAAACAAAAATATATTGAACAAAGCAAAGTATAAAAACTAGACCGACTCAAAATAAAAGCAAAACACACAAGTTATGCAAAACCAAAAACACAAAGAGAGAGAAGAGAGTGATAGAATCACTTAGAGACCTTTTCCTTCCACACTTTGGAAGAACATTTCCTTTGATTTAACCCTTGAATCGGCGGTAAGGGGAAGAATTGAAACCGTTCAAGTCTGAAAGGAGCATGAGGGCTTTGAGAAAATCTCCAAGGGGAGTAAGAGAGGATTGAAGTTAATTCTGGCTTCCATATGCTATCTTGCCGTTACTCTGTTGAGTGGCTAACCACTTATAGCAATTTGGTCGAGTATGACCGGCAACTCCACAATGATGACAGAAGTGCTGCTTTTTTTGTTTAGGCTTTTAAGAGTTAGCCTTCTTAACCCTAGGATTTTTAGCTTCCTTCTTATATTGCTTAGGGGGTGCTCATAAGATAGATTTACCTTTGTTTATGTTCTCACTAGCTAAATCAGTTTTAACATTATTGTTCTCAATTTCAATATTATTACTAGGAGTAACAAAAACAGTAGTACTAGTAGAAGCAATATTAGAAGAAGAGAAACCATACCCTAAGCATGTTCGATCAGAAGCAGATTTTTGAAGACTAAGCATCTTATCAAGCTTTGCACTTGAAGTCCTCTCCAATTGAGCTCTGACTTGAAGCTTCAAGCTCCTTGGTCTTTTTAGCTAAGAAATTATTTTCAAACCTCAATGCTCCAATAGTTTGATTAGGTTCATCAAACTTTGTGGAAAGCACTTCACAATCAAGTTCCACATCACTGAGCTTTTTGGTGGCCAGCATATAAAGTTTTTCATTTTTCTCAGAAAGCTTGTATAATTTCTCATAAGCTGTATGGATATCATCTTGATCATCTATCTTTTCAAACTTGAACTCCACCAATTCCTCTTCTTCATCCACATCTTCAACAATCCCCTCAATAGGATTGATAGTGGTAGTGAAGGCATTCAGGATTCCATCATCGTTATTGTCAAAATCATCCTCAGGCTCGATGTCGCTCAAAGTAGCAACGAGTGCCTTGCTCTTCCCAATGCTCTTGAGATATGTAGGACACTCCTGTTTCATGTGACCGAAACCTTGACACTCAAAGCACGTAGGTCCTGTAGGAACAGTGTACTGAGCACCATCCCTAGCATTCTTCTTCCTTTTGTCTTGACTCTTGAATTGAGAAAAATTGGATTGCCTACGGTCTTTGTTGAAGCCCTTCCCATTGGCATTCTTCATGAACTTCTTGAATTACCTGGTGATGTAGGACTTTATCTTAGACTCTTCATCGTTTGAAGACTCATTCGTGTCACTGCTCTTGGCTTTCAAGGCCATGCTCTTGCTCTTGCTTGACTTACCAATCCTCATTAACCCTAGCTTGTAAGTCTGTAGATTATCAACCAGCTCTGTTTAAAGGAATCTTATCAATGTCCTTTGATTCCTAGATTGCCGTAATCTTGGCATTGAATCTCTTAGGTAGAGATCTGAGCACCTTTCTCATAATCTTGGGTTTAAGAATGGTTTCCTCAAGAAAGCTGAATTTAGTATGTCCTTGAGCTTGGCATAAAACTCATTGAACGACTCATCCACCTCCATCTTAATCTCTTTGAAGCTTGTAGTGAGCCTTTAAAGCTTCAAATCCTTGACAGCCTTTGCAGTTTCAGTGGAGGATATCTTCTTGAATTCCTCATTAGTGACTGCACTGAACAAAGCATTTAATGCTCTACTGTTGAAGTTTGCCGCCTTGATCTTGCCTTTATCCCAATAGGCCGACGCTTCCTTTGGCTTGGTCTAGCCAATCTCTACAGCTTGCCACACCTTCTCATCTAGTGATTGCAAGAAAGCTCTCATGCATCTTTCTAGTATGCATAGTTAGTGCCATCAAATAAATGAGGTATGATTAAAGACTTCCCCTATCCATGACAAATAGGGGTCAATGGATCGACACAACAAATATTAGAACCTAATTAAAGTGTGCATGCTCTGATACCACTTGATAGGACAAAAACGAATTGACTCCTTGTGATAGATTAATTGATTAATTAGCCAAGTTTATTAATTAATAAAAATAGAATTAACATGCAAATGCATGGTAGCACAAACAAATTACCAATAAACAAAGTATGCAGTGGAAAATAAATTGACACGGTAATTTGTTTACGAATGGGGAAAACCTACATGGCAAAAACCCTATTGGGTGATTTTAAGGTCACGACTCTCGAAATTCTACTATTATCACAATAAGTGGTTACAAATAAAGGAATCCCAGTATCTTATACTAACCTACAGTTGAACCCTTGCCCCCTACCCAGTTGGACTTGTTCTATAGTGACAATTTCTCATTTTGATGCATGACTCCTAGTATGTGACTAACCAAATGTGTGGATCCTAATACGCGACTTCAATCACCAACTAGAGAAGGTTGTTGGCTACAAAATTTCTTCAGTTCATCCCAACGATGAAGATCAAGAAGTTGCTTGGTCACAAAACCCTACGGTGCACAAACATAGCAACTTCTTCACAAGAATGATGAACTAAGGCAAAACTGTGTCTCCAGTCACAAATTGATTGAACAAACTTTGCTCAACACTTGTGCAACTTGTGTCCACTTTGACAGGCCTTAAAATAATTTTTTTATATGTCTAGGGTTGTGAGAAAAAAAAGCTCAAACACATAATTACAGATTAGAGTCAAAATAGAACTGAAATTCTATTTTTCTTAAACCTCGACAAATGCCTATCTGTCAAGCTGCTGTCGAGTAGCTATCGAGCCACAGGGTTGGAACAACTCTTCAAGCTCAATAGATGGCTAGCTGTAGAGCTTTAATGACAGGCACTTTTCAGACTTGAATCTTGGACAGACTTGCATGGCTTCAACACTTGTTCTTGAAACATATTTTCTTGAAATATTAAACACATCCTAAATCTACCTAAATACAAGTAAAGTGTGTTTTGTCAATGGATTAGTCAATTACATAAAATAGTGACATATGTTCTTAACAAATGAATCACATATGTCCTAATAGGTTGTATCCCTGAATATAATTGGTATACAAGAGATACTTATTTATCACTTGATGATATAGATGCTTTAGTTCAAGAATGGTATAATTTCATGAGTAACAAGATTTATGAAATATAGAAAGAATTAGACAGAGGCTTCCACTTATATGGCTACACTAACAGAATAGCCATATATGGTCCAAGACCTTCAGCAAGTAGGCTTTTTGCAAAAAGAAAGATTGTTAAGGATCCTAGACTAATGATAGCAAAGGACCGTGTTCCTATTTATCTTCCTATTCATACTACGTTTTATGTAATAATTATGGAATAATTCATGAGCATGAGTAGTATGAGGATAACTTCGATCTGTTTGATTATGATAATTATGCGAATACAAATTGATAGACAGACAGACAGAATGCTTTCCCGGACAGACAACAACGACAAATCACTATTCACCAGTGACAGAGCACTATTCATTGGTAACAAATCACTATTCACTAACATGCGTGAATAGCTTCCAAACAGATCCAAGAAAGTCCAGACAATTACAGACAGGTCTAGAAAGATCAGACAAATATTCCTGACAGAACACTATTCACTTGCATGCGACAGAAAGTATCCTGACAGATTTCGATTCTCAGAATATATGGTTCTATAAGTACCTACCGACAATTTAACTTGAGTTAACTTTATCTAGTCAGGTTAATTTACCATGGTACACTGCATTTATAAATGCGATGGACTACAAAGACAGAAGATAAGCTTTTGAAGTTAAGCCTTTGAGGCATTTAAAGTTCCAAGTTTTTAAAAGCCTTTAAAAAAACCTTTGTAATAGCCTTCCCTCTTCAGACAATGTTTTTGATGTTTCTCGGAAAATTAGTAGGTTGGATGATGCGAATTAAGATGATGTGTCAGATCTGAAAAAGAATTTACAAAAGTCAGAGGAGATCGGGGTGACCGACCACAAATCCTCCGATGATGAAGTTAGTTTCTTTCTTCAGGAAATCTGAAATTTCAGGATTCAAGGAATATTATCTAGAATGAACTTACCCTTCTTCACAGGAGTAGAAGTGTTTATATAGGTCGACGTAAGCGGTTATTCATCTCATAACTCCCCATGTTATTAAGGAGTCCATAGGATTTGGAGTCAACTCTTGTAACTACAGTGGGAGTCATGTTTCTTTAACTATCGTTTCCATAACTGTTGTTGGAAATGATTCATTACAAAGAGGCCTAGTTTCCTTTATTAAGAGTAGAGCTCGTCCGTCCAATCGTTTCTAAGGATGGACGAGCTTTTTAAGGAATCTCATTCATCTAAACGCTTCTAAGGACCGACAAGGTCATTAAGGATGCTTAGGACAATCCTTACATGCGCTTGGTTCGCCCAAGTTGGTCTTTCATTAGACGAGCCACATGGATGAGCTCAGGAGTTGGTGTTTTTTGTAACACCATTAGTTGCCCCCTTGTCCACATGGATTGTCTAAAGGATTTGTGTACTTAATGTCTACAGTTGTAAGTGCCATGTGTCATAATTTCATTGATGTCCATTCTCGTCGATTTATTTTTTCGAGAGGTAAGCCATGTGCCATATCTTGGTTGGTCATGTCATTTCAAATACCCAGGTCAGATGTCTATAAATAGTGGAATTCCTCCTCTACCCTTCACACTTCTGAAATTTTTCTTTGTCTAAAATCTCATCTAGAAGTCTCTCCGTGTTCACAGTCCTTTCTCATCTAGAGCCAGGTATTCTCTTCCTTCTCGTCTTTAGGTATATGGTTTCCAAAAAATGTCTTAAACTATTATTTCCTTATCTAGCGATAGTACAGAGAAAGCTATAGATGAGTATTATGATACAACCAGTAATAGTGGTTCAAGTAACAGTAGTCATAGTAGTGAGGAGAGCTCTATGGACGAGGGCTATACCTCTGGTGTCCCTGGGCTTCCTTTAGAAGTTATCCAAGAAAAAATTAGGAAAGCCTCTAGTTCCTAAGCTGGCACTTCATCCAATGTCCCTCCGTCTAGTCCCTTGGATAAAGAGGAGACCGTTTATAGTTGTGTTGTAGGTATTCATTCCAAAACGAGTGAGCAAAGGCTTAACAGTTTTAGGGCATGGTACTAGATCCTAAATAAGCTTAACCTTAAGTTACCCATTTATGGAGAGTGGTGCTGCAATCCCCGTTTTAGGGTAGGCATCTATGAGGCTTATTTATTGGGGGATTTTAGGTTACCATTGAATGCATTTGCTAGAGAGTTATTGGTTAGGTTAGGTTTAGGTATATGTCAATTCAACCCTAATGCATGGAGATTAGATATCTTTATGCAAATTTTATGGAGTGAAGTATTTGGGAGGGACCGTCCCTTTACTGTGGATGAGTTTCTTTTTTGTTACAAACCTTTAGAGATAAATCAATCCCTTGGCTTTTACCAATTCATAGCTAGGGGTAAAGTTTGTAGATTAATCATGTCCCTGGCCTCGTTTTTTCCTTCTGGAAGCTTTCCGTCCTTCAAGTATTACACTATTGGAGTCATCCAATTCTCTTCACCCTCTATCTGATGCACCTATGGAAAGTCTATGTTGGGCAGGTATTGAATTTCATCAAACTCGTCCATTACTTTGCTTGCTGAGGCTTCTTTTGCTAAAGTATCAACTTCAATATTTTCTTCTCTTGGAAGCTGAACGAAATTGGCTTCCTTAAACTTCTTGACAAGACATAGCACCCTGTTAAGGTACTTCTTCATTCATTCTTCTTTGGCTTCACATGTCCCATTCACTTGGCCTATTACTAGTTGTGAGTCTCCTAGGACGAGTATCGATTCTGCTTCCACAGATTTAGCCAACTCTAACCCTTTAAGAAGGGCTTTATATTCAGCTTCATTGTTGGTCGTTTGATACTGCAGAGTAACCTTGTGCTTCAATTTATCTCCCTCTGGGGATAGTAAGATAACTTCTATTACTCCTGCATGCTGTGTTGATGAGCCATCCACATGGATGACCCATGTCTTTCTATTCTCCACCCCATTTAAGTCCTCATAACTTGGAGTAAACTCTGCAATGAAATCTGCTAGGGCTTGAGCTTTTATTGTATGCCTTGGTTGATATCTGATGTCAGATTGACAACCTATTGGATCAATCGTCCTACAGCTTTTAGCATGTTCGTTGCTTTCTTGAGTGGATGATCGGTTATGACATTGATGACATGAGCTTGGAAGTAATGCCTAAGCTTCCTAGAGGCCATTATCAATGCAAAAGCCAGCTTCTCTATTAGTGGATATTGTCCTTTTGCTCCCCTTAGTGCTTTGCATGTGTAGTATATGGGCTTTTGCACTCTTCCTTCTTCCCTTATCAATGCTGAACTAATAGCATGTGTAGTGACTGCTAAGTACAAATACAACTCCTCCCCTAGCACGGATGGACTTGGTATAGGAGCCATGGTGAGGTAGATTTTCAAGTCCTAGAAAGCTTTTTGACACTCGTCCATCCATTCAAATGCCTTTTTAAATACCTTAAAAAATGGCAAACATTTATCAGTAGCTTTAGAGACAAACCTGTTAAGGTCAGCAACTCGTCCGATAAGAAACTGGACTTCTTTGATATTTCGCAGAGGTTCCATGTTTAGTATCGCCTAGATCTTGTCTGGATTTGCATCAATCCCTCTATGCGAAACCATAAACCCCAAGAATTTTCTAGATGATACTTCGAAAGCACATTTACTGGGGTTTAACCTCATGTTATACTGCCTAAGTGTGTCAAACGTTTCCTGCAGGTCATCCAGGTGCTTCTCCTTGTCCTGACTTTTCACCAACATGTCATTTATGTAAACCTCTACATTCTACCCAATTTGTGGATGAAACATGTGGTTAACTAACATCTGATATGTTACCCCGGTGTTCTTCAAGCCGAAAGGCATCACCTTCAAACAGAATAAGCCTTGACTCGTGACAAATGATGTCTTTTCTTGATCCGCGTCGTCCATCCTTATCTACTTACATCCGGAGAAAGCATCCATAAAGCTAAGCAGCTTGTGTCCCACAGTAGAATCTACCAATTGGTCAATACGAGGCAATGGGTAGCTGTCCTTAGGGCAGGCCTTGTTTAGATCGGTGAAGTCTACACACATTCTCCACTTACTGTTTGCCTTCCTGACCATTTCTACATTGACCAACCAATTTTGATAACTTCTCGAATTAACTTCACTATGATTAACTTCTACATCTCTTCTTTAATAACATTGTCTCTTTCAGGAGCAAACACCCTTTTCTTCTATCGTATAGGCTTAGAGGAAGGATTCACATTTAGACGGTGGGTAATGACACTAGGGTCTATACCCAGCATGTCCTCATGACTCCAAGCAAATACGTCAATGTTTTTCCTCAGAAAACAGATGAGGTCTTTCTTAACCACTTCTTCTAAATCTGCTCCAACCTTGGTGCACCTCTCAGGATTTTCTCGTCCAAAGAAATGTCTTCCAATGCTTCAATGGGCTCCGCCACAAGTTTTCTTTCTTTAATGTTCATTGTCTAAACCTGTTAGTCCATGACCAGCATGGCCAGGTAGCACTCTTTGGCTGCTAGTTGATCTCCTTGCACTTGTCCTACTCCATGTTCCATTGGGAACTTAACTAACAGGTGGTAAGTGGACGTGACCGCCTTCCAACTATTTAGAGTTGGTCTTCCAATTGTGGCATTGTAGGATGATGAACAGTCAACCACTAGGAAACTCACATCCTTAGCTACTTGCTGTGGATATGCCCCCACCACTACAGGTAACGTGATGGTACCCATAGGCTGCACTTTCATTCCTCCAAACCCTATCAATGGCAAGCACACTGGACGAAGTCGATCTCATCCAAGCATCATCTTTTGGAAGGCAGGGTAGTACAATATATCTACTGAACTTCCGTTATCCACCAAAACTTTCCTGGTTGTATAATCTGCGATGAGTAAGGTGATGACAATGGCATCATCATGCGAATAATGGATCCTTTCAGCTTCTTTGTCGGTGAATGAGATTGTTAACTCGTCCGTCCCTTTTGTCCTTGGTGATCGTCCAGAAAGCTGGACGTTTTGCACCACTTTGAGATATGTCTTTTTTGACTTGGAAAACTGTCCTGCTGAAGTCCCTCCTATAATAACCCTTATCTCTCCAAGTGGAGGCCGTGATGATTCTTCCATTTTTCCCTTCAACTTCTCATCTTTATGATCTCTTCCAACGAAATGCCTCAACTTTCCTCGTTTAATAAGATTCTCAATTTGCTGTTTCAGGTCATAACACTCGTCCATGTCATGGCCATGATCTCTATGGAAGCGATAATACTTATTCTTATTGCGCTTGTTAGGATCGCCTTTCATCTTTTCTAGCCAGTTCAAGGAAGGATCATCTTTGATCTGTATGAGCACTTGATTGAGTGGGGCATTTAAGGGTGTATAATTCTAATTCCTTGCTGGGGGGGCTTGTCTTCCTATTATCTCGGTCCTTTTTATCATCTGTCCGTCCCTTCTTTGGATGAGGCCCATGTTCAGAATGGCAGTTCGCTTCCATTTTCTTAGTTCTCTTCCTCTTCTTGGCTATGATTGCATCTTCTACATTCATAAAATTCTGAGCGGTGTGGACGAGTTTAGCCATAGTTTGAAGCTCTTGCTCGTAAAGCTTGTGGATGAATAGATTTGAATTAAATCAGTTATGAAAAGCTGCCAATAGCAACTTATCGTCCATCTCGTCCATCGCCAATGCTTTCCTATTAAATCGGGTGATGAAGGACCGCAAGCTTTTACTTTCCCCCTGTTCTATAGTCAACAAGCTGGATGAAGAACGTTTGTGTCTCTGTCCTCTGATGAAGTTATTGACAAACAACTTACTCAATTCTTTAAAAGAACTTACTGAATTCGGGGGTATTTTACCGAACCACACTCGTGCTAAGCCCTTGAGGGTGGTAGGGAAGGCTCTACACATTATTTCATCAGGAACCCTTTGAAGATGCATAGTCGTCTTAAAGGTGGCAATGTGATCAAAAGGGCCTCGTGTCCTATCATATGAATCCAGAGAAGGCAACTTGAACTTTGGTGGTATAGGGTGACCATTGATGGAAACCGTAAAGTGGGAATCGGTTCTGTGGACCAAATCTTCTACAGGATTTGCCCTTCTCATGTTCTCTTTCATTTCTTCCATGATTTTCTTCATTTGGTCCATCTCTTCTTTCAAGTGTGGCACCGTTCGTGAAGTGGTACCTCTTAACTGACTTCCAATTTTAGAATTTTCTTTATCATCATGACCCTATGTTTGTTTTCCTCCTTCATGCTCTTCATATGTCTGCCTTCTCATATTAATCTCCCTTCTTATTTCTTGGTTTTGGCAAGTTAACTCTGCCATTGCAGCCGCCATAGATTGCACATGGACAGATGATGTTTGCATGACCGGTGTAGATTGGTAATCGCGATGGGGGTTGCTTGAAGTGTCTCTACTTCCCTGATGGCCTGGGCTAGTAGCCCTCGATCTGGTCCGTACCTTTCAACCTTTTGTCATGGAAAAGAAAAAACAACTAATCTTCCCCACAGACGGCACCAATTGATGTTTCTAAAAAAATCAGTAGATGGGATGATGCGGATTAAGATGATGTGTCAGACTTGAAAAAGAATTTACAAAAGTCAAAGGAGACTGGGCTGACCGGCCACAAATCCTCCAGTGATGAAGTTAGTTTCTTTCTTCAGGAAATCTGAAATTTCAGGATTCAAGGAATATTGTCTAGAATGAACTTACCCTTCTTCACAGGAGTAGAAGTGTTTATATAGGTCGATGTAAGCGGTTATTCATCCCATAACTCCCCCTATTATTAAGGAGTCCGTAGGATTTGGAGTCAAATCCTATAATTGCTGTGAGAGTTATGTTTCTTTGACTATTGTTTCCATAATTGCCATTGGAAACGATTCATTACAAAGAGGCCTAATTTCTTTATTAAGTGTAGAGCTCGTCCGTCCAAACATTTCTAAGGACGGACAAGCTTTGTAAGGAATCTCATCCATCTAAACACTTCTAAGGACGGACGAGGTCATTAAGGTCGCCTAGGATGATCCTTACATGCACTTGGTTCGCCCTAGTTGGTCTTTCATTGGATGAGCCATATGGACGAGCTCAGGATTTGGTGTTTTTTGTGACACCATTAGTTTTATTTTCAAAACTTGTATTAAAGACAACAGATTTTTTTCAAGTTTTATCAAAGATAGGAGTTTTTATTCAATAAGATTTTACAAGTTTCTATTTTCATATTCCATATTCTGTTTTAACCTTATTTTGAATATATCTATTTTGCTATTTTCTTCTTTATCATCTATTTTATCATTGCTTATGCTTCCATATTGTTGCCATGCTCTCTCCTGGGTAGTCATTAGATATTATTGCTGTGCTCTCTCCTGGATAGTTAGTCCTTATCCATGATTGTGGTTGTATCCCTGAATAAAACTGGTACAGGAGATACTTATTTATCACTTGATGATTCAGATGCTTTGGTTCAAGAATGGTCTAATTTCAAGAGTGATAAGATTTATGAAATTCAGAAAGAATTAGACAAAGGCTTCCACTTATATGGCTACACTAACAGGATAGCCGTATAGATTATGATGAAGGTTATAGCATGAGAGATATAGACAATAGTTGGTTAAATGATAATATGGATTATGAAACAGATTCTGACTCTGATAGTGATATGGATAATTATAATTATAACTATAATAATATAAATAATTGGAGTATACCAACAAGAGATAAAATCAACAGATAGACTGATAGGCACAATAATAGTTTCTTAGATAAGATTAATAAAAAATTGGAATCTTTAGAAGCTATTGAAATATCCACCACTATAGAAAGAAAAAATGATAGAGATAATAGAATAGATAGTTTTTTTGGATCTTTATGAAAAAATAAAAGCTGTAAATTCAGAACAAGAAAGAAACTTTGAAACCCATCAAAAATCATCTTTAGTGACAGATAATTGGCATGATAGAGAAAACAATAACTTAGTAAGCACTAACAGATTCATAAATATTACATGTAGAAAAGATGATGGGAGAAATAATTTAAAAACTCTAGAGACCACTTTGATAGAAAGGAAAGACAATAACGTAGTAAGAAGTTCTATAGAAAGCCAAGAAAATAATAATAGGAAAGATGACATTATAGGAACAATACAAAAGAATCCTAGTACTATAATACAAAAGAAGAAGCTAGATATAATTGATAAAGACATAGAAAAGGTAAGAGACTTTGAAAGACAAAAGGCTAATAACCCAAAACTCTACATAAAGATTTTAGCATAGAAAGGATATGGACAAAGACAAAGAAAGAAACATGATAAGGAAGGAGAAAGAAAAAGAAAATGATGGCTTGATAAAAGTAATCAACAAAGAACGAAGAGACAATTCCAAAAAGAGTAATAGTTTTAAAGAAGAAATTGATAAAAGACTAAAATCAATTAATAGAACTATGGACTATACCTGAGACAACAATTTAGTAGAATTGGTTAAAAAGATAGAAATTTTAAATTCACCGATAAAGACAAAAGAAATGAAAAAGGACATAATAGTTTTAGAGATTCTGAGCTATCAGATAATGCGAATGAGAAACCTAACAGACATATTAGAAATATTATTTGTCATAAATGTAAGGAATATGGGCATACTAAAAAACAATGTGACAGAAATGTAAAATGAACAAATAATGAAAATGGAAGAATTAAAATCAACTAACCCACTTAAAATTAATAAAAGAAAAAGGAAACAAAAAGACATAATAATGAAATTGATAGATAATCTACCCAATCATCTAAAAGAAAAAAAAAGACTATTTGTTAAAGTTAAAAAATTCTATATAAATACCTATTGCTTGTATTAAGTGTAGAAAATATGGACACCATGTTACGAAATGTGGAAAAGGAGAAAAAGCTAAGAAAGAAAAGGATAAGAAAGAAAAAACAAAAATGAAACAAAATGGTACAAATATAAACCCAATAGCTCTACAAGACTTCATGACACAAGCAAAAATAGTAAAACAAGAAATTAAAGAAGATAATTCCATAGATATAGATGAACATAATCTTGCAGAAATAATAAATTTAAAAGAATGATCTGAAATGATAGAAGCAAGGTTTATCAGCAAATTAATCATAACTTCTAGAATTCAGATTAGTTAATTTCCCAAAGTCAACCAAGAAGTAGCCGCACATATTGGAGGACTTAATTATATGAAGATTACTATCTAGAGCACTCTTCCAACTTGGGATAACAGCTATTATATGGAAGTTTGACTAGCACACATTTTGGTCTTTATCCATGATTGGGGTTGTATCCCTGAATACAACTGGTATACAGGATATACTTATTTATCACTTGATGATATGGATGCTCTAGCTCAAGAATGGTCTAATTTCATGAGTAACAAGATTTATGAAATACATAAAGAATTAGACAAAGGCTTCCACTTATATGGCTACACTAATAGAATAGTTGTATATGGTCCAAGACCTTCAGCAAGGAGGCTTTTTGGAAAAAGAAAGATTGTTAAGGATCTTAGACTAATGATGGCAAAGGATCGTGTTCTTGTTTATCTTCCAATTTTATACTACGTTCTATGTAGTAATTGTGGAATAATTCATGAGCATGAGCAGTATGAGGATAACTTCGATCCGTTAGATTATGATAATTATGTGGATATAGACTGATAGACAAGCAGACAGACAGAATGCTTTCCTGGATAGACAACAGCGATAGATCACTATTCACCAGCGACAAATCACTATTCATTGGTGACGATCACTATCCATGAACATACGTGGATAACTTCCAGACAGATCCAAGAAAGTCCAAATAGTTATAGACAAGTCCATAAAGATCAGACAAATATTCTTGACAGAACACTATTCACTTGCATCGACAAAAAGTATCTTGACAGATTCCGATTCTCAGAATATATGGTTCTATAAGTTCCTAAAATATATGATTCTATAAGTACCTACCGACGGTTTAACTTGAATTAACTTTACCTACTTAGGTTAATTTACCATGGTTCACTACATCTAAAAAAGCGATGGACCACGAAGACAAAAGATAAGCTTTTGAAGTTAAGCTTTCGAAGTTAAGCCTTTGAAGCCTTTAAAGTTCCAAGTTTTTAGAAGCCTTTAGAATAATTCTTTCTAATAGCCTTCCCTCTCCATTTCCCTCAGAAAGACTTCCGTTCTTGTAATCTTGTAACCTATCTCTTCAGACAGTTTTATTTTGTAATCTTGTAACTTTTTAGACAGTGTTTAATTTTCATGCTTGTATCAAAGACATCAATTTTCAATTTTAATCAAAGACAAAAGCTTTTATTCAAGTAAGATTTTACTAGCTCCTGTTTCCATATTCAATATTCCATTTTAACCTTATTTTGAATATATCTATTTCGTCATTTTCTTCTTTATCATTTATTTTATCATTGTTTATGCTTCCATATTACTGTTATGCTCTCTCCTGTTAATATACTCCAATTATTTGTGTTATTATTATAGTTATAATTATAATCATCAGTATCACTCTCAGAATCAGAATCTGTTTCATAATCTAGATTACCATTAAACCAATTATTGTCAAGTGTGGTTGGACTAGTCCATTGCCAACGTAATTCTATATAAAAAATAGGTCATTTACCGAAGTGTGTCTCGAGACTTGGTAAGGATAACATCCATCAGAATGGGACTAAAACCCTTCTTTTAAGAGAATCACCAATAGTGGGAACCCAACCTCGACCTGATTATATCTAAGAGGTTTAAAGGGTAACAACAAACTATTAATACGTGAATAGTAAGAGCACTAAATTTGTGTCTCATTTAGGATGGATTAGTGCAAGCTGTTACGATGAAATTGAGGATGAGTTTTAAACTCTTAATGAAGTTCATAAATTACAAATGTCTGTGTAACAGGGACATAAGAAGGAACTTTACCTTTGTGAACATAGGAGTGGTGCCGCTTCTGGCAAGAGTAAAAGGGTTTTCTCTTGTACATGTTCACTAAACCGGGTAAAGCACAAGGCCATAATAGTGCTAACAACTTGGATTTCTAAATGTGTTGTGGATTTTCTCATGTGTGTGCTGTTTCCAATTTCAACACATAAGAGTTTTGGTTTAAACACCAAGCCACCATTAACTCTGTTGATTTCTTGAGCAATTACACTAAAGGGAAGGTAAAGTTGAAAGACACCTTCCATTATGCATGATAGGATATCAATCAAGTGAGACATATATTTGTTTGTTTTTAGACCCCTTAAAACACAACCAGATTAACCTAGTTAATTAGCCAAGTGATTACTTAGTCAAATTATCAAATCTAGGTTAACACAAATATATCATATCATTGTAAAGTGCGGAAAATAAAGAACACAATAATATGATAACCCAGGAAAACCAAACCGGTAAAAAGCCTAGGGAGGATTTAACCTAACTATCCTCAAGGTAAATCGAATCCACTATGAAAGAATTGAAGTTTACACAATAGCGACTTAGAACACTAACATCCTATTGCTACCTCGAGTAGAAAACTTACTACCATGACCATGTGACAGCTCCGAGTCTACAGACTACTTCTTTCTTGGATTCTTGGCAAGCATAACTCCGAGTCCACGGATTACTTCTTTCTTGGATTCCCAGCAAGCACAAGCACTCCCGCTAGTATATCTTTAAGCTCTTGAATCTGCAATTGAATTAATCACCAAGCTTTCGACATCAATCTTGAGATTGGAAACCCTAAGTGTATGTGAAGGCAAACACCTCTAGATCTCACAAAAGATTCACACACACAACATAAAGAGCAATCTCTAAATGTGGCTAGGGTTTTTCCTTTTATACTTAAGACAAAACTTAAAACCCTACATGTCAAACTAGGCTTGGGTTGAGTTGGAAAATTCTACAGAAAAATAATCTGCACGAGTTTTGATTGATCGAGTCTAATTTTTGATTGATTGAACCAAGTAGATTTATACAGTAAATCCTGCAGAGCACTCGATTCCAATTTTACATATTAACACACTTTGAGCAAGTCTAAAACAAGACTAAAATGTTTTGATCATAGTTTGCCAATATTACAAATTGAAGTTCTAATACATTAGTTCCTAATTCCTTAGAACCTAGCAAACTCCCCCTTTGGCAATCCGTGACAAAACAAAAACTAAACAAAGTGCTCAAAATTTACAAAAAAAACCCCAATATAAAACTTTGCCCAACAAAACAAATTCAAACTAACTACTATCTATCAATTGCAAGTGTAGATAGCAGCATGATTGAATCAACCTGTATATTACTGTAATACTTAGCAAACACATAAATACATCTGTAGAAAATACAAGTAAAACAAAATAAATTCTTGATTTCACATAACATAAACTACAAGACATATATCATGAATAACCTCATAAATATAAATCAATAATCAATGTAGCACAATGTGAAACAAGAAACATATATAAATACATCATAATATCTCCCCCTATCATGGATAACCCAATCAAAAACAAAAATACATCATAAGCCAAAAACATAAATACAAAATGAAGCACCTACATACAATCTAAAAGCTCCACAGCTCTAAAACATCAAAAATCTCCCCCTAGCAACAAAATCTCCCCTTCATATGTACTCCCCCTTTTTGTGATGAATTGCCAAAAGGCACTCACTCATCATCAAAAGGAGGTGGTAGAGGCGACCATCTAAAACGCTCCAAATTTGCACACAAGGCATGAAGCTCATCAAGCATGTCCACCAAAAGCTAACCATGAGCTGCTTGAACGGTCATGACAATCTCCAACGTATGACAAATGTTTGAATCATCCGAAGTAGAAGGTGGGGGAACAGTATCGGTAGCAGCAGGATTGACAAATGCCTTAGTAGAAGTATCACCTGTAGAAGAGGGAGGAGGAGGTGTGACACTGGAAGACTCAACCTTAGTGTGCTTTGAGCTTACTCTCATTTGAGCAACTCTTTGCCTAAGAAAGGTGGCACCAGTAGGAGCAATGATATGAACAAGCTTAGATACAAGAAATTGCTCTAATCCTAAATGCAAAAGAATCCGATGAATGAAAACTAGAAAGAAAAGAGCATGAGCGATAGAACTACTCCTATGAACCTCAATCAAGGAATAAATGAAAAGATGAGGAAAGCTCATAAAAGAGTCTATTACAAGGGCATACAAAAATGCACATCTCTCCAAAGGAATGGTGTGTAGATGAGAGATAGGCCAAATTGAATGGCAAGAAATCCGAAAGAAAAGATAGTGAATCTTGGTCAACTCGTGAGAGGTGATTTGAGGATCAGAACCCCTCTAAATAGAAGTACTAGTGATGTATGACATGATGTCATCAAGGGGTAGAGACTTATTGTATGGATAAATAGGATGCTGGACCAATGGCACCCCAAGAGCATCAGCCACTATTGAAGGAGTAATGGTGTACTCATCACCCCTATCCAACTTCTCACAAGAGTGTTGGAATCATAGGAGTGGACAGAGAGGTTTAAGTAAAACTCTCTGATCAAGGTAACCGAAGGAGGATGAGAAATATCCAATAAAGGTAACCAACCCCTATGATTAAAGTTTCACCTAATCTCAGGGTTAAGCTCATCTAAGACAACCTTTCTCTCAACCCAAATATTCCTAACAAGGTTCAGCTTCTCAAAACCTTCCTGGTTTTTCTCACTCAAGAACATCTCACTATCAAAGGTGGGGGAAGAAGTAGAGGTGGAGGTCCTATAGGCTCTAGTTTTCCTAACCTTGATGCTAAGGGTCAAAGGGCAGACACAAAAGAGATTGAGAAAAAAAAAAACAAAAAACAAAAAAACCAAGGGCAGACTGCAAGTTAGCAAAGAAATATATCGAAATAACAATTCTATATGATGCATGAACAATATCAACACATGATGCATGCTCTAATGCAATGAGAATAAGTTCAATTGCACTTTAAAGTCACAAAATTGGCTTGAGCATAGAGTTTGAATCAAAAACCCCAAATTTGAAAACCCAATTTCAAAAAACCAACAAATTGACCAAACTGATCATTACACAAGATAGATAACATAAAATAATGATCAAAGCAATCAATCTAACAGACCAATTTCATTAAATTAAGCTTAATTCAACAAAATCTCCAAATCGGGTAGGTTCAAGCCCTAGAATTTTCAATTTTTCCAAATCATCAAATTGATCAAATTAATTCACAAAGTTCACTTTTATGTTGTCCCACAACAAAATCCCATTGGTCAATTTCCAAAAAAAATACTTAAAACAACAAAAATCCCAAAATTTCATAGGTTCGAAATTATCCCCAAAATGCATGAAACATGAAAATAAATGAAAAAGGAAGTGAAAAAAGGTATTACAAACATTAGAAGACAAAATCCTTGCAAAAAGTTTGATGCAAAATGACAAAAATTGAGCTTTGAATCTTAAATCGATCGAGTAGAGAGAGAGCTTTAAAAGTTTGAAAAAATGTTTGAACACGTGAAAAGCTAAAGGTTTTAAAAAAACTCTGAATGCGATTTTCAATTGATCGAAAATTAGATTCGATCGATCGAAAATGCCTTCGATTGATCAAGAACCAATTGAGTAGTGATCGAAATGGACAGATTCAAACCAAAATTTTAATCACATTTTCGATCGGTTGAGAAACAGATTTGATAGATCAAAAATTTGGAAAACACAATTTTTTGAAAAATAGAGCAAGTTTATGCAAAAACTCCTCAAAGCATAGTATTTTATGAACAAAATGCATGAGTATGAGATGAAATGCTCTTCAAAAACACTTGTTTTGAACCTAGATTTCCCAAAAATAAGATTTTCAACCAATTATCCTTAAATTCTCAAACTTTAAACATAGTTTGCATTAAAAACAAGGAATTTTCAATCTTGGATGGCCAAAACAGAATCACATACAATAACATGTAAAAAGTTTAACAAAGAGTAATTTGTATAGTGTGTGCAACTAGTAAAAGCATGAGATACATGTGAGGTGATATGTGAATAGTAAGCAGTCAAAATTTCTACAAAATTCATCACATAAATTTGAGAGAAACTATCACCTAAAGAGTTATATCATATAACTCCCATATCTCCTAGAATAAAAGCTTGCAATCATGTATGTTTCTTGATTTATCTCATATTGTACACACAAATTTTATTTGATTAGAAAATTATTAAAATAGTCAGGATAATGTACACACCAATTTTATTTGATTGTGAAGTTATTAAAGCCCAATAATGTAAACACCAATTTTAGCATTTAAACCAAGGCTACAACTTATGTTCTTTTTGGGCATGTGCTATACTTTCTCGAGCATAAAATCTTATGATATGCACTAAGGTGTTCATGATTAGCTAGTAAACAGTGGTGAGATGGTTATTTATGCCTTTCTCAATAAGTTTAGGTCCATCAATTAAAGACATGTGACTTCAAGATTAAGAATATGTGATCAAAAACTATAAAGATCTTTCCACACAACATGCACTACAAAGCTCATACTAGTAAAGTGCAATAAATAAGCTTATCCAAGCTAAACAAGGTACAAAGATATGTTATGTAAAGATAAATTGGCCAACCTTGATTTTATATCGAAGACAAATAATGCAAAAAACATTTTGCTTCCCTTTTCCTCTTGTTTTTTTTTTTTATTTTTTTTTATTTATTTATTTGAAAAGAACCAACAAAAACAACCTAGAATGAAATTCGTGAATGTTATGCAATGCAAATCCTAAAAAGAAACAAAGAAAATAAAAATAACAAAGAAGAATGGTCACAAAGAGTAGAGTGATGAAGCACAAGGACAATGTCAGAAAGACTCAATTAGATTGAACCTTTTGCACCCAAAACTTTTTAGATGCACCTTGAGCATTAGAGTTCTTATGCACACTAGAATGATTACCAACTCCAAGATTGGAATAAAGGTTTAGAGCCTTCACCAATTCACCAATAAGTACTATAGGATCTTGTGCTTGAGGCACAAGTACTTTTGCTTGTTTGCTCATTTAGCAGCTAAAACTTGAAATAGTTTGGATGAATGTGCCCAGACTTTCCACAAAAATGACAAACCCATGCAGGTCTATCATGCAACTTGTCCTTAGGAGGATTAGGAGTCTTAGGTTTAGATTCTTGAAGATCAACCTTAATTTTCCTAGGAGATGAAACTTCTACGGGTTTGACAACTTCACTCACAGGGGATTCAAAAGAAAGAACAAAGTTTGTGGAATGTGGTTCAAGCACATAGATGTTTTCTACAAAACCTAACCCAATTTTGTCAAAGTGAGACTTTTGAACACTCAGCATGTGATCAAGTTTGGAGCTTGCAGACCTATTAGTTTGTTCTTTAGCAACAGATAATTCAAGTTCCAAATTCTTAACTTTATCAAGCAAAAGTATGTTCTCAATCTTCACATTATTCAACAATTCATTAGCATCAAACAGTTTCACAAGCAAATTTTTCTTATCAAGTTCAAGAGATGTAATTTTCTTTAAATCTAAATCAACACTCATAGCATATTTTGCAGCAACTTTGCAAAGTTTAATATAGGCTTCTTGTAAATCTACATCCGCAGAGAGTTCCCCATTAGAAGAATTCTCTTCAATAGCAATACTTTCATCAACTACAACAGTAGCAAAGAAAGTAATGAAGTTTCCATCCTCATCACTACCAAACTCATTATCAGAAACTTCATCATCACTAAGGGTTACAGCCATAACCTTACCCTTAGACCTCAAGAATGTTGAACATTCAGATATCACATGACCATACCCTTGACATCCAAAACATTGTTAACCTATAGAATTATTAGAAGGTTGACCTACTTTCTCTTTAGGTTTCTCAGTGTTTTTCACCTTAGTGGGATCATTCCTCCTAAAATTTCTACGTTCAACATTGTTTTTACCTCTTGCCCTTCTGTTATTGTTCCTAAGAAAGTTTCTAAAGTTCTTGGCAAGATAGGCAATCTCTATAGCAGAGAGTTCATCATCAAATCCAATCACATCAACATTATCAACAGACTTAAGAGCCATTAATTTGGATTTGCTAGTCCTGGGTAGGTCCAACTCATCAGACTGAAGAGATCCTATAAGTTCATCAACAGGGATGGAGTCCACATCCTTGTTTTCAATGATGAAAGTCACTTTGGGTCTAAAATCAATAGTCAAAGATCTAAGAATTTTCCTAACAATCTTAGGTTGATCATAGATTTCACCCAAATTATATGCATAATTAACAATGATGAAGTGCAAATTCATCAGTCAGAGACAGCAGATGGAACAGACCTTTAGCCCGACTGATAGTGTCCTCAAAGTGGTCACCTCTGTGGTACCTGCCACAAAGTTTTCGATGCCAAAGTCAATAAGAAGAATAATGCAATATCACAGAGCGAGAAATATATCTGAAGAAAAATATTCCAGTACCTTTTGTTGGTGATATGAGAGCCTTATATATAGGTTCCCTTGGATTCTAACCGTTGTGGTTAATAATGGGATGTTAATGCCCTTCTTGGTAACGCCTCCTGCTTAATATGGGGTCTTAATGTGCTTTCAACAGTCTGCATAGCTGTTGTTGTAACCGTCTAAGGTGTTATTGGTGGCATTGAATGGGCCTAATTCATTCGTTAGTGACGAAGGCACTTCTTTCAGTTTGTCCATAGGGGTGATTTCGTCTGTAATGTTATGTTCGTCTATAGTTGATTTTGTCAGTCCTATCAAACAATATCATTAAGCTTAGCATAGAATTCATCAAAACTTTCATCATCAGACATCCTAATGCTTTCAAATCTAGTTGTTAACAGATATAAATTATTGATTTTAACTGCCTTTGTGCCTTCATGCTTATTTTTAGACCCTTTAAAACACAACTAGATTAATCTAGTTAATTAGCCAAGTGATTACTTAGTCAAATTATCAAATTTAGGTTAACATAAATATATCATATCATTGTAAAGTGCAGAAAATAAAGAACATAACAATATGATAACCCAAGAAAACCAAACTGGTAAAAAACCTGGGGAGGGTTTAACCTAATTATCCTTAAGGTAAACTGAATCCACTATGAAAGAATTGAAATTTATACAATAGCGACTTAGACCACTAACATCCTATTGCTACCTTAAGTAGGAAACTTACTACCACGATCATATGACAGCTCCGAGTCCGCGGACTACTTCTTTCTTGGATTCCCAGCAAGCACAAGCACTCCCGCTTGTATATCTTTAAGCTCTTGAATCTATAATTGAATTGATCTCCAAGCTCTCGACATCAATCTTGAGATTGGAAACCCTAAGTGTATATGAAGGCAAACACCTCTAGATCTCACAAAAGATTCACACACATAGCATAAAGAGCAATCTCTAAATGTGGCTAGGGTTTTCCCTTAAGGACCCAACATTTTGGTTGTATCTTAAGGACAAATTTACGATAACCCTTTAGCAACAAAAGTGTGGGGAGGGGGGGAGGGGGGAAATAGTGTCTAAGAAAAACGATATAGTGCCTCCAAGTTATCTATTTTCTATTTGTCTTTTGTGTTAACTTTGTTCTTCCATTATTACTTTGTGTAATATCCCTTATCTTTGATACAAGCTTTGAAATTAAAACACTATCTGAAGAGTTACAATATTACAAAATAAAACTGTATGAAGAGAAAGGTTACAAGATTACAAGAGGGGAAGTCTTTTTAAGGGAGATGGAAGGCTATTACAAAGACTTTTCTAAAGGCATCTAAAAACTTGGAACTTCAAAAGCTTATCTTCTGTCTTCATAGTTTGTCTCTTTTATAGATGCAGTAAACCATAGTAAGTCTTCAAAAGTAACCTGAATTAACTAACTCAAGTTAATTTGTCAGTGTAGACTTAAAAGTTGTAGAATATCATAAAGTAGCTTCTGATAAATTTGTCTAGGAATCTGTCAGATGTGTGCTAGTGAATAGTGCTCTGTAAGGAATTTTTGTTTGAAGCATGCAAGTGAATAGTGCTCTGTCAGGAATATCTGTCTAATTTGTATCTGAAGCATGCAAGTGAATAATGCTCTATCAGGAATATCTATCTGATTTGTCTAGATTGTCTATCTCGTGCTTATGAATAGTAATCTGTAAGATTGAATTTAATCAACCATCTTGTTGGCTTTATTCTGTGCCAAATTTGCTTGTATTTCAGCAATTAGTAACCTTGTATTTAGGTGGGATTTTTGTAAGGGTAGTGAGTGAGATAGTGTGATGAAATGTTCAAGAGTACGCAAGAAAAATATAGACTCGCGACTGGATCTAGCGAGTCACTAGTGGCTACAAGTCACCAGAAGATGCACACATGCCAGGCATGCCAGAAGTTGAAGCATCATGCACCGGAGCACTACAAGACAAAATAGGACAATTGGCCGTTTTGTTATCTCGCTGCTGGATCTCACGACTCAGTCAAGCCGCGAGCCAACCGGATTTTGAAAAACCTGACTCTTCACATTCCATTCTCACCCCAGTGTAAATACCCCTTATAACCATGAAAGAAAAAGAGTTTCTAGAGAGAATTTTGAGAGAGAAGCCCTAGAGTAAAACAAAATTAATTCATCCACAATCTTTACATAAGAGACTCTTCAAATTTCTCTACTCTCTTCCTCTCCATTGTTAAATCCTTGAGAGGCCTTTTATCAAAACATTTTCTCATCATATCCATTACTATGAGAGGGCTGTTTGGTGTTCTGGGAAGCAGTTAGGAAGTAACCAATTTACATTGGTTGATGCTATGGTCAAATAGCGGAATCTGAAAAGTTAGAAAAGAAATAGGTTTAGCGCAACTTCATTGAAGCAAGAAGCTTAGAGGGCTTAGGTACACTGGGTAGATTAGACTTGGAGGGTCTATTGCTATTCATGTATCCCAATTACATTTTCTAGTGCATTACTTACCGCTTGGAGGGCGGCGGAGAAGTTTTACGCCGAGAGCTTCGGTTTCCTCTTCGATAACACATCGTGTGTTGTCCTTATGTTTGCATCTCTCTTCCCTTTATCTTTTCCTTTTATTTTCTACTGTGGATGTGGTTTTAATTGGTTTAGATTGTTTACCAATTCTGTTTACAACTTGTGTTCATTTTCCGCACACTATTTTAAATTGGCATGCCACTTTGGTACTCTTTTAGATGAGGGGCACACCAATAGTGTGGCTTGGACCACACCGAATCCTAACTTTATATGAGAAGTTAGGAGATGTGGCACAATTTAATTTAATTTTTTTAAAGACCAATTTAATCTATATATATTTAAAGCATACGTCCTACTAGGGCATACAGTGGCTATAAAAAGAAATGTTCACCAATCAGGGATGGATTTGGGCCCCCTGACTCAAAGAAAAAAAAAATTTACTAGGTTCTTTCTATTTTTACAGTTTAGCCCTCTCTTCTCCAAGATTATCAGCCCACTAGCCCATATTTTAACTCATAATATTATAACTAATATTTTTAAATTAGATAAATATATAAATTGAGAATGTATAGATGATTGCACTATAATGTATAAAAAAAACAATAGTATTTTGTGTTTTTTATTTTTATTGATAGAGGATTGCATTTAAATATATTAAAAAACAATGATTTTGTGTATTTGTCTTAATTGATTTTTACTAATACTATATAGATGCTTTATTGAATTTTTTATTTTATTTTTTATTTTTTTTTACTTGTACTCTGGACCCCCTAGCTTGAAATCCTTGGTATGTTCTGGTCATCAAGCCTCTTTGTCTCCTTTGCTGCAACCTGCAAGCACCATTTTGCCAACATATATCTATACTATATATATAAAAAAAGGAGCTGCTTGTGTTTGGCAAAACGACACAGGAAAGGCTTAAATGGCAACCTCTCTTTATAGATCTGAAATTACTTTGTTGCTCCTAAGTGCGTTTGTGAGTTAAAATAAAAGTTGAGCCCTTTTTGGTCTATTCGTTTTGGCTCTATTTTATCTCTGCTGAACGGCACAAATGTAGGACACTGCGCAATCTGCTCCCATCACAAGAGAGAGAAAGAGAAGAAAGAAGGAAAAAAGAAGGTTGGAGAGAAAGGTCCTGAGTTGGTTTGTTCGAGGTTTAGATGATAAAAGGGGTTTTTTTTTTTTTTTTTTTCGATATTTCGGCTCGGCAGAGGGACAGGTAATATCTCTCCATGAATCTTTAATTTAATTAATTCCTTACAAATCTACATTTCTGAATTTCGATTACTTTAAATTTATATTTCTTCTCAATGAGTGTATACGTATTGTTTGTGAAAATGTTTGAATGAGTTTTTATTTTTTAGTTTAATTTATTTTTTTCTTTGTTCGTTATGTTCTCTTGGGCTTGCATGCTTTTTCCTTTCGGTTTGGCAGTTAAAAGTGCTAAACTTTAAACTGTGGAGTGCTGATGGATTTTGGGCTTTGATTATCTTACATTCATTTTGATTAATGAGCTGAGCACCTTCTTCTCAATTTATTTACCGAACCCTCTCTTAAAAATTATAATTTGACTGCCCTCTACGGTTCAGAGTTTTATGGATTTTTTGAAAATATGAGTATTTGGAAATTATGAATCTTCTGATTTTTAGATTGAAGATGAAGGAAAAAGTTAATGAAGAAGGGAAAAAGTTAAGACCAACTCCTTTTGCCTGTGATTTGAAAATTCAAGGTACGATAATGAGTGTCTATAGAGTGTTTGTATAAATGTTCAAATAAGCTTTTTTGTTATTTGTAATTGTTCATGCAGCAGAATATGTGAGTTGTTTTGTATAAGAGGGGGGCATATATAATTTCTTGCTTATGTTAATTTTTTTTTTTTTTTGCTTTGTTTCAGTTAGATCTTTTTTGTGTTTGTGATGTTGTGAATGAGTGAGTTGGTTTTGCTTGATTTTGATTTCAATCAGAGCTAAAAGTATGATTTGCGGGTGAAGATAGAGATATAGAGTGAAAGAGGGACTATATTTTGCTTACAGATGAAGAGCTCTCGAGCTAAGATTTATATGGGCTCTCAACTCAAGCGGCCACACTTCTTTTGCTCAAAATTACATTGGATCATTGATTTTTAGTTTATGACATTTGATTGGCAGCTGAGAAATGTATATATTTATAGAGAAAGGGAAAAGTTTGAAATTTTGTAACTTATTTGTGGCTTAAATCTGTTCTTTTTCTTCCCTTTTTTTTTCGTGATTTAAACTTTCATTGCTATTTGGGTATTGATTCTTAGTCACTATACTCTATTGTTGTTGCTTTATAGTTTCAAAGAAAGCATCAAAAGCCTTCAGAATTCCTCACAATCTAGCTAATTCTTGTTTGCATTTCTCTTGCATTGATTTTTATTATTTTTGTTGTCTTACAATAATTTTGAATATTTGTTTTATTATCCCTATGAATCTATGGTTGATGCCTTTTTCAAGAATGCGTTGGGTATTGAAAGATCTGTGAAGGTTAACATTACTATTTAGGTATTGATTTTTAGGGGATAACATTCTCTGTACTATAATGTTGGGTTTTTCTTTCTTGGGTTCGCTCTCTTTGAATCTTTGTGATTTATGTATCTTTGAGTTGATTTTTCAAAAAAAATTTCTTGCTTTTGTTATTTAAATTTTGTGTACATGATTCATGAATAAAAATATGCCTTCATGTTACTTATAAAAAAAAATATGCCTTGATGTTTTACTGAACCGTGAGAATGATATGAATTATTATTATTATTATTATTATTATTAGTTTGGTCTTGAGAAGTGGAGCTGATTTAAAATATTGAATAAGAGTGTTACCAAAGAGCTCAACGCGAAGCACAACCAGGTTCAATTCTTTTTCCCCAAGACTCCAAAATTTTATAAAATATTATGCTCAAAAATTAACTTGGATAAGTAATCTTTAAGCTCTTTGGTGGATTATGATCTATGAGTAGTTCTTTGTTGATAGAAAGTGTGATAGAGAGCTTTGGGGAGGAAGTGATGGGGACAAGGTTGAACTATTGGTGGCTAGGTTGAAGATAACCATGGATTTGTGGAGAAAAATGGAAATTAACATTAAATTTCAAACATTATAATTAGTAGTTTAAGTTTTCAAACTATATTTTTTACTAGCATCTCGAGTCTAAGAGACTCAATTTAGGGTCTATAAATCGAGTTTTTGGGACTCGATTTTCATGGGTTGTTCACGTCTAATGTGGTACCTTTGTCACGTGACATCTACATGGAAATCGAGTATCTAAGACTCAATTTATATCCCTTAAATAATTCCGCCTAAACATTGACAATTCTCAACAACCCAAAATCACATAAACAAAACCCAAATTTCTTTCAACCAAAATCAGATAAACAAAACCCAAATTTCTTTCAAATTTCAAATACCAATATGCCTTCGATTCCTAAAAAGCCATTGCTACCTCCGAACTCGCATTGGTTATGCATGTTCCCGATGCAGTACTCGGAGATCTGGGAGATGTACAAGAAGGTCGAGGCCTCATTCTAGACCGCCTAGGAGGTCGTTCTGGGGCTTGCGCGGCCTGGGTTTGCCTGGGTCATGCACAGTGGTTTGAAGCCGATCTGAAGCCTCCCACTCTGATCTCAATCTTCTCTCTCTTTCTGTTTTTTTTTTTTTTTTTTTTTGGGTTCTCCTGATGTTCTGGTGTTCCTCTCTGATTTGTTCTTATTTATAAGGGTTATAAATCGAGTCTTAGAGACTCGATTTCCATGTAGTCACCACGTAGAAAAATATGTCACATCAAAAGTAATTAGATCATAGAAATTGAGTCTTTGATGCATGATTTGTAGGCCAAAATCGAGTCTAATAGGCTGGAGATGCTAGTAAATAATATAGTTTGGGAATTAGAACTACTAACTAAATGATTGGGAAATTATGGTTAATTACTCATTTCGTCCTAGATTTGGTAATAGATCTGAATATTTTGAAACTTTTTTTTTTTGGGACATTAATTTGTTTTATTTGTGAAAATTGTTCTCTTGTGCTAAAAATTAGGACTTTGTGCATGTAAAAATAGATGCTCATTGAGGATGTGTTGGAGAAACTCTTAGGTTTCTTCATAAAATTAGACACTACCTTAATTGATCTTGATCAGGACGACACATCTACCTTTAGATCAGCAATATGATTATTGTTTGATAGTTTATCTTTATAGCTAACCCTAACTAATCTGTTGAGGATTCATAACTAATTCCAAAATCTGGGATTAAAGTTTTGTTATTATTGTTGTTGTAGGTGTTTATATTGCAAATTCTGAATGAATATTGAGGCAATGATCCTATATTACTTTTATGAGACGAAGGTAAAATATATATATATATATATATATATTTTTTTTTTTTAGTAAGTAAGACAGGCTAAATGTCATTGTCATTTAGGTTCCTTTTACATATTACATTTATGGATATTTAACTTATATTTGTTTAAATTTCCTTGAAATGCAATGGCTGAACAATTTGTGCTAGTAGAGATATGATGGATGGCTCTCATCTAAAAATACAAATTATATGATAGGCCAAAAACGTATTAACCTCTTTGGTAAATTAATCAATTAATTATTCAAGTGAATTAATTAGATTCAATTATATGTAATAAGCGTGGTAGTATAAACAAGTCACCAACTAAGTTAAATACAGTGAAAAATAAATTTAACACAGACAATTTGTTTACGATTGGGAAAAACCATCGAGGCAAAACCCAACTGGGTGAATTTAAGATCACCACTCTTGAGAATAAACTATTATCAAAACAAGCGGTTATAAGTAACTGGGTGAATTTAAGATCACCACTCTACAGAATCTATTATTATCAAAACAAGCGGTTATAAGTAAAAGGAATCTCAATACCTGATATCAACCTACAGTTGTACTCTTATCTCAATACCCAATTGGACATGAATTGTAGCGGCAATCTCTCCTTTTAATGCATGGCTCATAATACGTGACTAACTAATGATGCACGGACCCCAGTACCGACGTTGATGGCACCTATGGTGGTAAAGTAAGGAGAATCAGGAACAGGGATGAAAAATGACGAATGATCCGCATGATAGCTAAAGGAAAGATGAGCTTATCACGGGTTGTCATATCTTAATAGACATCAAGGATAGAAGGAAGTGAAAGGGGAAGTCTGTGGAGAGGTCCTCTAAAAGGGACAAAAGAAAGTGAGCATGAGGCTCGGTAATAGAGTTATAATGAGACAGTAGAGTAAGAACAAAAGTAATCATCATGTTAAGGAATCTTGGACATTTTGCAAAGCCCGAGCATGGGGTGTTTAGCTTCCCACCCCATATGGAAGATGTCTCACAAAAATGAAACAGAAGCTCGTCTCTAGACACAGTCTAAGACGTTGACAATCGTGGTAGTCAGGATGTGCTACCTTGGAACATGTAGTACCTCGAATATAAGATCCTGAGTAACTACAATATGTGTATCGCGAAATGTCATGGCAAAATGAGGTACAAAGTTATCGATGCCGTGTATGTTAGAGTAAAACTCCTGTATAAATACAACGGGACACCTCAAGGGTATCTCACAAAGAGATTCCCAGCCCTAAGTTCGAATGATCGCAAGGAGAGGATTGTCGGAAAAGTCCAACAAAACAACATGGCTCTCCAGATGAATGCAACGTTTATGAAAGTTCTCAAGGAAGTCCTATTAGGCATTTCCATCATAGAACTGAATGTGAAGAGGGAAAACGAGAGGATCAGAAGAAGAAAACTCGGAACCAAGAGGCTTTCGAGCTGGAGTGGATTTGCGCTTGGATGTCATGTGCAGTCTATCTGAGAGAGAGAGAGAGAGAGAGAGAGAAACACATCACAACCAGAAAAAGAGAAAAAAGAAGGGATATGTATGCATGAACATGTGACGTGCAAAAATATAAAATGCATCATGGGTACAAACCTAATCCAAATCTATCAACACACATTACAATAATCAAGCACACATCTAAATGCATGAAACATTGTTAAAATGCAATGAGAATGTAATGCATGAGCAGATAATGACAATTTCACAAAGCTCAACACAAAAATTTTAGCAAAAACCCCAAAAATTTTGAAAAACCCCAAAACATAGGTTAAAAATGCATGAATGCATGAAAAGAGAGAAGATTAGAACACTTACCAAGTGTTTTGATCTTGATCTAGGCCGAAGAACACAAGGTAGAAGTTTTTGAGTGAGTGAGAAGTGTTTGGGATGAGAGAAAAAGGTTTTCTATTGAGAGAGATAAGAAGAAATGAAATCTGATTTGCGCTTTGACCTTAAATAGAAATCGTAGCTCGATGAATCGTGGAGCTATCAAGATCTGTTGAACACTAAATCTCGACAAAAATGAATATGTCAAGGTGATATTGAGGTGTTGTTGAGGATCTGTCGATGACAAAAGTACCTCAATGGATCGAGAAGCTGTTGAAAATCTATTGGCCAAATAGAAAGTTGCTCGATGGATTGAAGAAGTTGTCGAGCATCTATTGATAAGAAATCCAGAAACCTGAATGGATCGAGATTGCGATAAGATTTGTCGAGACAAGAAAAAAGAGGGCCTCGATAGAAGAAAATTTGTCAAGGATTTGTCGAAAAGCTGTCGAGTTTAAAGAAAAAGGAGTTTTTCAAGAAGGAAAAATACAAAGAGATGAATGCAACAAGCAAGTTTACTTTAACATCTCTCGACATATATGTAAAGCATTTAAGATCTAAAACACACACACTAAACAAGTCTAACCAATTTTATATTTCAAAAATAAGTTAAAACAGTTTAGTGAGCATATATTAACACATGTATTCCTTGTAATGGTCAAATCACATTGTACCTGCACATGTATCAAAAGTAGTAAAGAATTTGTGTGTTGTGTGTGACAATATAGCAAGAGTACATAAGTATCTCATATTATGACAATTTGAGATGTGAGAAAATTAAATACATTCACACATAATCATAACTGCTTAATGGGGACTATCACCTTCGAGGTACATCCTATAACTTCCACATCTCCTAGAAACATGCTTACAACCATATTTAAAAGTATTTAAATTCTTTTTGCTTTTGATTTTCTTTGCATATTTTTCCTTTTGAGCATAGCATGCATGGGTATATAAGAGAAAAAAAAAATCCAATTATGTAAGCCCAAACATCACAATTTTGCTATGCTAAAGCACATAAATGTTATACATAATTGGTGGGTTTTAGTGGTAAGATGATTATTTATACATTTCTTTTAGGATTTTCTAGTCCTTTCTGTAAAAAAGAGTGATATGTGTGTTAAGTATAAAAGATTACTTAATCGTACTTATCACAAACACGAGTCACAAAACTCACTTGCTTAGTTGTGCATTGGGATGCTCATCTTATCTACAAGAGATACAAAGTTTAGAAAACTTTGTTTCAATTGCCATCCAAGGTACATAAGTACCAATATACACAAAAACACACAATTTTTGTATTTTTCTGATTTTTCAATTTTTTTTAAAAAAAATTATGAAGAAAAAAATTATAGCAAAACCAAAAACAAGCAAACAAAAACATGTTAAATAAAGCAAAACATAAAACTAGACTGACTTAAAACAAGAAAGCAAAACAAACAAGTAATACATAACCATAAGGAGAGAAAGAGAGAGAGAGAGGGAGGGAGAGAAAGTAACTAAACCACTTAGAGCCTTTTTCCTTCCACACCTTGAAAGAACCTTTCCTTTGAGCTAATTTTTTATCCGAAGGTGAGGGGGAGGAATTGTAACCGTTCAAGTTCGAAAGGAATATAAGGGCCTTGAGAAGATCTCTAAGAGGAGCAAAAGAGGATGGAAACTAATTCTAGTTTCTGGACAAGAGCATACTATTGTTTTGTTGAGTGGCTAACCACTTGTAACAATTTAGACGAGTATGCCCTGAAACTCCACAGTGATGACAAAAATGTAGCTTCTTCAGTTGAGACTTTGTTGATAACTTTCTTAGTCTTAGGGTTTTTAGTCTCTTTCTTTTCAACCTTAGGAGGTGCTCCTAAAATAGATTTGCCTTTATTTAAGTTCTCATTAGTTATTTTAGTTTTAAATTCATTGTTCCCAGAATTAATATTATTAGCAGATGAGATGAACACAGCTGTACTAGATAAGGCAATATTAGAAGAAGAGAAATCATACCGAACCCAGTTTTATCAAAAGCAATTTTTTGAAAGCTTAGCATCTCATCAAGTTTTGCACTGGAAGTCCTCTTCAATTGAGTTCTGACTTGGAACAATTTTGCTTCAAGCTCCTTTGTCCTTTCAGTAAGGAAGTTGTTTTCAAACCGAAATGTTTCTCAACCTTGGTAGAGAGCTCCTCTCGATGTAGCTCAACATCACTCAACTTCTTGGTGGCTAGCCTATACAGTTTCTCATGCTTCTCAGAAACTTTGTACAATTTTGCATAAGCTATATAGATGTCATCTTAATCATCCATTTTCTCAAACTTAGAATCCACCAAATCCTCTTCATCACCTACTATTTCTATAACCCCTTTAGCAATTGTAGCAATGAAGGCATTTAAAATTCCCTTGTCTTCACTGTCATCTAATTCAATTTTAGGCTCAGTGTCAATTTTGCTTCCTTTACCAATTCTAGTCAAACCTAATTCATAAGTTTGCAAGTTGCCAACCAACTCCGTCAAAGGAATAGAATCAATATCCTTTGATTCTTTAATGGCAATGATCTTGACATGAAATCTCTCAGACAGAGACCTTAGCACATTTCTTACAACCTTGGGTTCGGAAATGGTTTCCCCAAGATTAAGGGCTAAGTTGACTATGTCCTTTAGTTTGGCACAGAACTCATCAAATGACTCGTCTTCCTCCATTTTTATCTCCTCAAAGCTAGTAGTGAGTCTTTGGTGCTTTGAATCCTTGACAACCTTAGTCCTTTCATAGGTTGTCTAGAGGATAGTCCATGCTTCTTTAGCAGTTTCAGTTGAGGATATCTTCTTGAACTCCTCATTGGTCATTGCACTAAATAGTGCATTCAATGCTTTGCTGTTGAAGTTTTCCATTTTGATCTTGGCATCATTCCAACCTGCCGGCGCTTTCTTTGGCTTAGACTAGCCAATCTCTATAGCTTGCCAGACATTTTCATCTAAAAACTACAAGAAAACTCTCATATGTACTTTCCAGTATGTATAGTTAGTGTCATCAAATAAATGAGGTATGATAAGAAATTGTCCTCTATCCATGACAAATAGGGGTCAATGGATCACACAGCAAAGGTTAAACCTAATCAGAGTATGCCTGCTTTAATACCACTTGATAGGCCAAAAATGTCTTGACCTATTTGATAAATTAATCAATTAATTATCCAAGTGAATTAATTAGATTCAATTACATGCAATAAGTATGTTAGCACAAACAAATCACCAACTAAGTTAAATGCAATGGAAAATAAATTTGACACATGACATATTTACGAATGGGGAGAACCATCGAGGTAAAACTCCACCGGGTGAATTTAAGGTCACTACTCTCAAGAATCTACTATTATCAAAATAAGCGGCTACAAGTAAAAGGAATCTTAGTACCTCTAGCCTACAGTTGAATTCTTACCTCAATACCCAATTGGACTTATATTGTAGCAGCAATCCCTCCTTTCAATACACGGCTCCCAGTACGTGACTAACTATGATGCATGGATTCTAGTGTGTGACTAACACACTAACTTGAGGAAGATGTTGGCTATAAAGTTCTTCAGTTCATCCAACAATAAAGATCAAGAAGCTCCTTGATTACAAAAACCTTGGCTCAAAGACGCAGTGTTGGAAAATTTAGACCCCGGTTAATAGAATTAACAAGTTTTAAACCCAAATTATTAATTAGATTTAGAGAGAATAAGGACATATTTATTATGACTAAAACTTGTTAAAACAAACAAATATCAATATCATGTCAAAATCATGCAACGAAAAAATAAATAAAACAAGATATGATGACTTAGGAAAATCAATGAAACAAATTAGTTTCACAGTAAAAAACCTGGGGGGAAACCTTCCCGAAAAGCAATCCACTATAGTAAAGAGAAGTTTTAGATCTAGTACAAAACCTTTATCTTTAGACTCTACAATCCCCATAGATGAACTCACAGTAGAAACCTTCTACTGTTTCAGAACTTTTGAACTCTTCAATATATGAACGCCACCCTTTGATACACGAATCCTAGTACGCAACTTAATCACCAACTAAAAGAAGATTTTTAGCTGCAAAGTTCTTCACTTCATCAACAATGAAGATCAAGAAGCACTTGGTTACAAAATCCTAAGGCGCAAAAGACATAGTAGCTTTTTTTAGAAAGAATAAGGCATCGGTCACCTTTTGCATATGTTCCCTTTGTATTCTCATAAGTGACGGCCTCTAAAATAAGCCTTATATAGGTCTAGGGTAGTGAGAAAAGAAGCCTTACACATACATGTCATCGTGGGTTAAAAATCAGATCTGAAAATCTAAAATTCGTAAAGCTCAACAGATAAGGTGTCGAGCAGGTGTCGAGCCAGATGTCGAGGAACTTCTCGATCGATCCACCAGGTGTTGAGAAGCTATCGAGGAGACAGAAGATTTCTCGATCGATCGACCAGCTATCGAAAAGGTGTCGAGATTGCGATAAGAAACACCTTAAGAGGCTCGATAGATAGCCTAGCTGTAGAGAGGTTTCGAACAGCTATCGAGCTTTAAAAACTCAACACTTCTTAACTTGTTTCTTGGACAAACTTGATGACTTCAACACTTGATCTTGAAACCTTATTTCTTGAAGTATTTGAACACATCCTAGAACTACCAAATACAAGTAAAGTGCGTTTTGTCAAAGGATTAGCCATTTACATAAAATATGTCCTTAACACACAATAGCTTGTACAAAGAATATGATGAATTAGGGCAAATTGTCTCCGGTC
>JARPSG010000010.1:22963291-22965791 GCA_029955605.1 Quercus engelmannii
TAAGAAAGGATCGTGCTTGGCCATAGAGTGTCATCTAAAGGAATTGAGGTTGATCGAGCTAAAATTGCAACTATAGAAAAACTACCACCTCCAAAGAATGTGAAGGGAATTAGAAGCTTTTTGGGACATGCGGGATTTTATAGAAGATTTATAAAGGATTTTTCTAAACTCTCTAAACCTTTATGTAATCTTCTTGAAAAAAATTCTGCATTTGACTTTGATGATATTTGTTTGCAGGCCTTTAACGCAATCAAGGAGAAACTGATTTCAGCACCAGTCATGATTGTACCTGATTGGAGTCAACCTTTTGAAGTCATGTGTGATGCAAGTGACTTTGCAATTGGAGCAGTGTTAGGACAAAAGTGAGACAAACTGTTTAGGGCCATATACCATGCAAGCCGGACATTGAATGAAGCTCAATTGAATTATACAACAACTAAGAAAGAGATGCTTGCTGTGGTGTTTGCTTGTGACAAATTTCGGTCTTACCTCATTGGTACAAAGGTGATAGTGTTCATTGATCATGCAGCACTTCGTTATTTGTTTGGCAAGAAGGATGCTAAGCCTAGATTGGTACGTTGGATCCTTCTTCTTCAAGAATTTGATTTGGAAGTTCGAGATAAGAAAGGAAGTGAAAATTTAGTTGCTGACCATCTCTCTCGGTTGGAGCAAGAGGAAGTAAGTCCAGATTTAGTGATCCAAGAAGTATTCCCTGATGAGCAGTTGTTTGCATATGAGATCAAGCTTCCTTGGTATGCTGATATTGTAAACTACCTAGCTTGTAAGGTATTGCCACCAGATCTTACTTATCACCAACGTAAGAAGTTTTTGCATGATGTGAAATATTATCTTTGGGATGAGCCTTTACTTTTCAAAAGATGCCCTGATCAAATCATCCGAAGATGTGTGCCAAAAGAGGAGATGCAAGCCATTCTCCATCATTGCCATTCCTCATCATATGGAGGACATTTTGGAGTAACACGAACAGCAGCTAAGGTACTTCAAAGTGGTTTCTTTTGGCCTTCTATTTTTCGTGATAGTTACACTTTGGTGAAAACTTGTGATCGGTGCCAACGTATGGGAAATATTTCAAGGCGTCAAGAGCTACCATTGAAAAATATCTTAGAGGTTAAGTTATTTGATGCTTGGGGAATTGATTTTATGGGTCCTTTTGCCTCCTTCTTTTGGCTTTGTTTATATCTTATTGGCAGTTGACTATGTGTCAAAATGGGTGGAAGCAATTGCAACAACAACAAACGATGCAAAGGTAGTGCTTAAATTTCTGCATAAGAACATATTCACAAGATTTGGCACTCCACGAGCTATTATTAGTGATGAAGGGACCCACTTTTGCAACAAGTTGTTCGACAACCTTCTTTCTAAATATGGTGTGAAGCATAAGATAGCACTTGCCTACCATCCTCAAACTAATGGTCAAGCTGAAATTTCAAATAGAGAAATCAAGAATATTCTTGAGAAGACGGTCAACACCAATAGAAAGGATTGGGCAAAGAAGCTTGATGATGCTTTATAGGCATACCGTACTGCTTTTAAAACACCTATCGAGATGTCTCCTTATAGATTAGTGTTGGGAAAAGCATGTCATATCCCTGTTGAGTTGGAGCATAAAGCTTATTGGGCTGTAAAGAAGTTTAGTTTTGATTTGAAGGCAGCAGGGGAAAAGCGACTTCTTCAATTGAATGAGATGGATGAGTTCCGAAATGATGCTTATGAAAATGCAAAGATCTACAAAGAACGGACAAAGAAGTAGCATGACAAACGAATTCTTAGGTGTGAGTTTGCTCTAGGAAAACAGGTTTTACTCTTCAATTCACAACTAAAACTCTTCCCAAGCAAGTTAAGATCAAGATGGACAGGCCCTTATACAATTGACAAAGTTTCATCTTTTGGAGCAATAGACTTGAAGGACAAGGTAGGGCACATATTCAGAGTTAACGGACAGAGATTGAAGCACTATTATGGAGAACAAGTGGAGAGGAATTGTGCATTTATTCCTCTTGGAGATCCTAATTGATGAAGATTGAAAAGTCTGGCTGTAGACTATAAAACACGCACTTATGGGAGGCAGCCCATAAAACTTTCTTTTATTCTTTTATTTTATTTTATTTTTTTCTTATCATTATTTTTTTATTTTTTTATTATTTATTTGAATAATTTGGATTTTGATGCTAGTTTATTTTGCAGGAGTAAAGAACTGAGAAGGGAGGTCGCTGAACTGAAAGAGAGACGGCTGAAAATAAAACTAGGGAAGTTCCTTTCCTTTCTTCAATCTTTCTCACTTTTGAATTACAATGAGGACATTGTTTGGTTTGGGTTTGGGGGTGTAAACTCCTATAGTCTTGAGTTGTTGAATTCTCTTATCAAGCATGTATTTGAGTATGATTGAATTCTCTATGACTCTGAAATTTGTGATTAAGGATGGTTTTGAGAAAAATTTTCAAAAAAATTGCTATTATGTCAGGCAGAGTTTTGTGGGTAC